>CM054808.1:28053821-28593638 GCA_028984105.1 Lavandula angustifolia
CCTAAAAAACATATCAGGTTTGATGTAGGTGGTCCCATCTTGGAAAGAACATTGGTCCTCATAAGACTTTAGGACACTTACATATTATAGTCTTCTGAATCTCCGTCAATTACAAGAATTATTTTTTGACAAAATAACGGAACGAAATATTTCTTAAAATGCAAATTCAGATTATCTAACAAATTAAGAAAAATTACATATAGGAGTCTTGTGATCCTAATTGCTCATATATATAATTTCGTTCCAAAAGTAGGAAGGGCAAGATGTCCAATCCTTTGGAATTTGATGCTACTAGCAAAAGCAGACACCTCACATGAACTCTATGGCCTCCTTTTACAAACAGTTTTACAAACAGTTTGACATCTCCATCAATCATATATATATATATATATATATATATATATATATATATAGGAGGAGGTTCAAATGTGAACAGCCTTTTATCGTGTGAACGTGTGAACACTCGCACTTTAAAAGACAAATGCATCGCACTTTAAAGGCAAACAAACCGTATTATAAAGTGCAATACTTAAAGTGCGTACATTGTCTTTAAGTGCAATTCGTAAAAGTGCGATATTAAAGTGCAAAGTATATTTACCTTGAAAGTGCAATACGTTTGTCTTTAAAGTGCAGTGTTCACACGTTCACACGATAAAGGCTGTTCACACGGGAACCACTCCCTATATATATATATATGCAAATTGGCAAATTTGGTCCCCAATATTTGCCACTTTGGATGAATTGATCCCTAATATTTTTTTTAGTTTATTGGTCCCCAATGTTTGCTAATTTAGATAAATTGATCCTTCTATCAAATTTTAAGGGGGTGTTTGGTTCATTGGTATCCTACCCTACTATGGGTATCACTCGGGTTTGATACCCATATATCGTGTTTGGTACGTGGGTATCGATACCCTACTATGGGTATCAAACCCATATGGGAATGATTTTTTTGAAACCCAAGTGATAGGTGGGTATGAGTTTTGATACCCATATGGGTATCAAAATTATATTTTATGTATTATTTTTTAAATTTGAAATTTATTTTTATAATATTATTTAAAAATAATAATGATATAAATATATATTTTCAATTTTATAAATAACAAGTATCATTAGTTAGAAATATTTTTGCATTAATATAAAAATACTTTTATAAAAATATATACACTTATGTTTGAAATAAATAACTTTATAAAAATATATACACTTATGTTTATCAAATAATAAACATTATTATTTAAAAATATTTAAACATAATTTATCAAAATGTTTTTAATTTAATAAAAAGTAAATACACCGTTTACAATTATTTTTTAAAATATTAGATTATTTTTTTGTAAATAATCAAATAAAAGATAATGTACTTTTTATTAAAATATTCCTATATTAAATTTCACAAAATAAAAAAAACATGACTCATGTTATTATTATTTATCACGTTAGAATATTCACAAAATTATCATAATTTTTAAGATAAAATTATTCATTCTCATTGAAGCCTAAGTACAATCAAACATCATATTTGGTTATCATACCCATTCACTAGCAAACGCCAAACACCATTAAAGGAATTACTCATACCCATACCCAATCACCCTACTATCATACCCATTACCATTGCCATTCCCGAATTCTTACCAAACGGCCCCTAAGTTAATTAAGTTTTAATCATAGGGGTATTTGTGGAATAAAAGTTTCAGGGACCAATTCATCCAAATTTTAAATAAAACTTTAATTTTTTTTATTTTTTTTTAAATTATGATTTTTTTCGGAAAAAAATTAATTTTTCAAATAATTTTTTATTTTAAAAAATACTTTTTTTCAACTAATTTTTTTCCTTTTTTTTTTCAAATAATTTTTTTGGTAAACGAAAAAAAATTAATTAATAATAATTTTAGGGACCAATTCATCTAAATAATTTTTTGAATTAACTTTTTTTCAATTTTTTTTTATTTAAATAAAAATTAAGTAAATTTAGATTAACTAATAATTTTGCATTTCACGGTGAAGGAGGGGAGCGGGTCAACACAACGGTTAGGGAATGTGTTATGTTCTTCGAGGAGAAGAGCAGCTGGACGACTAGGAGGTGGGAGGCCATAACTGGACGACTAGGAGCGGGTCGTCCAGCTGCTCCTCTCCTTGAATAACATAACATATTCCCCAACTGTTGTGTTGACCCGCTCCCCTCCTTCACGGTGAAATGCAAAATTATTAATTAATCTAAATTTACTTAATTTTTATTTAAATAAAAAATTTTAAAAAAAAGTTAATTCAAAAAATTATTTAAATGAATTGGTCCCTAAAATTATTATTAATTAATTTTTTTCGCTTACCAAAAAAATTATTTGAAAAAAAAGGAAAAAAAATTAGTTGAAAAAAAGTAATTTTTAAAATAAAAAATTATTTGAAAAATTAATTTTTTCCCGAAAAAAAATCATAATTTAAAAAAAATTAAAGTTTTATTTAAAAATTGGATGAATTGGTCCCTGAAACTTTTATTCCATAAATACCCCTATGATTAACACTTAATTAACTTAAAATTTGACAGAAGGACCAATTTATCCAAATTAGCAAACATTGGGGACCAATAAACTAAAAAAAAGATTAGGGACCAATTCATCCAAAGTGACAAACATTGGGGACTAAATTTGCCAATTTGCCATATATATATATATGAAGTGGTTCCCGTGTGAACAACCTTTATCATGTGAACGTGTGAATACCACACTTTAAAGACTAATGTATTGCACTTTCACGATAAATATAATGTACTTTAATACTGCATTTTACGTACTACACTTAAAGACAAATGTACTACACTTTAAGTAATACACTTTAAAATGCAGTATCTTTGCCTTTAAAGTGCAGTACATTTATCTTTAAAGTGGAGTGTTCACACGTTCACACGATAACATACTGTTCACATTTGAACCTCCTCAAATATATACGGCGAATGCCTTCAATTTTTGTTGATATCGAGATGGGATGTGATCCTCTATTTCAAATAGTGTTGATTATATATAAAATAAGCTATGTATGCTTACATCAATTCGAGTTGAGAAATTGTGAAAACAATGTATCAAGAAGCATAATTGTCTTGTCCATCTTACAAGACATGACTAGCAGCAGTTATTATTATTATTATTATTATTATTATTATTATTATTATTATTATTATTATTATTATTATTATTATTATTATTATTTAAACCGACATTATTCTGGTCCTAAGTGTACCAGCAGCATAAATAAGTTTCAAATAGAGTTAGGTGTATATGTAATAAAACCCTTAATCATAGAGTACATCATTAACCCTCCATGTGCTTACCATTTAATCCTTTAATTCTTGATCCCTAATTAGCTATTAATGCAATACACAACAAGAAATTCGTTGTTTACCGACGGAATTTTCCGTCGGTAAACCGTAATTATCCATCGGTAATAAAATTATCGACGAAAATACGGCATCGGGTTAGGCTTTGTCGGTAAAATTTACCGACGGAATATATCCGTCGGTAAATATTACCGACGGATTACCGACGAAAAATTCCGTCGGCAATTTTCTTGCTGTACCGACGAGATTCCGTCGGTAATTATTTATTTTTTTTAATAATTTTTTTATTTTTTCGTACCCAGTTCTCGACAACCTGCATTTTTTTTACCAACCAACACAGCACATACATATAACTATTCAAATCAAGTCAAAACCCAAACCGAAACGGAAATATAAATATATAAATAATAAAATCCAAATATTCAGTATATATACATAAACATAAATAAGTATATCATAAAGAGGTGGGAGGAGGGGATTGGTTGATGTCGTCTGGAGGGTCTCGTTGGCTACAGGAACCAATCAACACCATAATTCTCACATTGGCATAACAAAAAACTTCCTCCATACCAACAACTTCCTAAAAATATCTTCACACCCTTCAATATCATTGAATAGCCTCACATTCTTTCTTCCATTTTTAACTCAGTGCCTAGGTATTGAATTCAATTTCGTACACATTTACTTAACACGCAAAATCAAGATGCCTAAAATACAAAAAGGAATTTAACTGTAAACATGCCCAAACGAACAATCGCAGTAAAGTTAAGGTCAATCACGCCACTGAAATTCAGATCAAAACAAAAATATCACACCGTAAAATAGTAATTAACCTAATTCAGACAAACAAAAGCACCTAGCAACTGTAATCTTTTCTTAGAGAAAAGGCAGGGTAAGCATTCATGATCTTTGCTTATCCTACAGGCAGGATATGATTACGATGAAGAAACATTGTTGATTGTAACTTGCTTCAAATAACTTATAAACTAAAGAAATCTCCTTTATTGACAGATTTTTATCTAAAGAAGAATCCACCATAACTGAGTAATTATACCCTCAATTTGCCAACAAGTTTGTGTTCTTGAATGAAAATATTTCTCTATTCTAAATTGTGCATATTTGTGTCGCACGTCTTATGTAAATGACATGTGATACTTGATCTGCAAGGATATGAGAAATAGTAGACAAAATTGGGATAATAAAGAAGAGTGAAACTTACGGGACGGAAAAGATGGCGTGGGGGCAGCGTCGGCGACGGCGGCGCGGCAACGGGGCGAGGGCGGCGGAGCAACAGACGAAGGGGGGAATTCTGTCGGATTCTGGTTCAGCGGACTTCTGTCCGTATATTAATTTAGGTCTCACCGACGGATTTACCGATGAAAAAATCCGTCGGTAAATTCTTCACTTATTACCGACGGATATTTCCGTCGGTAAATTTTTGTTCAAAATTGAATTAAAGTATTAATTAAAATTTATTTTTACCGACGGAATTTTTCGTCGCTAAATTATTGTTTAAAATTTAAAATAAAATGCTCTCTCCGTTCCATTATTAATGTCCCACTTGCCTTTTTTGGTTGTCCCATTATTTATGTCTCATACCAAATAAGGAAATAAATGAGTGGACCACAATCAATCTAAACAAGTGGACCCCACCCCTTTATACTTTTACACCACAATTTTACACCTTTACCTCCACTATCTTAATTACCGTGCCCAATCCCAATGGGACATAAATAATGGGACGGAGGAAGTATAAATTATAATTTAACTTTGCCGACGGAATTTTCCGTCGGCAATAAAATAATAAAAAAAAATTGGAAATTCAAGATTTAACGACGGATTTTTCCGTCGGTAAGTTGCCGACGGATTTTTTCCGTCGGTATTCCGTCGGTAAGCCGACCCGTGTTTTTATTCCGTCGGCAATTACGTCGGTAAAATGCATACTTTTTGTAGTGATATTTGAATTTCATCACATATGCATTGGTGTCCCACTCCACGAATATATTTACATGTGTTTTATGTGGTCACTTTTAACTTTTTTTTATAAAATGTGTCACATGTTAATATCTTGTACAATAGACACCAAGAGTACATAAATATGGGACGCCGGAACCGCTCTTGAATTTCACAGGCCTACCGTCTTTCTTTATTGTATTTTTATGTCTAGGTTAAAATGTTGTTTTTTAACATGAGTTATAATTATTTATGAAGGCAGGAGTTTTCATTGAAGAATGACATATCTGCCAAGACAATTAATTGGTTAAATATAGCAAAACAGGGTCAAGAGTCACGGGAAGAGGTTTCCCTCCCATTCTCTTGATTAATCAATTTGACATGAGAGAGAAAACAAGAAGGTATGGGCAAAATCTAGTCATGGGGTGATGTGATATTTACCACCTAATGTGTGGGAAGCTCAATCATAATGATAATAGAAATATTTATATTACTGTTTTTAGTATTATTATTTGGATATTCTGAGCTTATATATATTCACCATGCAAGGTTTTTAAGAAGTTTAAAGTGTGATACTAAAGTTGGTGAATTAATTTTAAATATCACTAAGTCTTTAACATGATAAAGGTGTTACAAATTTGAATTTCAACACATTTTTAGTCTAGCTGGTGAAGAACATTGGTCCTCGATGCTAAAACTTACTAATTAATTTAGTAAATCTCGACAATGAGATCAATGGATAAATTTCATGAGTTATTTTAATTTTGTTGTAATCTCGGGCAGCTACGATAAATTAATTTTTGCCTATCGTAAAGATAGTTATAAGGCTATCAACGTAGTTGGTTAACCAGAACTGAATAAAATCAAACTTTTTTAACTGAACCAAATACATTTAGTTTGGTATTCAATTTTTACATTTGTATTCTCATTTTTTAATCTGGTTTATGATTTATATCATCAGTTAACCGAACTAAATCGAAATGAAAAAAAATATTTTTTATATTTTAAAAGCAGCCTAAGAAACACCTATCATCTTCTTCTTTTAACCTCAATAGACTCCATTCCATTTTTCTTCTCTTTTATTTTACTACTTTTTTATTTTTATCTAAATTATTAATCTCCTTATGTGGTTCTTCTTAATGTGTTAGTTTGTACTTGATTTTTAGATTGTTAATGGTAAGATTTTAAAATTTTAATTGTGTATTGAATAGATTTTATATGCATAATTTTACAATGGATGCCTTTTGATTCAAAGTTTTGGTAAGAATTATTATATTTGATCAATATGTTTTATCTTTTGTATGATTTTTTTTTTCTTCTTGGAATTTTGATTAAAATTGAAATTGAACTGAATTAAACGAAATCGGTTTCTTGGTTAAATCACCAAACCAAATCGATTTTCTTTTTGCCTCGATGTTTGGTTATGAAAAATAGATAATCGAACTTCCAGTTAATCGAATTTTCAGTTTGATTGGTTTCGATTTAACCAAGTTGACACTCTTAGATAGTCCCACTAGAAAAATACTAGGCAGTAGCTTTGAGTTAAAGATACTGATAAGAACCGATCATAATTTGGAGTTTATTTTTATCGCGTGCACAAATTTGAACAAATTGAATGTAATATATTTATCCAAGGGTTTTGAAATCATGTGAAAAGCCATTATTTGACTACACTTCATACTTCTATGGGTTAACTTTTAAAACGTACTTGATGTTCAAAATAAAAAATTCTCCACATAAGGGTTTAGAACTATGCATTATATTTATTCTCATGATTTTTATAGTAAGAATCATACCAAACATACGTTTAGAGAAATGCTAATTACCTTCCATTATGTAACATGAAGCGAAGTCATATGGATAGCAATAGAATTCTTTTCAATCAAACCATCCGACACTGAAATTAACAGATTAATAAAACAAATCTAAGACTATATACGAAAAGAGAAACAAAAGCAAAACTTACCAAATGTAATAAACCATCCCACTAATTACAGATTAATTATCTCTATAAATTATGGAATGTAAATATTTCTCTATATGTGGTCCATGAAATTGAAGTATCCAACGATGCAACTCCCATATTATTATTTCTAATTTCGTATAATATGACAGTTTTACAACCCCAACTCTTCTCTCCCCTTCTCGCCTAGTCTTATATCATCAATACACGCTAGGTATATAATACGTCATACCGAGAGGTCGGGTCCTCAAACCCAAATTAACTACTCTCTCCGTCCCATATGAAATGTCTGGTTTCTTTTCGCCACGGTAATTTATGCGGTTGACTTTTGTGTGTTAGGAGAGAGAGTGGTGTGAATGGGGCCCACAAAAAGTAACTTTTGTGAGAGAGATTTATTTCTTTTTTAGGAAACAGGACATTTGTGTGGGACAGCCCAAAATAGAATACAAGACGTTTCATGTGGGACGGAGGGAGTACATTTTTCTCTCGTATGGTAGTATATTATTTGTTGACCACAAAATGAGCTTGAATTATACTTATCATCAAAATAAAAAAGGCATTTTCCTTTTTTTATAAATACACACACCTACAAGAGGAAACTCCCATTGTCTTCATCTTTCTTGAAGATTTGTGACACAAAAGCTGAATAAAGAAAACTTCAAGCTTTTCTTCTCAATACCCCCAACAAACCCTACCCCAGGTTAGTAAAGGTACAATCTTTTTTTGCTTAAACAATTCATGAAACTTTTTTTCATTTTTCTTGATCTACATATTTCAGAACTTATCCTTCAAATAAACTAGGGCTAGCTACATGAATTATATATGTGAGAAAATTAAAAAGTAATTTGTTGAATTTGGCAGGTGAAGATGGAACAACAAAGTGATCAATCAAGGGAGATGTCATCTGAGAGGAAGATTGGGAGGGGGAAGATCGAGATCAAACGGATCGAGAACACGACGAACCGGCAGGTGACTTTCTGCAAAAGGCGCAATGGTTTGCTGAAGAAGGCGTATGAACTATCTGTGCTTTGTGATGCTGAGGTTGCTCTAGTTGTTTTCTCAAGCAGAGGGCGCCTCTATGAGTATGCTAACAACAGGTACGTACAGATAACACATTAGTATATTATGTTATGTTTTTGAAGAAAAAAAGAAAGGATCTTGGAAAGATTTAATTAATAATTGTTTGGTTTGAATTTGTGAAGTGATGATGAATGGGTGATCATGGGCAGTTTTTGTTTGATTTGGGAATCTAAAAGGGGTACTACATAGTTGAAGTTTGAAATGAAATTGTTGGTTGATTGTCTGTTTTCAAACAGTGTGTGAGAATATTAGGAAACAATTTGAGCTCAAGGACATAACCCCTTTTACAGTCAAGATTTTTTCTTGAGATAGAGTTTTGCCCATCTTTTCTAATTTTGTTTTTCTCTTCATTGGGCTTTATGGCTTGCTCTTTTTCTCATCCCAATTACTCCATGTTTTTGGTAATTGTAAACATCTCTTTGTGTTTGGTGGAAATAAACAGCAGCAGAAGGAGCTAGCATAGTGTTTCTGTAAGCAAGAAAATGGTTAGAAACTCAGATCACATTCATATCTCTCTCTCTCTCTCTCTCTCTCTCTCTCTCTCTCTCTCTCTCTCTCTCTGCGTCTTGGTAACCCGTCGAGCTCTTCCATCAATCTATTAAAACGTTTCATTAATAGTAAGAGAATAATTATTGGCATCATCAAGATGAAGAAAATGGGCTAAGCCAGAAAGTTTTAATTAATAGCCCTAATCTTATTAGTTTTTTTTTCTCTTTTTTGTTGATTGATATTTATTGGAAGTAACTAGTTTAACTCATATTGAATTTGGGTTTGGAAAAACGATTAGTTTTAGAATTCTCGTTGAATCTTTGTCCACCTTTATCATTCTACTCCACCAAATTACAAAAGCTGCCCTAATTAGGGTTTGGGCTGGTCTATCTCTGATCCGATCAGATCCCCAAAATCAAAAAAGAAAAAAACTGACTCTTGTCAAAATAATTAGATCTGAATATGTTATTTTAAAACAGATTCAAATTTGATGGGTCTTTCTTGCTCTCTTGTCCATAAATTAACGAATCCATCAATCAAGATTCATTTTTCCCCGTACATTTATCTGGGTTTTCTTGTTAATCACTTTAAATTCTTGACTTTTGACAAGAAATAATCCATCATTATATATATGCTTACAGAGCTTGAAATTTTTCTGCGTTTCTTGGAAAAACCAGAAAGCTATTTATGCGTGTCAAGTCATGTTGATGCTTTCACGGAGCATTAAAGTTCTTGAATCTAAAACAGGAAAGTAACAGTGGAGAAAGCGAGTTGGTAACCAATGAAAACCTCCCTTCGTTTTCTTGATTTGAGCTCTCCCATTACACCTTCTTTAATACCCCATCATCTCACGAGTTTCCTTTTATGGAAATCGTTTTTCCTTTCATAACATTCTACACACATATACATACACATCATCTCTCAACTGTTTAAATCGCATCCATTTTTTTTTATATATATAAGTTTATTACGCATAAATATGTGTAGGGGTGTAAGTGATTCCGGACCGAACCACGAAACCGATCAAACCGAACCGAACCAAACCGAAAAATATGATTCGGTTCGGCTTCGCGGTTTGGTTCGGTTTATTTTTTAGGAACCGTTTACATTCGGTTCGGTTCGCGGTTTCAAGAATTTTTGAACGGTTCGAACCGAACCGAACCAATATCTTATTTTTTAATTTTTTAATTTAATATTTGTCTTTTTTATATGAGAATGTTATTGGATTTAGATATTAGATTTAAGTTAATATCAATTCTAATCTATACAAAGGAAGATAAATGAGTAACAACTCTATACTTATGACTTTGGAACGAGTGACATCCTATAAACTATTATTCTTGCATTATTTAGGATTTAAAAATAAATAAATAAATAAAAAGGTGAACCGGTAAACCGAACCGAACCAAACCATTTATAAGCGGTTCGGTTCGGTTCGGTTCCGATATTTAAAAATACATCGAACCGAACCATTTCTGTGTTTGGTTCGGTTCCTAAAATGCATAAGAAATCGAACCGAACCAAACCGTTACACCCCTAAATATGTGTGTCTCTATTGAGAGAGAGAGAGAGCGGTCCGGATCTTCTGGCCTATTTCCGGTGGACCACTTGGTGGCTTACCAATCACGCGGCGTCACGCGTGCATTAGTGGACCCCCAAGCCAATAAATTAATATTAGAGTGTAAAAAAGGTGGCCCACCAATGCACGCGCCGCGTGATTGGTGGGCCACCAAGTGATCCACCAAAAATGGGCCTAAAATCCCAGCGGAGAGAGAGAGAGAATTCAGAGTCATATCAGAGGCATAAGTACGGCCACTGCCGACCAATGAGGGAGTTCTGAAATTCTGAAGTTTTTTGAATTTGACCGGTTAAAAAAGGTGTTAGGGTTAATAGTATTGACCTTGGTAAGAAAGGGTGAATTACTAGCTACTCTAGTTTGTGACCTAGGAATATACATATATATATATATAGGCCAATCATACTCCGAGTTCTGGCCAGCTTGGCAATGACAGCCAGTCAGTGGCTCGAAGATATTAAGGTAACAGCGGACTGAGAAAAATAAGGTGGTTTTTTTACCTTATTCTAATTTTGTAAGTTGATTTTTATTTCAATAAATTAGATCATTTCATTTAGACATGTTGTGTATTTATTGGTCCGACAGAGTAGTTATTTGGACAATGTTTGAACATTGGAAGATTGAAACTTATAACTACGAATGCAGTGTTAAAGCAACCATTGAGAGGTACAAGAAAGCATCATCCGACTCCTCAAGTAGTGGCTCAATTTCTGAAGCCAATACTCAGGTACCCATGAATTCTGACTTGATAGTAAATATGGACATGATGGTATATATTTAACTCGTTCATGGATAAATAAATAAATAAGAAAGGTGTCTAAAGTTCGTAATTTAATTAATGCAACCAATTCTGTTGTAATTATATATATGATGTAACTTACTCTAATCAACTAGTATTTTGTTTCAGTACTACCAGCAGGAGTCTTCAAAACTCCGTGCACAGATCAGTAATTTGCAGAATAATAACAAGTAATATATATTTCTCAAAAAATCTGTTCCTTTTATTTTGCAACTTATGAAATAAGTAAATATTTTAATTGTATTTGGTACAGGAACATGGTTGGCGAATGTTTAGGGGCTTTGAATCTGAGAGAGCTCAAGAATCTGGAGGGCAGAGTTGAGAGAGCAATTAGCAAAATCCGAGCCAAGAAGGTAATCATAGCAAAATCAATTTAGTTTTTATTTATATTTACTAAATTCTTTGTATATCATATCATATTGTTTGACTAATTAAACACAAACCTTAATCTATTTCTGCCTTACTGCAGAATGAACTGTTGTTTGCTGAAATCGAATACATGCAAAAGAGGGTAAGCTGCTGCATGTCTTTTTATGTTACTATTATTAATGAACTGGTGACGCATATCTCATTTAATCCCAAATTAAATAAAATCATTTCATAGTGATCATAGTGTTGAGAAATTCATACGGAGTATGTATTTTTGTTAAATGCGAACACGTACGTATCAACCAACACAAATTAGAGAGGTGATCATGTATCTACTTTTGTTAGGAAAACAATCGAAAATAAAAGATTCAAAACAGTCATCTACTCGATATACTTAAATCTTTTTCTTTTCTTACAACCTACACTCTGATTATATTCTCCTTCTTATATAAATCATCTTGCCAGCAGGAGATTGATTTGCATCAGAACAATCAGTACCTTCGAGCAAAGGTCTCTCTCTCTCTCTCTCTCTCTCTCTCTCTCTCTCTCTCTCTCTCTCTCTCTCTCTCTCTTAATGGTTGTTAGTTGTTTAGATAGCTGAAAGTGAGAGGGAGCAGCAGCACATGAACTTGATGCCTGGGAGTTCTGATCAGTATCATGAGCTCGTGCAACCTCATCAACCGTTCGATGATCGGGATTATCTTCAAGTCAATAGCCTCCAGCCCTCAGATCAGGATTACCATAGGCACGACCAGACATCTCTTCAGTTAATGTAAGACTACTAGCTAATTAATCATCCTCTACATTTGATCATGTCGTATTTCAATCTCATATTTTGTCGTGTTAACAGTTGAGGCCACTAAGGAGGCAATTGCACCACCGGATATATGTCCAAAAGTTATGGTGGTGCAAGTAAGATCATGAGCAAATTGGAAGAAGAGATTCGTGTTGGATCTTTATACTATATTGTTCATTTATTAATGGTGTATTCTTCTAAGATTCAGGCCCTATTTAGTTCATTTTATGTGAACTAATAAAAGTACTGGCATGACATGTATGCTTAACTAATTTGTTTTCTAATAAGGACATTAATGTACAATGTTGTATGTTAAGGAGTTTTGTTTAATGTTTCATGTCAGGTGGTTATTCATATATTTTATTTTATAGTTATTAGTTAACTCTAAATTAAATGATATTTTATCGCATATCACTTCTTCTATCATATAAAAATGCACACGTCTACCGACAACATTTAGTGTAATTGGTATTCTCACTTTTGCGTAAGTGATTGATCTAGTGCTCGATTCCCATTTTGAATCGATTTAATAAAAATGATATAAATGCACACGTCTCAACTCTCAATCATTCACAAATAAAATTATGTATTTTTATATAAAATTGCGTAGTTTCGGAATGAAATTTTTGAGACAAGCTAATCATTTCCGTAGAGCATATGTATTAAGGTAGTGTTTGGAACAGCTTAAAAAGCTGTTTATGGGCTTTTTTATCGCATAAGCACTTTTCAAAGTGTTTGGTTATCCTGCTTCTGCTTTTTTTGGGCTTAAAATAAGCTGAAATAAGCAGAAGCCATAAGCAGGTATTGGGGTGCTTTTAGAAGCGGTGGCATTTTTGCAATTTTGAAGAAAAGATTAAATTGTTTTTTAATGGACAATCCAAACACTGTCAGCTTTTACTTAATAGAAACTTTAAGCATCTTTAAGCACAAGCAGTTAAAAGCTGTTTAAATAAGCTGTTTCAAACACTGCCTAAATACCATGGCATCCAAAATACAAGGATGTAAAATTTGAAGAAATTGGGCCCTATGTAGGTCATAAGATGTTTGGAGAATATACTATGTTTCAATCTGGGCTTATATTTGTTGATTATTCACATGCGACAAGTGGACATAGGCCCATACCAATAACACTATGCAATTTTGTTTAGTTAATTAAAAAAGGAAAAACAAAATCATATACAGTATTTATTAATCCAAAGTTCTTTCACCTCTCTTAATTTTTGATATAGTACTCCCTCGTAGAATATATAGGTGGACAAACCTAGGTATATATTCTTGAGGATCTTCAATAGAAAGTTGCAAATTAATGTTATGGTGTATTCTTTTACATTAATATTTTTATTGGGGATTTCGATCGGGAAAAGATACAATGATATGCATATTTTATTTTTATAGAGAGAATTTGAGTAAATTCTCATTACGTCTAGGTAGGTACGAATTAATTAATAGGGGTAAGTGAAACTGGATATGATTCATGATCATGTATTAATTCATGAAAAGGCAAACAAACTTTCCAAGAAAATGACACTTTGAAGTTTTGTATTGCGTAATAATTCTTATTTTCTTCTAAAAGCCACCCACACGTCAACTCTTCTCCTTTCAAGCCATTGCTGCTTCTTTTCGGAAAAATTCTATATGTATATGGACAAGCTACGAATAATTAATCATATTTTTCATAGATTAAATATAATGTTCTTGTTCTTCATAATAAAATATCTTCTGTTATGTCAAATAATTAATACCAATGCAATAATCTTTTTCATGAATAAACCACATATATATATATAGGTGTGTAAATTATTATGCTTGATTAAAATCTTATCTAATATGCACATCCAATTAATAATGGCTGCAATTTTTTCTTAATCACTCATTACAAAAAAAAAAAAAGAATATTCCATTTATTTGTCTTATTTAATAGCAGGAGCTACCGGTGAAGTTGGTTTGTGAATTATAAAACTGGAAATATGTAAGAAAAATGCAATGCCATATGGATGAGTTGATTAATTAATGTATTAATTCAAAAACCATTAATTTCCTATAATAAAGACATAGGTCAAAAGACTAAATAAATACAAAAGAAATAATTTAAAAGCAATTTGTGGCGTGTCATGGTAGTGGTTTAGTTGCTTCCTAGAGGGAGAAATGCGATTTACTACACGGAAACAACGGTGGGGGGGCGACGTGGCAGCAAAGCACGGGAAGAACGAGATTCCTCTTGATTACTTCGTTGGACGTGAGTACAGAGAATCCGGCAGAGCGGCGGCAACCTCTTTAAGACACAGCATCAGCCGCCGGATTCGCCGCTCGCTTCTAAATACGCCTCTCATCCAATCATTATCCGGACTACAACTTTAACCTTCTCATTTACTCTAAATTTTGTCTGACTATCTCAATTATACTCTCTCATTCTTGTTTTCCTTTTCGAGTCGTCCCATAGAAAATGTCTTATTTTTTAAAAAGACAATATGTGGACCAAAATTAGCAAAGTCAAAAAGTTAAATTTCATTTTCTTAATCTTCGTGCCCTATAGAAATGAGACTCTTTGTGAGACGGAAGGAGTATTTAAAACTAAAACATGTCAAGATATTAGAATGGGTTATTAATGCATGTTTCAAAATATAATAGGCAAAAACTTATATACAACATGTTGCACATGCAACATGATTTGAAATTTCAATTTTGACCCGATTGAACCGGTTTGACTAAATTCGACCGGGTTCGACCCGGTCCAATATTTAAAAAAAAAAAAAAAAAAAAAACGCCAGAAGCTTCGATATTTCGCGTGATCGTGTGTTCATTCTCCATTACAGTTTTTCATTCTCAGTATACGGTTTTCAATATCGCAAATAGTTATCGCTTGATCGTGGGTTCATCTCAGTATACGGTTTTCAATTTCTTCTTTCTTGTTCGCGGGTTCATTCTCCATCACAGTCTGCGATATTTCTTCTGTATTCGTGCGCCGATAGGATATTGAGGTAACTCTCAGTTTTTAACGCACTTTCGATTGATGAATAAGAATAAGACATTTTTATGTTTATACTTCAATAGTCTGTTTTGAGTTATGATTCTGTTCATTCGATATGTTTCAATATAGGGTTTGAGAAGGACTTGTGTGTTTTCGCAATTTTTGGTACTGTTGATTCTTACCCCCCTCTGTGTCTGTTTTAACCATCTTAATAATTGCTACTATTACTCATAGTAATTGACACATGTTCCGGTACATTCAACATTAGCTGTTTGATTTTGGTTTTCACAATGTTTGTGATTCTGTTCATTCAATATGTTTCAATATAGGGTTTGAGAAGGACTTGTGTGTTTTCGCAATTTTTGGTTCTGTTAATTCTTACCCCACTCCGTGTCTGTTTTAACCATCTCAACAATTGCTACTATTACTCATAGTAATTGACACATGTTCCGGTACAATCAACATTAGCTGTTTGATTTTGGTTTTCACAATGTTCTGGTGTTCACAATGTTCTGAAGTTTTATTCATTCATGTTGTTTGAATCTAGGGTTTTTGGTACTTTTAGTTCTTAAAAATGACTCATATATTTTCAAAAACTGATATGCTTTCATTAATTTATACCCCCATTTGTGTCTTTTTTCCGGCTCAATAATTGCTACTATTACTTATACTAATTGACACTTGTATCTGTTTGTTTTTATCTTCTGAATGATTGTTATTATTTTCTCAGAATAATGGCACCAAAGACTAGAGGTCGTGCTAACAATGATTTAAATCCCCATCAATTCGATTCTTCGAGGGCATTTGAAGTCCCTATTCATTGCTGCGAGCCAATTAATATTCTTCTACCAACAGAACTTCCACTTGCAGCAGCGAGGAGAAGAGCATTACGTTCTGTTTCTGATGCACCTCCACCCCCCAAGAAGAAATTAGTTGTTACGTTTGCAGATCAAGACCATTCTGCAGTTCACAAAGCTACACATCAAAAACAGCAAGGAGGCGAAGTTTCTGCTCCTGATCAGAAACTTTCTAAAGGTACAGCTGCTGTTGATGATCCCCCTCAAAAAAAGTCCAAAGGGGCATATCAAAAGAAGACTAAAGCCGCACGTGATGTTCAAATTAAAAAAGTTTGTTGATGATGCGCCAAAAGACTCGATGAAAGGTGCAGAAGAAAAAGATTTTAAAGCTACATCCAATCTTCCAGAAATACCTTCAGTAGTTGAAGATCCAGTTTCT
Organism: Lavandula angustifolia; assembly: GCA_028984105.1. NCBI lineage: Eukaryota > Viridiplantae > Streptophyta > Magnoliopsida > Lamiales > Lamiaceae > Lavandula > Lavandula angustifolia. Next base: position 28,070,388 of record CM054808.1, read on the forward strand.
GCTCCACTTGAAAAACAGTCTGAATCTATATCTACTGCTTCTCGAGTTGATATACTTGATTCAGCTGAAGAAGGTGGAAAAAAGGAATGAAAAAGACCTGTTTCCAAAGCTGGGAAACGAAAAAGAAACCAACCGAGCAAGAAGAACATCTCGGAGATGAGTGATCCTCGAACATCAAAAGAGTAAGTAAAAAGGTACTTATCATCAAATTACTATAAGAAAAATAAACCTAATACCTTGCTTGTTGTTTCTCTATTTTTACGTGCGGTCTTTGCAAACACTATTTCTTGTAAAGTGTAGGCCTGCTCGATTATGTCAAATCATATCCGAGCTTGAATGATCATCAAATAGCGACTTTGAAAGAAATTGGTTTTGATGGTCTTCTTTACTTGAAGGGGTTTAAATACATACAATGGTTTAAAATGTTTTGGTTTATTAGAAACTTTAATCCCATTAGCCGTGCTCTTACCTTCTCTAACAATAAGACAATTGTCTATACGACAGATGATGTTAGGGATTTATTTCTTCTTCCTAGAAATGACGGCAATAAGGTCTTGATAAATGACAAAGAGAGTGAGCCTATCTTGAATGAGTTTAATAGGAGGAATGGGTTTGAGAAGAAGGAGGTGAATCAGTCTACTGTAGCTGATATGTTAAGTGGGCCTAGATTAAGAGATGGGGGGGGATGATTTCAAACGTTTGTTTGTTCTTTATAGTCTGTCATGTTTCCTTGCCCCTACTAAGAATCAAACAATTGATTTTTCAGTTTTTAAGTCACTGATTGATATACCTAGTATTAATAGCTTTGATTGGTGCTCATTCGTTATTGAACGATTGTGTAAAGGTGTTCAATCACTTAAGAATGTCAGTGGCTGTGTTTTAATACTGCCCCTTGTCTATTTTCACCGGTTTATGTGGTTGGGTAAAGCTGAGAGCAGTAGCTTGCCCTTAATTAAGCATTGGACATCTGAAAAATTCAAAGATAGATTAGATTTGGAGTTTGCTGCTGGGGACTTTGGTAGGGGTATTTGGGTAGAAGAAACTTATCCAGTCAGTTTGAGAAGTAAAGATCAGAGAAAAGAATCATGTCCAACTGAAGTTGAACTTGAAGATCAAGTTTTGGCAGATTCAGCTAAAGAAGTCCCACCAAAATCAGAGCAAAGTGATAGCAGATTGATTGTGTATCATCTGCCAGCAAGTGAGAAGAATGACACAGAGATAAAAGCTATGGCAAAGGATGTAAGTATTTATATTATCCAAGTGTCAAATGTGTTCAATAAATGTGTCAATTATATGCATAAAAAGTGTCAAATTTAATTGACTATATTTATATGTTTTTAAGGGCATTTAACTATACATCCATGTTTTTTTACGTATCATAGTGTCAATTATGTTCAATAAACTTGACAATTTTTGTTTCAGTAAAAGTGACAATCTTTGTAATTCAAAGTGTCAATTATTCTGGATAAGTGTGTCAATTATGTTGTAGAAAAATGTCAATGTTTTATCAGAACTGTTGATTAACTTTGTATTTTTATAGGCCTTGAATGAGACATTCCTACTCTTGCAAAGGGACTTAAGAGTAATTAGTCATGTTCATCTGGAGAGATTAAAGAAATTAACTGTTGGTGATGATAAAGAGGTTGAAGGAGTGGTTTCCGAAGGCTCTGCACAGAATGATATTGATGAATTTTTCCAGAATCCAGATTTTCGTGCTCACATTGACATGATAGTTGAACAATTCATCAATATGAAGAAATGTTCAAAACAAGCAGGTAGTTTATATCATGATTTGTTCAAAATAAGTAGGCAAATGACATGTAATCTATCTTTTCTTTTTGTGTAGTGGAAAAGGATCATTTAAAGACTGATGAAGAACACGAGAATCATCCACTTCCAAATTTCAATCTCTTATCACAAAGCACATATGAGACATCCCAGGAACAGACTGATGAAGGTGTGGAAATAGTTGATGATGGACATATTGATTCTTTGATCACCAGAATATCAGAACTGGCAGCTGCTGATGAAGGTATTTAGTATTCTTTAAATTGACACTTTGATAAATAATAATTGACACATGTCTCCATCCAAATGACACTCTATATTTAACAGTTAGCCTATTGAAAACAATGGATCCATGGCCAGTATGCAATGTTGATTGGATTGCTAGAGGAGAAAATTCTAAGTATACTTCCCAATTCATGAAGAAATATGTGAAACAGTTGTCAGAACTTAATCAAATGGAGAAGGATGTTGTTGATTACTTTTTCCACACACATCGGCGAAAAATTGAGTAAGTATTTATAGTTTATTTGTTCTTTAAAACTATGTTCTTAACTATCAGTCATTAATATATTTTCCCATAAAACAGAGAAACTGTCTTTGCTCATGCGGGTCGATTCTTCGTCTCATTCTGTGCTATGAACAGCATGACAGATTCTACATTTATTGACATTAGTGTTATTGATGTTTGGAGTCTTTTGCTGAACAAAGCAGAGAAATATCGAGCTCAAGCCCATTCAAAAAACATTGACAAGTTCTATTTTAATTGTCAATTCTCGGTAAACAAAATTGTTAATTTCTAATCTTTATTTTAATAAATTGTTCTACTCATTATTTATTTTTTTCCATCTAGAATGCTCTTAAAGTATGCACAAATGAAAAAGATTGTACAAAGAAAGCTGAAAGGGAAGTCGATGTCATAAATTGTTGGATGTATTGGATGACACGCTTGGAACAGGGCACTGATCTCATGAAGGCAAATTTGGTAAGAGAAAATTTCAATGATTTTTTCCAATATAGATATATTATATGCTAAAATATTTTCATTCTTATATAGATATATTTTCCAATATGCTTCAATACTCATTTTTTTGGAGCTGTAATTGACTTCAATATGAGAAAAGTGCACTATATTGACAATGTGAAGTCAAATTCAAAAGAGAATTCAGATTTCATGGGCCTTGTCAAAGAATTTGTATGTATTTAGTCATTTTTATGTATTATATAATCTAAGTGTCAATCTATTTAATTGAAAGTATCAATTTTATTGATATAAAGTGTCATTCTATGATATCCAGAAAAAAAATTTAGGGAAATTCCTAAAGTTCTTTGTATCATCCCAAAGTCGCTGAGTATGATGGATATGTTATTGAAAACATAGATTTTGCATGGCAGAATGACAGAACTAATGTTGATTGTGGTGTTTTTCTAATGAATCACATGGAAAACTTCATAGGGGTGCCTTATGTGTGTGAGGATTTGTTGCAGGTATGACTTTAATATGTTTTCTTTATGTATCTGCTTATTATTCTGAAAATTTAACTAACTTGATTTTTTTCTTCTTTGTATATTATTAGATTGGTCGAAGAAGAATGCTTCGAGCAAAATATTGCACAAGGATTATCCTTTCAAGTTACAATGATCTAATGCAAGCTGATCTGGTGGAAGTTAAAAAATTTGTTTCAAAATCATGATTTTAAGGAGGAAGTTGTTGAGGGATTGTTTCTTTAACTTTGGTAGATGCATTTGAATATTATTGATCTAGCTTTTAAGATTTGTTTTTAAAAATTGGAACAGGTTTTCTAGTGTAGGTGATATTAATGTGAATCTTTATCTACTGATGATGTTAAATTCTGATATTTCTTATTTCTTTAGTAACAGTGTCAATCATCTTATAACGAAGTGTCAATTATCTTAAAGAAAAGTGTCGATGTTTGTATTCTTTTATATGTTATAGAAAACTATCAATTATGTTTCAAAAAAGTGTCAATCATGTTCAATGCATGTGTCAATCCTATTCAATAATGGTGTCAATGTCAATAAAAGAACGTGTGAATTCAACTAATATAATTGTATCGGCGTTGCCTGACACTTTAAAGTGTCAATTCAATTAATATAATTTGTCAATCATGATTAAAGAAAGTGTGGATTACTGATAAAACAAACAGTCAGTCATAATACACAAAATTGTCAAGTATGTTAATTAAAAGTTTCATAGTTGACAAAAGAAAGTTTCAATGATGTTCATTAAAAGTGTCGATTATACTCATTAAAAGTGTCAATCATGCTCTTTAAAAGTGTTCAAGTATAATATTAATGCTCTACGCGACCCGTGTCAATCTTGACTAAACAACGTGCCAATTAAACTAACAGAAAAGTGATCGAGATAGTCAACCATTGATCAAAGAAAGTGTCAATCACATTACATAAAAGTATCAATTATATTTACTAATCGTGTCAATGTTGATAAAAGAAAGTGTCAATTGTTAACTAAAACAATCTTGGATTAGGAGTTTTTGTACCAAACTCCTTTGTTGGTTTTGAGGTTGAAGTATCTTTTAATGCTCTCCTCTTTAGCTTCTTTGTTTCTGTATTACCCTTTATCCTTTTCTGTTTTCTCCCTTTTGTGATTGCATGAGATGGATCCAAGACTCGATTTGATGAACTTGAAATAATAATGTCATGTACTGGTTTTTCCTTTGCAGTAATCAATGCATTAACATTCGAAATCACATTATTAATCCCATCTTCTACAGTTCTCCGCATCTCCTCACTATCTTGTACTTTTAGAACAAGATTATAACACTTTCTCATCAATTGACTTCTCCAAGAACTCTTCTGAAAAATTTCAGAACTACTGTTTGCCTCAGCAGCTTTATCCCATACCTCTTGCTTGGCAAATTTTGTTCATCTCTTCTTGATGTAGCAATCTGGTATTTCAGTCACACAATGGACATGTAGTATTCTCAAACAATGATAGCATAATAGTCCACATTCTTCAAATCTTTTGCAAGAGCAGCCAACCAAACTTCCAAAAGAATAAAAACTGACATATTGATGATTATTGTTACTGTCATTAGTAACCTGATAAATCTTCACACCATCTTCTTCACATATAAACTGGAATGTAGTGGAAATCGATGTCAAGAACTCTTTCTCAAATTTTTTAAATACTGTAAGAGTATATACCTCAGAAGCATGCTTGAGAATTCCCAACAATGGCAAGCAGGATACAGGTCGGGCTATTGAACATTTGAATTCATCATTTGATTCATTACTTCTCCATTGTTCAACTGTTCTCGAAAATATTTTGTAAAACTCATTCAAACTCGTTGTCTTTTTTGCAGCAAACCCCAACGCATTATTTGTGCTCTCACTTCTTTGTGAAGATAAGATACCGGCAGAGAAAAAGTTCTTGTTATAGGCAGTGCTCCATTTTTCTCTGAGTTGATACAACCTAGCAAACCACTCTTGATCATTCAACCCATAGGATGTAATCATTGTGTTCCAACAATCCTCAAACTCATCTTCATTTGAACAGCCTGTCAAACATTTGCTAAATGCATCGTTGAACTCCTTATTAGATTTCAATTTTCCAAATCTACTTATAGCATTTTGGTACAAATGACATATACAAAGTCTATGCTTTGTTGTTGGGAACACCTTCTCTAGTCCATTTGCAATAGCTTTGTCCTGATCCGTAAAAATACTAACTGGACTTTTATTTCCCATAGACTTTTTGAACACATCAAACAACCATGCAAGAGACTCCTCCTGCTCATTTGATATAAATGCACATCCAAACATAACATTTTTGTAGTGGTTATTCAATCCAACTAAAGGTGCACAAATCAAGTTATACCTGTTAGTTCTATATGTCGTGTCAAAAATAAGCACGTCTCCATATACCATATAGTCTTCTTTCATCATGGAGTCTCTCCAAAATACATTACAGAACCTACCATCATCATCAAGCCTCACACGGAAAAAGAAGTCTGGGTCTTCGCCGTTTTCTTCGGTGGAGAATGTCAATCAAGCTCTGTGCATCACCACCTTCTACTGCTAACATTTTCAGTTGGTTCACAAAGTTCAAGTGATCCTTCTTGGTATGACCAAGAAGTTGCTCACCACCTGCATCGTGCGACATGAATCGAAATGTGTCTATAGTCCTTATCCCAGATGATATCATACCTTCAATAAGTGCAGCCTTATCACTTGTAATTGTCCGTTCTGAACGATGCAAGTAGCTCAATTCTTTCCTACATAGTGAATGGTTATGTTCCGTGACATGTTGAGTAACTTCATACATTTCATCATCTGTTAGCTTGATTTTCAGCATAGCTTTACAATTTGTCCGGGTTACGTACTTTCTAGAACTCTTTCTTTCAGCATCCAAAGAATCAGCTGTAATGCCCCGCACTCCTTGAGATGAGCAAACAAATATCTTTGCAATAGTAACACCAACAACATTTTTTACTGAATTTGATTTTCTTACGCTAAATCCAACATTAGCGACAGATATGCACAATACGTTTGATACATATACTCAATGCCGCTATCCTTTAAACCAAGCAAAGAACCCGACAAATCGTAATATTATCTATAACAAGAAGAACGAACATGTGTGTCACTTGTAATAAATATAAGTGTCAATCTTCAATAAACAAAAGTGTAAAAATAGAATTTAACAAAAGTATAATATTTTTTAATACCTTCTCTAGTATGAATATCATGACAAGGATGATTAACAACAAGCGAAACAAGTGTTCCATCATCGGCAATTTGTTTGGCTATCTTCAATCCACGATCCGCAACTTTACGAAATATTGACACTTTTACCTACAGAAAGTAACACTACGGTGAAATAAAATGACACCTGCTCTATAAAAATACATTTAATGATTTTTTTCTTACTATTTTCTCGAATCATTTGTATTCGGAGGTTGAATATCATCACAAATGTTCTCGGATGTTTGTTTCTCGCTCCAATTTTCGCAAGGATGTTAGAATATCATCAAAAATGTTCGGATGTTTGTGATAAAAGAAAGTGTCGATGATGTACATTCAAAGTGTCAATTATACACATTAAAAGTGTCAATTATGCTCATTAAAAGTGTTCAAGCATAATATTAATTGTCTACGCGACCCGTGTCAATCTTGACTAAACAAAGTGTCAATTAAACTAACAGAAATAAAATGACAATATTCTGGAAGTTTGTTTGGGCTACATATTCTGCAAGGAAGTTTGAATTGCAACAAGATCAAGCATAATAAAGAAAGTTGTTAATTATCATTAGAAATTGTGAATTTAATCCTGAAGTAAAGTGTCAATTACATAAAATAATGTGTCAATTATAAACATTGAAGCTGTTACTTGAAATTAGAGCATCACAACAACAAGAGAATATTAATTAAAGCATAAAATCTTATACCCATTGTTGATTGTTGATTCCAACTAAGAAATTATATACCAATTCTGATACCCAAGCTCGTTTGAAAGAAATCATGTCGTCTACGGAGCCGCCGAATTCTTCCAAGCCGTCGAATTACTCCACCTCGGCGCCGCCGTCGAATTCTCGGCGCAGCAGTCCAATTCGTATAATATTCGCTGAATTGAAGATAATTGTTGATACAATATTTCTGAAATTCCACCTTCAATCGTTTTACATCTATTAAGCTGAAAACATTAATAAAAGTTGCGTTGATGAACGCGAGCTGTAGGTTTTGTTTTTTTTTTTTTAATTTAATGGGTCAAACCGGGTCAACCCGAGTCAAACCGGGTCAAAATTAGAAATTGGATCATGTTGCATGTGCAACATGATGCACATAAGCCCATCTCTCAATATAATAACAGTTGAATTCTTAATTTTTTAAAAATATCATATTTCGTCTTTCTATAAAGTCATACCTCATATAATCATATCAATGCAATCTAGTAATTCAGGCTAGCTAAATTAGAATGGTTAGAAAAACTTGTATAAACGAGTCTTATCTTGAAACAACTCTTATTTTGTTTCGAATTATAATAAATTACAAATCAACATTATTTTGTGAGTAGCATAGAAACCCATCCCTACAATTGTGATAAATACCTGATTTTTATATGTAACTTTTGAATGAAAAAATTATTTAATCATGAAAATATACACTTTCAATATTGAAATTCAAATTCTGTCTCTGTCAATTATAATCTTAGACCCGCCTATACCATATGATGCAACGGTGTATAATTTATTGTTATAACGTGTATAAAATGTAAGAATATCGAAATAGAATATCCAAAGCAAGAAACAAGAAGCCGTGAAGCGCAAGTAACAGCGTCGCTTAATTCACATTAAATGAATTCAAAAAAATCAAACCAAATAAAAAAGACAACTTTTAGAAAGCGGAGGCCGCACTCAACGCCTCGAGCAGTGACGCCAGCAATCGAAGTGTACTCACTACGATTCACTCCTTCAATCATTCATATCTTTTCTCATTCCCCTCTATAAATTTCCCCTATTTCTCACCTGCCTCCCAATCCCTCAACCATGGAAGAGGAGTACCAAGAATCCGACGTCGTCTTCCGAGATATAGACGACCAAATCGCCGCCGACCGCGATGTCCGCAGTCCCTCGTCGAGCTATCGCAACACGAGAAGTGAAAGGAGCTCGCCTCCGGTTAACATTCCGGTTGGGAAGACGAGGAATGCGTGGCTCCGTTGCGCGGACGAGAGCGGCGACGACGGCGAGATGGTGCCGCCGCACGTGATCGTAGGGCGGCGCGTGGCCGGGAAAATGATGGCGCTGTCGATTTGCGGTGGGATTCTGAAGGGGAGGGATTTGAGTGAGTTCCGGAATTTGATTCTCCGGATGACTGGGTTTCTCGAGACGTAGAAGCTTGGTGAAGAAGAAATGTCAAGGAAAGGAAATCAATTTGGTCGTTTTCTTTTTCTTGATTTAGGTGTAATTGTTTTTGTATTCTTCATCTGACCCAAATGAATTTGAACAAGATTCGGAACCTAACAAGTAAAATATATATATATATATATATATATATATATATATATATGAGGAGTTTCAAATGTAAACAGTTATCGTGTGAACATGGAAATACTAAATGTACTGTACTTTAAAGACAAAGATATTTTATTTTAAAATGCAATATTTAAAGTGTATTACATTTATTTTTAAGTGCAGTACATAAAGTGTAGCATTAAAGTGCAGTATATTTAACTTGAAAGTCAGTATATTTGTCTTTAAAGTGCAGTAGTCACACGTTCACACGATAAAGATGTTCACACGGGAACCACTCCCTATATATATATATATATATGAGATTACAAGATAAAGATGTTCACACGGGATATATATATATATGAGATTAGGTTCAAACGTGAACTGGCATTTAAGGTGTTAACATATGAACAAATCTTAGCCTTTGATTTTGTGAATTGAATGGTCTGGTTTTATCTTTATATTAAAATTTTTGAAGTGCACTTTATAGTGTATTGTTGTTGCACTTAAAGAATAATTAAATAATAATACATTTAATTATAGATTTTCATAATTGCAAACATTGATATTCTTCCCATTCTTTTCCTTATTTCTCTACATATATAACAACCGCTTCACTTTGTAAAATCTCTTCCTGAGACTTTTCATTAATCTTCTTCATATTAAATCGATGGGTTTTTATTAGGTAAATTTTGTGTTTGTCATTTTTCATTATTTTGGGTTTCTTCCCTTTTTGATGATTTAAGATATCATTTGAATGTGGGATAAACAAGTGCATCTCATGATTTTTCTAATTGTTGTAACAATCCAAAGTGTAGTTTAAACACATTCAAAGTGCATTTCATAATTTTTCAAAGTGAAGTCAATGATTAATCAAAGTGCAGTTCATATCAATTCAAAATGTCTCTCATAACTTTTCAAAGTGCAGTCCATATCAATTCAAAGTGCATCTCATAATCTTTTAAAGTGTAGAAAATATTTGGGAACAAAAAATAACGAATCGTGCGTATATGAAAGAGGATGAATATGAGAATTTTTATGGATAGATTTGTGTTTTCAATTAGATAAGATGAAAAGTAGTGGAAGTAAGTGCAATTTTTATTTGTCTTATGAGTGCAATTTATTAATTTAAAACTCAAAGAAAATCTAAATCGTTCATTCATAAAATTAGACGGTTAAGATTTGTTCACACTCTAAAAGATTGTTCAACCAAAACTGCTCCATATATATATATATATATATATATATATATATATATATATATATTTGTACTACTACTCTTTCGGATGTAAAAACGGTTTTTTTTTAATTGTTTTGAAATATACATATAAACACTACTGACATTTAGTTTGTAAGTGCATTTTCCCAGACTTTTCCAATTAAATATGGTGAAGGTTTATATTGTTTTATGAAATTATAACATAATACAAAAGTATAATTACAACTTTCTAAATTGAAAATAAATAATGACAAAACTAATTGGCCGGGCGAAAAAACCAACAAACCATCTAACACTTAACCAAATAGCATCTGAGATTTCCCTCATCGACCAACAAAGGAAGCTCCACAAAAAGTTCAGGTTTTCCTCACTTTAAGAAAATTGCTTTAAGATTAATATCTTAAAATTACGAGAACCATTATTAACTTTAAAAAATAAAAATCTTCTCAAAAATCTTTAAAAGGCTTGAACTCCTATACAAATGATGTCGTAATAACAAGCAAGCATGTGGCTTATAGCACAATGCAACAAAATAGTACTCCCTCCATCCCGTTTGAAGTGACGTGTTTCTTTTCAGCGCGGTAATTAAAATAGCAGATGATAAAGTATGATAGATGAGTAGATAATAAAGTAAGAGAGAAAAGATAAGTGAGATAGTAGAAAGTGATAATAAAGTAGGAGAGAAAAATGATAAAGAGATGATAAAGTAAGAGATGTGTATCACTCATACACATGACTTGTACAATGAAGATTCAATATTATTCGTAGCAGATGGATCTTTGTAACGAGAGGGGCTTATTGCTGATATTTTCTAATATAGACCATACCAGATGGAAGAACAGCTCTTCACAAACACCCTACACCGTATAGCGATTCTTGGCATTCCTGTCAAGCCTTTTAGCATCAGCCTGCATCAGAAAATCAGATCACTGAGATTATGCAGGAAGGAAGCATTTGAGGCTGATAGGACTCAGACAGAGACTTACATGGAATATGAAACCGATTTGGTCGTTGCAATCCAGAAACTCCTTCCACTGTCTTCCAATGCTCAGCTGGTGTATTCCACAAATGAATCAGAAATCAAAACTTTCAGAGAATGCAGAAAACAAAGGCACGAATGCCTCAAGTGACTATCATCAATTCCAGTGGAATTTAAACTGTAACTGATAAATGAATATTAGAATGTAAATATCACTCTCACAACACACCAAAGAGAAAAGAATGCTTCGAACGCGTAGAAAACTGGTCATCAGAGAAATTGACAGCAGAATTTCAGTGGTGAAACATACCTGAGCAGCTTCATTGGCAGCATTCTTGGTCCAGAGAGCTATCTTCTCCTGCCTGGCTCGGACATTGACAACAGCTCCGCATATCTCATCACCATAATCAAATTGTTCTCCTATCAGTGCTAACAACTGCCTCCCACCAATAAGAGGAATTAGATGAGCAAATGAAAAACAGAGAAGAGAAAAGACAGCAAAGAATAAAAAAGTTTGGGAACCTAATTAAGTTTACCGTATAGAGCCAACAAGTATCAGATTTGCCCCTAGAAAAACTAACAGTCCACTTCCCCCCATTGGCACAAACAGGATCTTCCCATTTTGGTTCAATTTTTTCTTTGAAACAGTGAAAGTCGGCTCCAACTGCCAGCTTGCTGGGATGGTGTATATTGTTATATACTCTGCAAGCCATGTAAAGGGATTTTGTTTAAACAGACACAACACACTTGCACAATCATATTCATATGCCAAATGAAAATGATAAAGATTGAAACAACTACAATTTGATTTCCACTGGAATAGGGCAATGTTCAAGAAAAAAACTGTATTCATCTGCAAAGCATGATCAAACATTAACTTTGATTCTGTTTTGAGGATAAAACAAGAACATGAATGAAATAGCAGCATTGTCAAGTACATATACACCAGACAGACAGCTGACCACTATTTCTCTCTCTGGAATCTTGCTCTAGAACTATGATCATGGTTTCAGAATTTTCCTCTAATCATAAACCAGCCACACCCATTAAAGCTTGCCAAGAGACAACCTATTTAGCATTACAAAATGCGAGTATTATGTGTTTAGCTCGTGTACAGTTTTGATACTACTTTTTCTATTCTTGCGATCCCTCTTTTCTCTTTAGCAAATTCTCTCAAACAATCATATAGCATCCACAAAAGGCATGCATAAGAAATCCATAATTCATTAAATGCAGATTTCGTGGAATAATATTCCGAATTTTATTCACCCCTACTTTCTACTAGAATTCCAAATTCCAGTAGGAATATCCCATAACACAATTCCACAAATTCAATTTCTAGGGCTAGATGCCATTGTAGTACGATAGATACAGCAACAGAATTAATAATTCTCATTAAATGCTACACAACTTCATGCACGACAACAGATAAGCCATTTCATAAGAAAATCCAAATCTAACAAAAAAAAAAAAAACAAAATAATAAATACCGCCAGAAATCTTCGACGGAAGAGAAGGTATAAACAGGGCGAATGGAGCTTCCCCAAGCCGCTTGTCTGGACTTGGCGGAAGGATTATCGAACCAGAAGGTCCAGGAGTTCTCCAACGGATGCCGCGTAGGAGGCGGATTGGGTGGCGCCACTGAGCTCTCTGGATCTCCGGCGACGACCTCCGCCTCCTTCACGTCGGAATCGACATTAGTCTTCTTCATCGATGATGAATTAGTTTTCTCCGATCCCGATGATGTTTTAGAAGTTACTTGGACCATTTCTTCTTTTCAGTTGCTATAGAATTGCTCCTCTACGCCACATTCGGCGGTTGAGTTTTATATCACTATGTTATGATTTTATCTTAATATAAATGACTAAATATTCTATTTATAGTAATTGTAAAAATGATTAGATTCTAAATTATGATCTATGTATGTATACTTGTGAGGGTGTTCGGTAACAGAGTTTTGTAATGAGTATTGGCAATGTTTATGTTAGGCTTTACAATCATATTTTGAATTTGGAAATATTATTAAATCAAAGGGAATTGATGGATTTTGACTATAAAACCCATAATTGATTCTCATTCACAATTAGATTTATTTTATGACGAGAGATTAATTGAGCATTCCTTGTTAATGAAATTATAGTAGTAAAGCTGTTTACTTGAAAAGACTATGATTCGTAAGATCGTAATTCCTCGTATATAGAAATGCAAATAACAAATTTATAATAAAAGACAGTAAGTATATATTTTTGTATAGACGGAGTAGGATTATAGTCTGATGGAATCTAGGAATTTGCCCTTGAGCTTTCTGGAGAAGAAGCCATTGACATACTCCTCCATAGACATGGTCTTAAATATTGGTTTGTGGGTAGTGAAGAGAGGCCCAACTTGTGCTTCAAAATGAGGGTTGAAAAACACTGCAATTGAGATCCTCTCTTTCTCTGAATTCACTGTTGCCCTGTGCTCAATGCTTTTGTACAACCCATTGCTTAACACCTGCAATTAATGTGCTTCATTCATGATGCCACACTAACTAACTCCTCAATTAATGTAAGTATTTGCTTAAATTCGGGCCTACCACGAAAAAACTAAGTTGTAGCTCCAGCTTAATAATAAATGAGACCAACTTCAACTTATATCTTGAAAATAGTGGCGAACAGAAACATAGTATACTCCTACTCTCTACATATCAATCAACCAAGCCACCAAAACTGGAACAAAGTAGAATGCTTCTAATTCCTAATTAGGTAATGTCATAATGTACCAAGTCAATAGAATAAAATACTATTTTTCTAATGCTCAACAATTATTTACGTTTTATAATTCATGAATCTAGTCAATGAAATTAAATTCAAGCAAAACATTATTGTTTAAATTCTTAATTTATTTGTCTGAATGAATCCAAGTCAATTGATTTAGACTGAAGGAAAATAGTAAATTATTTTTTTCTAAATCTTATTTTTTAAATCTAACTGAAGCAATACGATGAATTCCATTTCTATAATTCGATGGAGATAATAATACCCTATTTTTTTATAAAAAAAAGAAAGAAAGAAAGAAAGAAAGAACGAACCTTTGATTGGATTGAAACAAAGACTAGTACAATTAATCGATCATGCCCCTTCTTGACATGGAAAAAAAACCCCCTAGTTTATCTTCTAGATTTTGAACAACTAAATTAAGTCAACGTATTGATGGGTATTATTCTAAAAACAAATACTATTAATATCAAGAAAAGAGAGAGAAAGAATGAAAGATAGTTAATTAGAAATTAGGTCAAAGTTCAATTATTGTGTAGTCTGCCATTATTTATCATGATAGACTTATTTAAAGACAAATAAGACGCATTTACTTATTTTCAATTATTTATCAAAAGAACTATAACACCTAACTCTTATTTTTAATATATAAGAAGAAGAAAAACGTGCAAAAAGTTGTGTGCAAACCTCAACAACATCTCCCAAATTAACACCCAATGACTCCGGTAAGAACTTCACCGGCATCCAAACGCCATCTTTCTTGATTTGAAGACCTTCGACGCCATTCACTTCGAGTAGGATTGTGACGCCGCTTCCGTCGGAATGCGGCGTCAGCCCAACGACCTTGTCGGGCTCCGGGCATGGTGGGTAGTAGTTCATCCTCATTGATTGCATCCCGTTCTCAAACATCTCTTCGACATATTTCCTATCAATTTTTAGTGCATCGGCGATCAGTCCAAGTAAGGCCATCGCAATTTTTTGTAGTTTCGATATAAAGGTTTCCATCACTTCCCTGCATGAGCATTTAACCACGGATTAACGACGGAAATTTGAAAAGTTATATCGCTATATGTTAAGTGAAATTCAATTTTATAGGCTAGTCATGATTTTATTAACCTTGACAACCTATTCCCCCTAGTCATGCCATAATAAAACCTTAAATTTCACCCAAAAGGGAGCCAAAGTGTGGGTAGAAAACTCAATTTTTTTATTCAAACCTACTTTTTTCTGGATCCATATCCTGATCAGACCCCTACACAATGAAACGTGGAATTGAATATTAGTTTTAATGACAACCATGTCCCCCTCCCCCCAAATCCAAGCAACATAAAACTTAATGATCAAGAAGTAGTTTTTTAAAAAATAAAGAAAAATACGAACTAAGTTAAATTGAAAAGATAAAGTCGTGATGACCGGAGAGATGAAGGGAGGTCGGGAAAGAGATGAGGCTTCCTCCGGCAAATAGGGTTGATGATCATGTAAAACCTATCAGCCCAATCTACTTTCTGATCGCCTGATCCTTGAAGCAAATGTTGCCCATAACCCTCAAATTCACCATCTCTTATTTTGTATTTCATCCTCTCCTCCAATGGAAGTGCGTAGAAATCTTCAATCTCGAGCCTCGCCTTCTCCAGAAACGATGATTCGAGGCCGTGGTTCACCAGCTGCATCGAAACAAATTAAGGTTAAAAACTTAGAACGAATATATTTTAATTACGTAAAATTGCAGAGTAGGTAGGAAAAAAACGAACTTGAAATATGCCCCATTCTTTGCATGCTGAGTGGAAATTCTCCATCTCATAAATCTTAGTTTCTTCGTCCAGAAGTCTCTTCATGTCGACGATTGGGACGGAAGAGGATGGGTTTTCGAGAGGCGAAATCGCGGGTTCTTGATCGATTACGTATTTTAGCGGGATTTGATGAATGGGGTTTTTGACGAGTTCCTTAACACTATATTCGGTTCCGAGCTGCTGAGAATCGGCCATGTTTATTCTGTGAAGTCAGATAATGAGATTTTGACGTGTTATGTTGTAATAAAACTGCGATATATATAGGCGGGAGAGAGGTAGCTGCATATTTAATGAAATTTGTATGTGGATATAATCTTGGTAAAATGATTTAAGCGCTCAACCACAATTAGATATAAATTGCACTACTTCTTTTATAGATTATAAAAAGTTTTATAACCTAGAGACTGATATTATTCTTTATTTTGTGGAGCGATTATGAGATTATCCCTAGCTAGCTAGCTACAATTATTTTCCCTTTGAATTATGTTCTTTAATTGATTTTTGTATGACGAAGAAAAATTGCAACCACTAAAGTCTGCATTAAGTAAGATATAAATCACATATGAGTAATCATATTACCATCTTCTTCAACAAGATGATCCCTACAATGTAAAATGTTGTTGATGAATATATTTAAAATGTTCGTGATTAAGGAGGAGTTTGAGACGCAATTCTTTTTTACATGATTTTTTAATTCTAGGTATAGTGACTTACTATTCTTATATAATTGACATTGGCATTATGTAAATCTTATGTGTTACTTGATTGTGTGATTGGATAATTAAAAATGCATAATTAGGTAACAATTAATTATATAATCAGCAACCAAATTTTAAAATGTAGCCATTGCCAAAATCAATAGTCATTCTCACAAACGCGTCATATCCTCTCTTTCTTGAATCTTGGTGGGAAGAGAGAGAAGAATATTAGAAAGAAGAACTGTTGTTAAAGGACCAGATGGAAGAATTTAAGAAAGTTTAACTAATTTTTCATTTTCACACCACAAAAGTAGAAAGAAAAATTCAAGTGGAAAATAAATAACAACAATGAAATTGGAAAAAAAGTAAGAATATTTTAATTATTTAACAGCAAAAATAGAAAAGACCTATTATAAGAATTAGTACAAATTACTTTATATTAAAAGTCGTTGGTAACAGATTTAGACATTTTTCTAGACAGTTTGCCTCATCTTGACTTGACCATTATTATTACACAGTTTATATATATGTTGCAAAGATTTGACTTATTCTACGCCGATTGAAATTATGTAATCAGAAAAGGCAAAAATAATGTAACTCGCGTTGCTCTTTGTTGTTATTTTCCTTTATAATTATTTTTTTCCGAGTGACAAGGCCTTACTTAGGGCTACTTATAAAAGGGACATTAGCATGTACATGAAGCAGTGTTCACAACTAAATATCAACATTTGATCAGTCGTGTGTTACAATTGAAGTCATTTTCATATTCTGATTTGATATGTGAACACACTAACTAAAGCGAATTTTATCCTGCAGAGAGGGGACACTCAACTCAGTTTAATTTTTTTTTTTTCCTTCTCTTTACAAGAGAGTTTATAGGTTTTACGAGATTGTGGAAATTAAAATTTGACCAGATTAGCTGGATCTTTAATTTGTAAGATGAATGAAAAAGGAGCTATAGCCTACGGGCATTCCATTTAATTTCATAATTAAAAGGGTCGCTTAATTTGTGTTTGAATTCGAGTTTTCTATCACGATATTTCGAAATGAGTTAATTCATTTCAATACATCTATTTGTTTTTAATCTTTCAACTCGAGAGGGTTACTGTGCTTAATATTTGGTTAATTTACTGATTATTTCGGAATAGAATAAGATAAATTTTGATTTTATCCTTTACTTATAAAAAAAATATCAAAAATGAAAAACTGAAAGAATGAAAACTAAATTATAAAAATCACAGTATTTGATAAAATTAACGTTTAAAATATAACTGTTAACTATTTCGAGAGTTTCAGAAGTTTTCCGTTGATATTCGAAGTCATAGATTTTCGCCGCCCCAACTTTGAACTTGCAGGTAAAGAGAAATCAATAAACTTTTAATAATTCAACTATAAATAAAAACACATCACATTCATTAGGATACTCACATTATCTAACATGTCTTAGAATACTCAGAAGACTTATTTTCTCCGATTAGTATATGATGATTGTAGGACTTACAAATCTATAATGCACACCTCATCTTACTAGTTATAACCACTTCTTTTAAACCTACATAATTTACTTTCCAAGAAAGACAAAAAATTAGGACACGCAATTACATAATTTACTCTCTCTCTCTAAAAGGACACTAATTTAATTTGAGTTGTTAACGAAATGTAATTTTGAATTCCACAGTCTTTTTAGGAGGAAGCCACCTTAGAAGGTCTACTTAGTGTTAGATTATTTCTCCTTTACTAATTCGTTATATTATACGAGAGGTGAAGTTCAAAAAAAAGTTTTGCGTTTATGTCGCTAAACTACGATACATTAATACTTATATAATGCATAAATGAAATAAATATATAAATATATGATACTAAGTATATATGAATATGAAAATTTTATATATGACAATTGACACATATATTTAATATGGCATGTTAGGTTTATTTTCTTGTAGTCGAAGTTTGTATACAATGTATGGTAGAATAAATTGAGTCTTCATCTAGATTATTATTAGAAGAGATCAAGTCTAGGGTTAGGAATCTTTCAACGTCTGTATTATTTAGGAGTATGGGCTATTTGTTCTTCTGTTTGATTTTTGAAGCTTGTATTCTATTTTAAATGTATTTAACGTGCACGCATTTTAGCCCTTCTGAATTAAACAATTTGGTGTTTGTGTTTGACAATCATGTAACCTACAATATCTCCATTTCAGCACGTTTGTTTTCATAATATTTAATTGCTCAAACTGTTGACATTTGGGTGTTAAAATTTGTCACGGATGCTGACCAAGTGAATTAACCAGACAGAATATAAATGTAGTTGTTATCAGGCTTCATTTTATAATTTATTGTCACAATTATGAAGGACAATACTTTTACAAGATTGACACTGAACGATAACGTTGAAGATAAATAATTTTATATAAAAAAAATTTATAAAATATTCTTAGTGACAAAATTCAAAGATTTCTTTAAAATACAACCACGTACGAATTTAAAAGGTCTACAGCAAACTCTAATTTGAATAAGAATACAAAACTAAGAAACTGCTAGAATATTACGATTTACAAGTGCCTAAATTAAGGACCAAAAATACTTCGATTGATATGCTTCCGAAAAACGTGCTAAAATAGCTATTATGAACTCAATTACAAAAGTTGTGATGAGATTACCTGTTCCAGTTTAGTATTTTAATTGTTTCATTAGTATAATTATTTAGGTGGTTATGATTTATTTGTAAAACTGTATTACAACAACTTAAATAGTACAGTAATTAATAGAACAATATTGGGACACGAAAATTGAAATGGAGGATCCGCTCCCATTTGATTAATTTCTGCCGACGATCTATTTGTTGCTGGAAATAATTTATCAGGTACATCACAAGCCACAACTCACAACAATGTATCAGCAATCACGTTAAGTAACTTCACTTAAATTATTTTTAAACTAATTGTCGTGCCTCTAATATTCATAGATAAGATTTACTTTGGGTAAGTTTTCGAACTTCGTAATAATCAAATGAAAAATAAAATACTAGTAGATATGAATAGTGCATTTTAAATGTTAAAGAGAAGTTTGGTAAAAGTTTTTTCATTATTATATCGAGTTTTATACAGTTCTTAATTCCCAAATAAGGTTATACTTTTCAGTCTTTAATTGAGTTTCGACAAATTATTTTTTTTCATGTCAGATGTTTACAACTTTTAATACTCCTTCCGTTCAATTATTTCCGTCTGGTTTATTTTCAACAAGAAATTTTTTTTAGTGCTTATTTTATGAATTTTAATTGTATTAATAAACACACACAGTTTTTGTGTAATGATTGTTTTGAATTAATGAGAATTCATCCAAATTTGATAAAGATATAGTTGAGATTATTAATTTTTTATTGTTTTTTTCATATTGTTATTGAAAAAATAATTTAAAGTTTTTAAAAATTGAAAATCATAATTTTTTTTTTGAATTTGAAATGAAATAGAATCCTGATAGAGAGACTTTTGAAGAAATAATATAAAATATAAGGTGGGTATTGAGTAGTGAGTACGGACGAATGCCCTTTATTTTAAAATTATGAAGTTTAACTTTTTTTTATTTTTTGAAATAGGACAGAAATATGAGACCAACTCAATTAAAAAAACAAAACATAAATTATGGAACGGTGGGCTTAAATTCATAACTAGTGCGCTAGCTTAGTAGTTGAGGCCTCTAAATTTTAAGAAAATACAAACAGAAAAAATAAAAATAATATAAAAATAATTTTAAAAATTTTAGACTAAGTAGTCCAATTAGCCGCACATTTCAATTATCTGGAGCAACAGTTAAATTAAATGGGGTGCAGTTAAATTGACTGGGCCATTTGGGCCTTCAAAAGGCCAAGTTTCAATTAAATAATCAGCTTATCAGCTTAGACCAATAGACCATGAGTAGTAAAAACAAATCAAATATAAATACAAAAAACTCGATGTTTGATATTTACAAATATTCAACTGAATATAAATTTATATAATTGCATGAATGTAATTTATTAAACATTATTATAAATATAATTCTCAAATATATGAAAACTCAAATAGTATTGTTTGTAACATATTCAAAAAATGAAATAAATTGGATAATTCTCATATCCATATCGAATATAAATCAAAACCAATATTAGAATAACAATACGATATTAAATCGAATATTAGTTAAACTATTTAATTCGATACGACCCCAAATATCATGTATAGTTCTAACGCATTTAGGGCCAAACTCTTTTGCAAGGAAACTCAACGGCAAATCCTACCTTGATTACATTAAGTTGGAAGCTCAACCGCATTAGTTCAATTTCATTGCATTGTTTTGATTAGCAATGATGCATACCATATACAAGAAAGTCATATAATCAAATGTGACAAGAGATGTACGATACTTTGTTAAAAGAAGATTTATTTATCCTGTGGCAGCAAAAATTTTAAAAATATATATAAAAATAAAAAATAAAAAGTTGTTGAGAAAATTGATCAGATGTAAGTGATAAGGTTGAGATGAAATATATCAATCAAATCAAATATGAAATAAATGGTCGTGAATGTAGAAATAGATTATAGTGAGAGGCCGAGGTAGCTTAGGGCCAGGGGGATTTGGCCCACTTCATCCTTTTCTTTTTAAAAAATTAATAATGAATAGTTGGAGCATGAGGATGAAAAACATTCTACTAAACTGCGACTTGCAAGTCATTGGCTACTCAACTCTGAAATAAAAGCAGAAGCAGAGTGGTTGAGGTGAGGTTTTCGGAGCCAGCGCGCACGTGGCTTCAATCTTCGAAGTCGGGGGGGATGGCAGAGTGGTTGAGGTGAAGTTTTTCGGGGCCGACGGAGTCGTGGGCTCAATCCTCATTGAAGTCATTCTGTGTGAGCTTGTCACCTGAGGGTGGTTTAATCTCCTGTGTGGTTTGCAGGCTACTGCACGGAGTTGAGGTTTACCCAGAGCGCACCGAAGATAGCGGCCGCGGTCCTCAAATAAAAAAATAAAAAAAAAGCAGAAGAAATTTTCAGAAAAATGATTTACAATTAAAATATTGAAGATTAATATCCGAATACTATTATATTTACATTGGACGTTACGTTTATGATATTGATTACTATTACTCTGCCGACCATCATGTGACGTCGACTGCCACTAACCATTACTTCCATTCATGGATCTAAAAAGCCACATCATCATCATTTTCCCTATTATTTTATTATTGTTACTAATCTTTAAAATAATTCCAAGAGTCAGAATTTCATGACGAAATAAAGAGAGTATTAAATTGGTTGGATCAACGCCACTTGCGACTTACCGACTTCACTGCATTTCTGACGCCTAAATGTGCAATCCAAATAATGCAACAATAAATAAAACAAATTAGCAAATTTAACATCAAATTTATCTAATAATATTAAATCAAATCAGAACGAAATGAACCTTGTGATTGAGAATGAAAATTAATTTTAAAAAATGTATTTAGATATATATATATATATTTTTAAAGATTGTCCTACATGCAAAAAATCTAAGCTACATGATCTACAATCAGGTATAAGTAAGAAAAAATCGGTGAAGTGGAGCTGCAGAACACAGACAGCAGATATTGTAAAATTACCTAAGCATTTATTGTAAAATTACCACAATATTTTATTTATAAAAGACTCTATATTGAATTTTAAGAGCTAAATTGTTACTTGCAAGTTGTAATAGTTGCTCCATAACTATACATATAATTTACTTATGTATAGATGTAAAATAAAATTCATAAAATTTAGTACTCGGGATAATCTCTCAACCCCCACGTAAGGATCAACTAAAGCCTAAAAGCTATATTTCATATACCCTTTATTATTTGAAATTGAAGGTATGAACGGATACATGTATGGTGGGCGTTGCATTGCACATCCCAAATTCTTAAAAATTCGAAAACTAATTTATATTTTTTGAGCTATATTATTTCGTCCATTCAATATTGTATATTTACATTTCTAAAAAATATATATTCAGAAATTCTTTCTTTAAATTATAGATTCTGGATATGATACTAAATTGATTGTAAAACGATTTTATGAAATGATTGTTTTGGCTTGACTAAATTTTAATTAATTACGTAATTCCCATAAATGTAAATGCAAATAAATACGTCACCATTATCTAATATAAAGCCTTTTTGAAAAAATTAACCCAAATCAGCTTTTCTTTTTCTAGCACTCCAACTTGGACATTTTTGCAATAATTTAATTAATATTAATGTCGACACGGATTGACTAGCAGGTATTATTACTAAGGTTATATGGAAGGGATTTTTGCTAAATTATTCCTTCAGTTCAAATCTATCCTAATTCAAATTCAAGTTTCAATGGCGGGTTTTACGAAAAAGGTTAAAATAGTAGTAATTCGATTTCAAAGCAAAAGACAATACAACTATCATTGTATAGATGCCCGTTATCATAATGTAAATTAGGAGTAGAGAAATTCGTGTAGAGAATAATTATCAGATTACTTTATTATGATTATGAAATGTATCTATTTGTGAATTTACATATTTAGTATTTTTAAAAGTTACATATTCATCATGTAGGAATGGATTTCGTAGGAACTTGCTAATGCACTTTTAATTTGCACGTTTCATTTATTCGTTGGATGGATTGAATATGCTATGAAATACTCCCTCCGTCCCATTGGAAGCGTCTTGTTTTCCAATGGGCACGGATGTTAAGAAAATGATAATGTGTGGTGTATATTGTTTGACTTTTGGATAGTTAAATCTTGTCCACATATTCTTGCCTTTTTTAGAAACAAGACGCTTCCAATGGGACGCCCAAAATGGAAAACAAGACGCTTCCAATGGGACGGAGGGAGTAGTATTCATTTATGTATGCAAATTTATACTCTTCATTTTCTTATTGGTTAAATCAAATATTTATGCATAATCTATGTATGTTTTATATATAATGACAAAAGTATAAAATTGCATAATTCTAAGTATAAAAATATAAGATCTATTCATAATTTTCATACTTCTATCTAAACGTGAGTTACTACAAAATCACACCCATATAATTATAGTATCTAATTATCTATATAGATCTATACAGATATATGTACATGTATATATCTACCTACAACAGTTTATATATCTAAAATTATAAGTAATTTCAAAGTGTCTAAATAAAATGATACGGACCTATATATGTAGTAAATACAGAAAAAACCGGTGAGCTGTAGATTCCTTGGAAATCGCAGAGACCCAATTCTACCATGTAAACAACCAACCCCCACCACTGATCTGTCTGCTGCTCTCTCTACTATTTTACCATTTTCCAACTCACAAAATCACTCTCTCTCTCTCTCTCTACCTTGATAGAGATCCACTTTCGCTTGGGGGAGAATCAAGAATTCGAGCACACAGCCCACGATTTCGATTTCCTCTTCTACTCAACCAATTTGTTAAATCAAACAATCATGCCGTCAGGTGCCAAGAAGCGAAAAGCTGCCAAGAAAAAGAAGGAAATTCACCCTAGTCCGTCTTCTGCCCCTTCACAAGGTACCAAATCTCAAGCTTTATTAGGGAAAATATGATTCTTTGCTTTATTTATTTTTTAGCCCATGTGGGCTCAATTATTGTTCCATCTGTTTTTTGCTTTACAGTTTGTATTTCCATCAATTTGGGTTTATGGGAATGCCTTTAATCTGTTGTGGTTTTTATTGTTTAGACATCACTTTCGCTTGACCATAAACCCTTGTTGTGTCTCTCTATAAATCAGTGTCAATCTTTATGCCTGGATATGAGATTTAATTGATTCAATCTTTTTGATTGGATATGAGATTGTGTATTGATATTTGACTTGATTTGATTTGATTGTGTTGTAAGATTTAATCTGATTCTTTGGATGGAAATGTATTGTGGGATATGTTAGTTTTCTTCATTTGAATTGAGTTATTTGGATGAATTCAAATATGTTAGGGAGTGGTGAGGATAAGCACCAAGATGATAGGCATAGTGATTTTGGAGAGGCCAGCTCCACCACGTCTCAGGATCATCCTAGCCATCACGACTTATTGACTGAGGGGGAGGAAGAAAAGATTGAGGGTGTTTCTAATTTGCCTCCAGCAGAGGGTTTGAAAATTGGGAGTGACAATGAGCAAGAAGAGGGGACTGTGGTTTCAGTTGAAAGAGAATTCAAGATTGAGGGTGAATTTGACAGAAAGAATGGAAAGTATGAGCATGAAGAAACTCAAAGGAAGTCATATGATGGAGGATCATCTCGGAGCTCAAGCAGTGGCAGCAGCAGCAGCTCGGATGATGATTCTCATGGTATCAAGAGTAGTCAGGTTGTTGTTGTGGATACAATTACAGGTACTGATTCGGTCAAGGCGGATCACTCTTTGAACGTAGAGACAATCGAGCCTGTGCCTACCTCTATGATTGGAGAGGGAAGTGATTCAGTTGTGGATTGCATACCTCCTGTAGTCTCGGATAAGGTTTCGTTGTTGAGCGAAAGTGTGGAAGTCAATACCACTTCTACAGCCAACAGCTCTGTGGCTCCATCTGTGGTCCAGTCTGTATTTAAGGAAACTGATGAGAAAAAGGCAACTTTTGATCCAAAGACATGCCAAGTGGAAGAAACTGATGATCGGTTAAGCCTATCGTACAATTCCACTGTAACCACTCTTGATAATGAAGCAGATGCTGGGAAAGATTCTGGAGTTACTCAGGTGCTGCCTCAGTCATCTGCACTGCATTGTGCTTTGGCAATTTGTCTTTTGTTTTGTGAATAGTCCTCTTTACGTTTTTCATTTCTTTAAATGCTTTGTCTTTGCAGCCATTGCTGGTGCCTCCTCCACGTCCAGTGGAAACAACATCGTGGAAGAGTTGCTGTGGGCTATTTGAACTGTTTTCAGGGTCTAATAGTTGATTCACAATCAGTGTAAGACAATCATTTCCTCACCTTTAATTGCTGTCCTAAATTTTGGTTCATAGCATGGTTTTAATTCGTCTATTAGTCTGTATATGATTCTGCATTTCACTTACTCACTCGTGTAAAAGTATCATAGCTTATTATTCTTTGTCATTAATGCTGATATCTAATACTTTTTGCATTGGAATTGTAATTCTATTACATTTGCATGAGCAATCATTTGGATGAATTTTGCAAAGTACATTTAGATCCAACTACATTTGATTTGTAAAACTTCATTCTTGGAAATCTAGGTTGGTTTTCTTGCAAAGTTGTATGCAGTAATTTAGGACATCATTTCTTTAATTGTGGCCTGTTTGTAGTTCTATTTTTCCTTGTAGTTGTACTTGTATCACCTTGACGTAGTAGTCCGATAGTACCCACAACCAAGGTTTATCATTAAAGTTGATTAATACGTTTTGCTTTTATTTGTGCATTATCTAAAAGAAATAATTTGAAGATGGGTCATGCATCATAACTAAGTTTCAACTGTTGAAACATCCATCCCAAATTTGATTAGGACTTTGTTAGTTGTAGAAAGATTATTCGGATTGGCATTTTTAAATCTCGCCGTCCCCTTCTTGCAGAAGCAGAGCAGAAGAGCACCTTTTTCCTTATGCGTTATTGGGAGGGATATTTCTGTAGAGCCATTTGTGATCATTGCTTGAGGACTGTGGAGCTCTGCAGAAGAATATGATTGTGGTATATAGTTTATGATCGCGGTATATAGTTTATATTACGCGAGAAGCAGCTATCTAGTTGGTATTTTGCAAAATTTCCTTCACTTTTGCAGTGGATACTGGATATACTAGTTTTTTCTTCTTGATTGTGGTGTGACGGTATCTTTATACGGTTTGAAATCTTTTGCTTGAGGAACCCTTGTAGTTGTGAAACATGAGTTTTTAGTCGTCGGGTTTCAGTTATTGTTTCCTCATATGTCGATTCTTTCTTATATCAGATTTCTTCTTTCCATGAATCTCAACCCCCCCCCCACCCCACCCCCAAATAATAAATGGAGCAGAATTTTCTTACTTGTCCTGATCGCACTCGATCTTTTATTGATCTAAACAGATTTCAGTGAGAGTACATATCTTAGTTTAAAAAGATGTTCGAAAATAATTTTCATACATAGTTGCATCTTTGTAAATACACAAAGTTTGACCAAAATTTGGTTTTACACTTTCAAAACGTTTATCAAAATACATGATTTTTTAAATTGTTAAAATTGCATACTCGGGCAAAATTTTAGTGAAATTGAATCTAACGGGGCGGACGACATGACATTTTTACCGCTTAGTTGACAGAGAATTTATCTACGTAAGAAATTTTGGAGTATTTGTCACTTGTAAAATACACGAAGTTTGAGTTTCATCTGATTTTACACATGGTTTTCGAACTTTAACAAAAATATGTGTAAATTATATTTATGCTTATTGTTTAATAGACTGTGAATGAGGAAACTGAATCAAATACGAATCAAATTTAATATTTGAATATGAATATGAATATGAATATAAATATTCGAATACTTGATATTTGATCCGATTTAATTGATTTACAGCTCTACAATAAATGATAGATTTTGGAGAGTGAGATTTTAAATCTATCTTATGATTATAAGGCTCTCGTATTAATTACTCTTTTATTCACATTTTATTAAATACTAAGCATAAAATAAATTTAAACATATTATTGTCAAAATTTGACAGTCATGTTTAAAATTAGATGGAGACTCAAACTTGATGTATTAGATGGAGACTCAAACTTGATGTATTTATAGGTGACAAATACTGTAGAATTTATTCACACTATCTGCCGCGTCAGATACAGTTTCACCAGAGTTTTTCACATGTGTGCAATTTTTAACAAATTGAAAAATCATGTATTTTGAGGAACATTTTAAAAGTCGTGTACAAAATCAAATTTCGACTAAATTTCGTGTATATATAGGCTAATATCATTTGAATGAATTACTTGGATTTGCATAGAATGGGCTTCATTTTTTAAGCTTCTCATTACTCGCAAGAGTCCCACTGCCCTTAGCACCTTTTTTAGTACTCCTTGAGCTAATCCCTCTCATTGTTTTCGCGCATTAAGCTTAGGAATTTTTACAAAGAAAGTAGACATACTCTTCTGTTTTTCACAAGATTGTCACACGAGTGAATACATATCTACCCAAACGAGATGGGTAGAGGGGGGGTGGGATAGGGCAGAACCTTTTTTTTTCACCAGGTTCGAAAATTGAAAGAGAACTCACAGACGCTACCTCCGTAGTGTACATTGGGTAACTCTCAAATTGATTACAATTGTAAGTTTTTTGGTGTTGATGGCAGAAATTTAAGGATTCTTAGTGTATAAATACAAAGAAGAATTAAAAAATGGTAGAATAAGTAATTTGTTTTTCAGGGGATGTTACAGAAAGAGCTCTAATAGCTTTTCAAAGTTGTTTGATATGAATGTCATGTCACACCCCGATTTTCGGAGAATGCACGATTATCAGGGTGCGACTGAGAGTTGGAGAAAAGAAGCGTGGAAAGAAAGGGTATTAAATTTACATGATTAAATCATATAAGAGTAGCACAATTAATTAGGAAAGCACCTCCTCATAAAACGGAGAGTACTAGAACAAAGATATCTTATTTAGCTAATAATCAAGTACACAATAAAGCTCGACTTGTAGTAAGTCATAAACAATTCATATCAAAAGAGAAAAAAAAATCTATCACAGGGCCTAACAATTATAGACGCAATTAGCTTGTCAGAATAGTGGAGAAAAATCAAGCTTAAGCGGAAGTAATATGTACGCACAACAAAACCCTCACCTCAGCTTCGCCTATCACGGGCCGCCGCTCAGGCTAAAATCATTTGAAAAGAATTTGGGCTGAGCACTAATATACTCAGTGAGTGAAACAGTTCATAAATATTTTTATAAACACTTTAGTTTATCCATGCATAAACCACATGACTTGGAAGGTTTAAAAACAAAAGTAACTCACAGTTATACTACATTTATTTCCACGTTCTACTGTTACTCTTACTCTATTCCCCTTGCTCTCGAACTTTGGGCTACAACCCAGAGAGTCCCATAAACATATGATCTCAGGTCTTGACCCAGAAATTTCAACCGTTAAACTTAAAGTCGAAGCGTCATCTCCAACTGGTTAGCATACAATGACGAGTAACCCATTACACTACTAACAATAGTGTACACAATTCTCGCTAGCATATTAGGTCAATCAAGAATCTCGATCGATTAATTCAGAGCATTAAACTTGTAGAATGCACAAAAACATTTTTCATGAATAAACAAGCATTTCATAGAGCTTAATAACTTAAAATAATTTTAGATAGCAAAACTCACCTTGCAGCTTTAACTGTAACCATTCAAATAATTATCTTGCGTTGAGGTCAATGCTACATTGCCTCCTCAATAAAGCCTGCAAGAAAACCCTATGCTTAACAATAATTCATAAATAAGCTATAGCAATGCAAGATTTAAATCTTAATTTGAAAACCAATTCGGCTATTTCCGACTTCAATTATGGCCAATCCGACCATCAGTTTATGAAAACGAGATCATGGTTGTACTCTACTCCATTTAGGCTATAAAGTCCATAAACTGACTTTCCGATCCGACATCGATTTGATGCTCGAATCTCGACCCGAACCTGCGCCAAACAACTTGCGTGCAGTTCTGCCACATGCATTTCAAAGGCTCATAACTTTCGGGTTTGAGTCCAATTTGAAATTCGAGGATAGCATTGTAAAGCCAACTACCAGAGCTTTCCAACAGTATATAATATGATAAGGTTTGGATAAAAGAATCAAACAGAAACTGAGTAGTAACCTACTGCTCTAACACAAGAGAAAACAGAGACACATGCTCACCAATTAAACTGTGCGGCAGCTACCTGCTGCCGCCTCCGCCTCTTCCCTCCGGCAGTCCTTCGTCCATAGATACAAAACAGTTACGCCCCAATGGAAACCAGGAAACGCAGTTGCTAAATAACACAACTTCGAAATAAAATTCAAGGACACAAGAAAGGAGGAACACATGCATATCTATCGATATTTAAAACATAATCACAAGAGAGATACAAGGACTGAACAGAAGAAAGAACTTTACCTCTAATTTTTGTAATTGCGAAGGTTTATGGAAAAAGAGAGAATCACGGGAATGGAAGAGAATGAGATGGTGAAGAGAGAATATAGATCATACATTTATCGGGCGAGAGAAAGGGGGGAATAAAGTAAATGAGAGTGAAATCCGCATCTCATTTCTCCTCTTTCTTCTAGATGCGTATCTTACTCATTTATTTTGTTTTACGTGAATATCTTTCAATTTGCTTTAATTATACCTCTTGCAAATCTAGCTTCTTTTATTTCAACTTGGTGTGGGAGTAACATATTTTTTTTATACTATAATAACCAACTTGTGTGTATATACACATAGGCGGATCTACAGGTTAGCTGGACTGGGCTCCAGCCCAGTGGAAAGTTTATACAAATGTATTTATTGGTAACAATAATTATAATTTGGGTATTTAGCCCAGTGGTAGGTATATGCTGATTTTCTTCAATTGACCTAGGTTCAATTCTTGAACCTAACAATTTTGCTTCTTTATCTATTATATTTTATTTCTACTATTATTTTTCTTTAATTTCTTTTATTACTTTGTACTTTATTTTTAATACTCTTTTATTTATTTCTTTGTTTCCTTGTTCTACTATTGTTTTTAATACTCTTTCATTTATTTCTTTTGTTTCCCTTATCCTAGTATTATTTTCCTGATTTCTTTTATTACTTTGTACTTAATTTTTAATACTCTTTTATTTATTTCTTTTGTTTCCCTTATTTATTCCTTTTATTTGTTTCACACTTTTAAATTTTCGTATTAATTTTCTTTCATTCTTTTTTCCCAGCCGTATTTTTGTTTTTCTCCTAAATTCTTATTTAATTTCTTTCCTTTTTTTTTCTAATTTTTCAATTTCTTTTTCTAATTCCTTTTGTAGTTTCGCAAATTCTTTTCTAACTCCTATTTTTGTCTCTTCCTCTCTCTTTTTTCCCCTCTTTTTTAGCAAGTTCATTTCCTTTTTATTATTATTTTTTGTTTTTCTAGTTCATTTGTATTTTCAAATTTTCATGCTTTATTTTCTAATTATATAGAATTTTGGTCCTTCGGAAAATGGTAAATGTATATATATATATATATATATATATAATATGATAGAAGTACTTATTTTTCAGCCCACCCCACCGTAAGATCCCGGCTCCGCCCCTGCATGATATACATCATATAATAAAATATATATATATATATATATATATATATATATTATCTTACTTGTGAAGTTTCATGGAGACACGTAGGAGGGAGTGATACCACTAACTTTACTAATGAGATTTGTTGGAAAATCGTTTATTATATATATATATATATATATTATTTATATATATATATATATATATATATATATTTTAATTATGGAAAGTTAATTAGCATTTATTGCTAATTTGACTTGGGCAAAATTCAGCCCGTTTAATTGTCTTTTCGAGCCTCGATATATATCCGATTTATGAATTGAGATATATCACGTCGATCTACGTTTCGAGTAGATAATTATAGTGTGCTTAATTTCTCGATTTTAATTTTCGGTGAGTGAGAAATAGTAGCTCGAAGTTTGGGGGAACAAAACTATTATGTTACCTAAAGTGGAGAAACTTACTTAATTCGGGTTTTGGAGAGTTATTACATTAATCAATGTCCCACATCGATTAATGTATAATGTTTTGTGTGGTATTTAAGTCTCTACCATTTAGTAGGAGATAACAAAGTGACATGTGGTGGGCTTGGGCCACACATGCTCATGCGCGCGAGCCTTTTTGCCGACCGCCTCACATGCAGCGCGGCGCACCGCGCCCGCGCCCGTGCCCGGCTCCGGTTTCGGTTTCGGTTTCGGTTTCGGTTCCGGTTCCGTGTCCGTGTCCTTGGACTTGGACTTGGCAGTTGGGTTTGGTGGGCTGGCCCAGTCGTTGGTGTAGTGAACCGGCTACACATGATTGCTCTCTGTGGTGTTGTGCACCTGCCACACCCAAGTGTAACTTTTGGAAGTCTCTGGAACTGCCACACCCAAGTGTAACTTTTGGAAGTCTCTGGAATGAGACTGTTCAGGAGTCTCCACTCTCCACCACTCCACTTACCATACCCACGTCCACCTGCATTAATAGCTCCAACACCCTTTCACCTGGGGGGAAGCAGCCTATAAATAGGAAGCTGCATTTCATTCCAAAAACACACCAACACCTGCAAACTCATCTTAGCTCTTCTTAGCTCAGTTGTCCAGCAGCCTGTCCTCGCCGGAAAAGTCCAGTTCGCCGGAGCTCGAAGATCTTGCGGTGCTGCAATCCTTGAGACGTCGTCGTTTCATCTTTGGGGACGAAACGCCACAACCGAGAGCACTACCGGGGCATTTTTCATCTTGCGGAGAGAGGCCTTCCTCGACTCGACGGTTCTGTTATTTGTTTTCTTTTGTTATTTAACGGTTTACTTGTAATAGCAATTTGTAATTCCAACAATCGCAAGATGAAAAATCGTAATACTTACCTAGCTGCTTCAAGTAAACTGAAAAGATGTCTTCTTCAAGTGCTGCCATCTCCGCCGCTGCCGCCGCCACCAACAATGCCACCGCTGCCGCTTTCTCCTCTACCTCTGACGTTGTAGCCTCCTCCGGCAACGTATTTCCGCTGGTGTCTGTCCTTACAACTACTCCGGTCTTTGCTAATCCTACACTTGCTGCCATGTCTGCCGCCACCGATGCAAGGATAGCACTTAACCGTGCTAATGCCACTAACTCGGCATTCAACTTCAATGCAATGTCTTCTGCCTTGCAAACGAATGTCCCTTTTGGGAGTGTGAACCATCTTGGTGTGGTGAGGGGCTCGAACTCGACCTTGACGGCTCTTATGCACTCGTCTAGAGTGCTGCCCGCTGCTGAGAAGCCGGCGAAGTTTGGAGGAGCCGACTTCAAAAGGTGGCAGCAAAAGATGTTGTTCTATTTGACAACATTGGGGTTCACCATTGTGTTGATGGAGAATGCACCTGCCCCTCCAAGTGACAATGAAGAAAACATGGAAGTCCGCATAGCCTATGAAAATTGGCTAACTTCTGACTAATTTTGTAAAAACTTCTTGCTTAGTGGACTAGATGATAGTCTGTACAGTGTATATGCAAATGTAAAGACCTCCAAGGCAATTTGGGAGGCACTTGAAAGAAAATGCGTAGCGACGATGCGAGAACCAAGAAGTTTGTAGTCGCCAAGTTCTTGGACTACAAAATGGTGGACTCTCGACCGGTCATGGAGCAAGTGCAAGAGTTCCAACTCATTGTCCATGACGTCCACGCCGAAGGAATGCTTTTGCCAGATGCTTTCATTGTGGCAACCATGATAGAAAAGCTTCCCCCGAGCTGGAAGGACTTCAAGAGCTACCTGAAGCACAAGCGAAAGGAAATGACGCTTGAAGACCTTGTGGTCAAGCTCCGCATCGAGACCGACATGAGGACTCGAGATGGGAAGGGCAAAGCACCCGTGGAGCCAAGAGTCAACCTTGCTGAGAAAGGTGGAAACTCCAACATTGCAAAGAGAGGGCGTCCGAATAGCAACCCCAAAGGGAAGGGCAAAGTGCAAGCCCGCAAGTTTGAAGGGGACTGCTACAACTGTGGCAAGTCCGGCCACATGTCGAAGGACTGCCGTAAGCCAAAAAAGAAGAGGGCTCGTCAAGCCAACATGTTGGAGATGACAGAAGCCGACCTTGCGGCTGTTGTCACTGAAGAAGCAAACGTCGTGGAGAATGAGGGGAAGTGGTATATTGATACCGCTGCCACGGCACATATTTGTGGTGAGCGAAGCTGCTTCACCAAGTACAAGAGTTGCCAAGGGAGGAAGCTCAATATGGGGAATCAAGCCTCATCTGAGGTAGTTGGCTATGGTACTGTGGTGTTAAGGTTGAGCTCCGGCAAGAACCTTACTCTTGGAGAGGTGCTGCATGTCCCCGACATCCGGAAGAACCTTGTGTCCGGCTATGTACTAGTCAAGAGAGGGTTTAGACTAGTTTTTGAGTCGGATAAATTTATCCTATCTAAATTTGGAATGTTCTTAGGAAAAGGTTACCTGTCTGAGGGCCTTTTCAAGTTATCTGTAATGGCATTGCGCCAGGAGCCCGTTGAGGCTAAGAATAATGAAAACGAAGCTACTTCCTCCTACTTGATTGAGTGTTCCGATTTATAGCATTCTAGATTAGGACACGTTAATCTAAATGCGATAAAAAGATTAGTTAATCTCGATCTACTTAAAGTAAATGAGTTTAACAAAACCAACTGTGAAGTTTGTGTTGAAGCAAAATTGTCTAAACTGCCATTTCATTCTGTAGAAAGGAACACAAAACCTCTAGAACTCATTCACACTGACGTATGTGACTTGAAGTTTGTACAAACTAGAGGTGGGAAAAAGTATTTTATTACTTTTATTGATGACTGCACTAAGTATTGTACTCTTTATCTTTTAAGGAGTAAAGATGACTGCACTAAGCCGAAAACCAACTTGATTGTAAAATCAAAATGGTACGAAGTGATAGAGGTGGAGAATATGTAGCTCCTTTTGAAGAGTTGTGCAAGACAAGTGGTATTATTCATCAAACCACTGCCCCCTACTCGCCTCAATCAAATGGTGTAGCTGAAAGGAAGAACCGAACTTTAAAGGAGATGATGAATGCTTTGTTGATAAGTTCTGGACTGCCCCAGAACATGTGGGGGGAAGCCGTTTTGACGGCTAACTACTTATTAAACAAAATACCTCTAAAAGGTAGAGATGTTACTCCTTACGAGTTGTGGAAAGGAAGGAAGCCTTCCTATAAGTACCTCAAAGTGTGGGGGTGTTTGGCTAAGGTAGAAGTGCCTTTGCCTAAGCAAGTTACAATCGGACCTAAAACCGTCGATTGTATCTTTATAGGATATGCACTGAATAGTAGTGCATATCGATTTCTCATTCATAAGTCGGTTGTGCCCGATATGAATGTTGGAACTACTATTGAGTCAAGGAATGTTATATTCTGTGAACATATCTATCCTTGTAAAAAGGATGATAAAGTTGAGTCAAGCTCTAGTGGTGAAGCAAGAGAAGTTGCTAGTAGTTCTAGAAATGTGGGGGTAGAACCCGATACACGTAAAAGGCAAGCTGACGATCTTGAAACTTTAGAACCAAGATGTAGCACTAGAGCAAGAGTTGCTAAGGACTTTGGTCCTGATTATGTTGTCTTTCTTTTGGATGAAGAATCGCGGTCTATAAAAGAAGCTCTTTCTAGACCCGATTGCCCACTTTGACAAGAAGCTTTCCAAAGTGAAATTGATTACATCATGCAGAATCACACTTGGGTCTTAACTGACTTACCTGAAGGTTGCAAGCCCTTAGGATGTAAGTGGATCCTAAAAAGAAAGTATAAGGCAGATGGGTCAATTGACAAATATAAAGCTCGTTTAGTGGTTAAAGGCTTTAAGCAAATTGAAGGATATGACTTCTTCGATACTTATTCGCCTGTAACGAGGATTACGTCTATCTGTGTGCTTCTCGCGATTGCTGCTTTGCACAATCTTGAGATTCACCAAATGGACGTGAAAACTGCCTTTCTAATTGGAGATTTAGAAGAGGAAATTTATATGGAACAACCTGAAGGATTTGTAGTACCTGGCCAAGAGCGAAAGGTGTGTAAGTTGGTGAAATCCCTATATGGGTTGAAACAAGCACCATTACAATGGCACTTGAAATTCGACGAGGCTATGTTGTCGAATGGTTTTAAGATTAATGAATGTGACAAGTGTGTTTACATAAAGAATACAAAGAATGGTTTTGTAATTGTTTGTCTTTATGTAGGCGACATGTTAATTATGGGACAAAACCTTCAAGTCATAAATGACACCAAGCGTATGCTTAAGAGAACTTTCGATATGAAAGATATGGGAGTTGCTGATGTTATTCTTGGAGTGAAGATTCAAAGAACTTCCAAAGGGATTGTTTTGTCTCAATCTCATTATATTGAGAAAGTACTTAAGAGGTTTAATGTCTTTGATAGTACGCCGGCAAAGACTCCTCTAGAAGTTAATGTTCACTTGAGTAAGAATAAGGATGATCCTGTTGCTCAAGAGGATTATGCTAGAGTCATTGGTTGTCTTATGTACATCACGAATTGTACGAGGCCTGATCTAGCTTGTTCGGTGAACAAACTGAGTCGCTATACTAGTAATCCTAGTAGAGAGCATTGTAAATCTCTTGTAAGAGTTCTGAGGTATTTAAAATACACTCTTAACGTTGGGGTGCACTACTCGAGACATCCCCCAGTACTTGAAGGGTACTGTGATGCAAATTGGATATCCGACACTAAAGACTCGTTGTCTACTAGTGGTTATGTGTTCACTACAGGGGGAGGAGCTGTGTCGTGGAGATCTACGAAACAGACGTGCATAGCCCGATCCACCATGGAATCTGAATTTATCGCTTTAGATAAAGCCGGTGAGAAGGCCGAATGGCTCCGTAATTTTCTTGAAAATATTCCATGTTGGAGGAAACCCGTGCCACTTGTGATGATTCACTGTGATAGCCAAGCGGCTATTGGTAGGGCCAAAAGTGGGTTGTATAATGGTAAGTCGAGACATATTCGTCGTCGACATAATACCGTAAGACTTGATCACGAGTGGGGTTATCTCTGTAGACTATGTCAAGTCTATAGATAACCTAGCAGATCCGCTTACTAAGAGTTTGAATCGAGATCAAATGTATAAGCTCGTAGAGGGAATGAAAGTGAAATCCACAAATTAAAGACGATTATAGTGGATACCCAACCTTGTAGATTGGAGATACCATGAACTTGGTTCAATGGGAAAACTAAGTTATATGAGTCTGTTGATACCACACTCAAATAGTCTATTCCCTAAAAGAGCTCGAGAGTGTTGGTGACCTGTCAAGTGGTGAGGTTAAGTCTTTGACTTTTAATGATTCTTGGATGCCTTGAGAAGGTGGAGTATGACAGGATACTCGAGTAAGAATCGCCTATGTAAGTGAGAAGTGAGGGCCGCTTCTATGTAACACTGATGAATCCAAAGAGGTTGTCCATGACCAGTAATGGACACAAACGTGAGAACGGACGAGGTTGAGAC
Organism: Lavandula angustifolia; assembly: GCA_028984105.1. Lineage (NCBI taxonomy): Eukaryota > Viridiplantae > Streptophyta > Magnoliopsida > Lamiales > Lamiaceae > Lavandula > Lavandula angustifolia. Next base: position 28,106,777 of record CM054808.1, read on the forward strand.
TTTATAGTGTTAGTGTTGTTGTCTAAGTATACACCATGGAGGAATAGTTCAAGGCCACGTGTTCACTAGTCCGCCGGTATGCTCGATAGCACTGACTAAGGAAGGTTCAAGGTCACAAGCCACCTACCCTGATGCTTTATTGTCTCTTGAGGACAGAGCTGTGTGTCTGCATGCATGCATTTGGCTATTTCCACTCATGTGGGGGATTGTTGAAAAATCGTTTATTATATATATATTTTTTTGTAATTATGGAAAGTTAATTAACATTTATTGCTAATTTGACTGAGGCAAAATTCAGCCCGTTTAATTATCTTTTCGAGCCTCGATATATATTCGATTTATGAATTGAGATATATCACATCGATCTAAGTTTCGAGTAGATAATTATAGTGTGCTTAATTTCTCGATTTCAATTTTCGATGAGTGAGAAATCGTGGCTCGAAGTTTAGGGGGACAAAACTATTATGTTACCTAAAGTGGATAAACTTACCTAATTCGGGTTTTGGAGAGTTATTACATTAATCAATGTCTCACATTGATTAATGCATAATGTTTTGTGTGGTATTTAAGTCTATACCATTTAGTAGGAGATAACAAAGTGACATGTGGTAGGCTTGAGCCTCACATGCTCATGCGCGCGAGCCTTTTCGCCGACCGCCTCACACGCGGCGCGGCGCGCCGCGCCCGTGCCCGGTTCCGGTTCCAGATGCTCATCCGGTCCGTGTCCGTGTCCTTGGACTTGGACTTGGCAATTGGTCCTTTGGGTGGTCCGTGGGCTTGTCCGTTGGGCTAGGCTATTGGACTTGGTGGGCTGGCCCAGTCGTTGGTGTAGTGAACCAGCTACATAGGATTGCTCTCTGTGGTGGTGTGCACCTGCCACACCCAAGTGTAACTTTTGGAAGTCTCTGGAATGGTCGTTGGTGTAGTGAACCGGCTATACAGAATTGCTCTCTGTGGTGCTGTGCACCTACCACACCCAAGTGTAACTTTTGGAAGTATCTGGAATGAGACTGTTCAGGAGTCTCCACTCTCCACCACTCCACTTACCATACCCACGTCCACCTGCATTAATGGCTCCAACACCCTTTCACCTGGGGGAAGCAGCCTATAAATAGGAAGCTGCATTTCATTCCAAAAACACACCAACACCTGCAAACTCATCTTAGCTCTTCTTAGCTCAGTTGTCCAGCAGCCGCCGGAAAAGTCCAGTTCGTCGGAGCTCGAAGATCTTGCGGTGCTACAATCCTCGAGACGTCGTCGTTTCATCTTTGGGGACGAAACGCCACAACCGAGAGCACTACCGGGGCATTTTTCGTCTTGCGGAGAGAGGTCTTCCTCGACTCGACGATTCTGTTGTTTATTTCCTTTTGTTATTTAACGATTTACTTGTAATAGCAGTTTGTAATTCCAACAAGATTTACCTCCTCCCCTTTTTTTCAATAATCCACACAGCTAAATATACACATATGCATTGGTATTATTCTTCATCAACAATTTCTCATAAAACACGCAGGTGGTAACAATTAGCCCATGAATCACTTCCTTTCCACAGTCATATATTAGACAAATATTAGTTACTATCAATTCGCTATTTTAGTAAACATATTAAATAATTTTCTTTTCATTTTAGAATCTTCATTTTAGAGAAATCTTGGGATATTACATGTCAAGCTCAGCTCAAATAAGATTGTAAGCTGAATATTGAATTGTTTGATGTTATTCTGAGGGTGCTTACTTGCAATTGGAACTTGTTTATTTTAATTTTAATAAATCTTAACTCTAAATTTTATTAAACATAAGAAATCAAGTTTTATGATATGATCAAGGGAATCAACTTGTAAAGAAGAATCATAATCTGAACAACTATTTTGTTTATTTAGATGATACAAGATATAATGTAAAAAAACATTATCATGAATTGCAAATGTATAAGAACAATACAATCAGTCGTCTGCAGATCAACACACAACAGCCATAAGGACAGTCAACTCGGCCGGTGAACATCTTTGCGGACAAAACAATAGCACTACCAACTCATCGGGTTCAGATTGGAGGATGCAATACAGATGTTTGATCAAACGGCAGTAGGACCAAGGAAAATTGATGTTAAAGCCATTTAAATGGGATGGGGCCAAAATATATGTAAAAATCTTTGCATTTGGAGAAAATATCAAGTAGATCATGTAGACAGGATTACAGTAACAGAAAGCTTATAGTAGTGGAAGCTAAGTGTGTCCAATTCTGAAACGAAATGCCAACAAACAATCATCTAATTCTTGACATTAGATACCATAGCCATACATATAACATAATTATCTTAGATCAAAGTTAAATTGGTTTCAACAGAAAAAATAAGATGGTAGTGGATGAAGTTAATCATCATTCAAATGCAGAGAATAAATATGGGTGAGTTATCATCACGCCTCTTCTTCACAAATTTCGAAGTATAACTAAAAACTCAAAAATTACAAACAAAAATATTAATAAACACAAGGAGTCAGAAATAAATGTCAATCACCACCTTGCATCTGATTTTAGATGCAGATTAAGCCTGGGGCGACAAAAAACACATCATCACATCTCCAGAAATTTCAAAAATTACAAAACGTAAATTATGAATATGCATTGAAGGAGTCAGAAAAGAATGTCAATCACCACATTGCATCTAATTTTAGATGCAGATTAAGCCTGGGGCGACAAAGAAACATATCATCATATTCCTCCATCCATAATTACTCCAAAGATAAATTAGACGATTAAACAGAAGATAAAAATCTAAAAAACACGCCATAGAAATGAGATTTTCCGAACAATTTTGCTTTGGAGTCACTGCTGATATTCGACTCCAACAAAAATAAACTGGCATTTTGCTTTCGTATGCCAGCGGATATGAATTATTTTTTTAGCTGTAAGATTACCTTAAAACTAGGGCTCAGTTTATGGGTGGTGATATAACAGGATGGTCGGCAAGGCACTGAAAATGCCATTACGACGAACGAGACCTATCACAGTTGATCGTCATAGCCCATTTATACGAAAATTCAAACACAAAATGAAGTGAAATTGAAACGAATTTTGTAGATCGTCAGTGAAATCTTCTCAGCCGCAGTCCGGATATTGCGAAGGTGTTGTGCGGGTTTATATAGACATCCATTTTATTTGAAATTAGGGTTTAGGTTACGGCCTATCAAATATCAACGACTGAAAACCACGTGCGCACTAAAGATGCGTGGCGGCGATGCAGCGGAAAGTAGTTTTCCACATTTTAAGAATATTTTTGTTATAATCAAGCATATATTTAGCTTTATCTATTTAAATAAAAATTGTAAAAATAAATTAATTTAACTTGATATACAACCAGATTGCTGCCTAAGAAATCTCCATATAATTCAATAATTTCCCACAAAATTTACATAATTTACAGTCTGCGACGACTTTTCAGATCGTTTCTTCACCAACTAAGTCACCCCCATCGCACCTGGTACACCAAGGTGAGTGTTATTAAGTGGATTTGTGATGAAGCTCGATCTGGAAGTAGCACCGGTTTCGCTCTCTAATGTAACCAACATTACCCTTCATCATGCCGATAAGCTTCTGGGATATGCTCAGCGCAACTCCTCCGATGCCTGCGTCGTCCAATCATTTTTACCTCCAAACATGTCTTCGATGAGAGGTCTAGGCAGCCCCTCCCCGGGGTGCGCCATTCTGAAAAAAAAATCGATTTCTAGCTAAGATGGCGATAATACGAGCCAAATCAAGAAAATCATGGTGTACCTAAATTCGAGATGAACAAACTCATTCCCATCTACGAGCTTCGACCCCATTGATGCCTTCATCTCCACCCAACCATCCGGGGAAGGAGCGTAGTCCACAACACAAAGCAAGAAATCAGACAAACCCAACCGAAGCTTCATTTGATCGCCATACACACACAGACTTCTCATCTGCTCAGGATGTCGTGGATGAGGTGCAAGTTTCTCTCTCTTATCAAAATCATAGCTTGACTCACAACAGCACTCACTACATTGCCTAGAACAAACTCTTCCACTTTTAGCTCAATCTTGCTGCACCACCAAAAATAAAGCATTAGACAACTATAGCTAGGAAGCATACACAAAGAGAGATTTAAGAAGGCCCACTTACCCCTCATCTAAACTCCCGACTTGGGCTTCGTCGATAAGGGATAATATCTGTCTTTCACAAGCACCACTAGTCTCAAGAAACTTCCTCTGATCATCTGAAACGGCTGAGCCTTCAAGAAGTTGACGAGTGAAACGGATTCCGTTGAGAGGCACTACTACAAATTTAGCCTACGACAACACTTGAAAGACAACGTATTTTGTGTAAAACCGTTGTCGTAGCTCCAAAAACCGTTGTTGTAGCTAAAACCGTTGTCTTTTATATCAAAAGTGCGCTCATAGACATTGGTTTTTTACTACCGTTGTCATTGACCCGTTGTCGTATGTCAAAAAAAGCGCTCATAGACAACGGTAGTGCCTACCGTTGTCATTTAAGCGTTGTCGTAGTATATGGATACGCTCATACACAACGGTTTTTAACAGCCGTTGTCGTTGACCCGTTGTCGTAGGTGCAAATAGGCGTGCATAGACAACGTTTCCGGTAACCGTTGTTGTAGTTAAAACTTCATTAATAGACAACGGTTTTATGAACCGTTGTCGTTTATACGTTGTCTTTTATCTAGATATATATATATTTATTAATTACAATTTTTTATATTTTTAAAAATCATAATAAAAGTTAAATAAAATTCATTTATATAAAAATCTATAAATACACATTTTAACATATAATTTAAAAATACTTTATAATATTAAATAATATTTATTTTTTACGTAGATATATATATTAATTAATTACAAAAAATTTATATTTTTAAAAATTATAATAAAAGTTAAATAAAATTATTTTATATAAAAATCTATAAATATACCTTTCAACATATAATTTAAAAATACTTTATAATATTAAATAATATTTATTTTTTAATATTAAAATTAATATTATAAATTGATAAATATTAAACTAATAAATATTAATTTAATAATATTTAATAATTATAAACTATTCAATAAATATTAACTTATGTATAATATTAAAAATCTAAAATTCAAAACCTAATTCCCTCACCCTCCCTCTCCCTCTCCCTCTCCCTCACGCCCTCCCTCTCCCTCTCCCTCTCCCTCACTCTCCGTCTCCCTCTCCCTCTCCCTCTCCCTCTCCCTCACCCTCACCCTCCCTCCTTCTGCCTCACGCCTCACTCTCCCTCCCTCTGCCTCACGCCCTCCGCCATCGTCGACCTCCGAGTCCTGCCGCCTTCAACAACTCCGTGCCGCCTGCCTCCGTGACCCGCCGTTGCCGACCTCTGTAACCACGGCTACCTCCTCTGTTTCTAGTCAATCTGGTGTTGCGGCGGAGGGCGATAAGGTCGGTCGGATGGTGACGTGTGAGCTGGAGGCAGTCGAAGCTCTGGCGGCGATGGCTCGGTGCTCTACGTCGCGCGGCGGCGCTTTTGGTTCCGTGGAGTTGAGGCCACAGCATACGGTGGAGACGGTGATTGCTTCTCAGGTTCCAAAATACCCGAAATTTCTACTGCAGTTACATAATTTTGTTTCTTGTGCTTTTATGGTAAAGATAAGATGAATTGTGGTTTTACTGTTAAATTATTGAAGTAAGATTGTCAAATTGGGCGACTTAGAAGTTAGAATATTCAGTAAATTTGCAATTTGGAGACTCAAATTACTTTCAAGAGTGGAGGCAATATGTTGCAAGAGACATTAGTTATTAACCTAGTAACCTTTCACTTGTTAGTTGTTATCAATTAGCTGTTTGTTTAATTGTTGTATCATTAAAAATGTGAGTCAGACAATGTCCATGGATATTGCATCTACCATCCATGTACCACCAAGCTCAGATTTTTCCAACTTTTCACACTTTTGAAACGTGGATGCTTTGTCTGTCAAAAGTATGGACTCTAAGCAAAAGATGACAAGTATGATTATGATATGCTGCTTGAGAAGATATCAAAACCAACTTTTCCTATAACTCAATTCAATTTATTTTTCACCAATTGCTATATGCTCCTTTTACTTGTTTTCGAGGAAAAAAAAAGTTATTATGTTTGTTTACTGTTTTTCTCTCTTGGCAAGGGTGCAATTAGGAGACTGAACTTGTCTTTACGTGCAGCTAGGCCTGCATACTTCCTACCTAACTGCTATAATATAATGACTGTTACTTGGAAACTCTTCATTCTAACCTGTTGAACACACTCACTCATAGTTGAGTTTTTGCACGAATCATGTACTAGGAGCATATTGATGTTAGTAGGAGTTATGTAGAATTACATCATTGATTTTTCTTCAACTGGAAACTTTGATAGCCCAACTTGTGAAAGTGTAGGAATGTAATAAGATAAAATAGTTTGAAGAACAATATCTTAATAACCCACTAGATGAAAATAATATAATTATGTCTGCGTTTAAGGTTTTTAATTTAAAGTACAAAGAGCATATTTGTAGGGATTGCATAGTGTCATCAGTGACTGCATCTTATGAAGCTTTGGAATATGTATTTGCTTTGGTTATAGTGAAGCTTTGGAATATGTGTTTTTATCTTTCATAACTAACACCTTCATTTTGTTTGAATTGTTTGTTAGTTTTTATTTTTCATTGTAGTAAAAAAGGACATATACGCTCGCATTTGCAGGGGATATGACAAGAAAGACCAAGGCTGCAAGGTCGTGTATGATTTGGGCTCAAGTACTGGGGTCCGAATGCAACCAACTTCTTGGTAAAATTTTCAATTGCTGTCAAAGAATGGGTAGTTTGTTTTGTAATGAACTAGTTTTGTTATAGTTTGTACGTATTTGAGATTTTAGTCGTAGAACAATGAATTATTATTACAGTACGGAATTTCTTGATAAGTATTTTATGGAAATATTACAGGATTTTATTAGTTTTGTTGATGGTGGTAAATTGTAAATTGTACCTTTGACAATGGTTAAAGTAACGGAACGACAACAGTTACAAACTGTTGTCAAAAATACCTACTACAACAGCTGAAAAAAGTGAAAGACAACGATAGGAAACTGTTGTTGAATATACATACGACAACGGAATAAAAACGATACGACAACTGTTTAAAATCGTTGTCTAAAACGCATACGACAACGTGTAGAAAAATGAAATGACAATGGTTTAAAACCATTGTCGAAAGATCAAACGACAGCGGACGCAATACCAAAAAGACAACGGTTGAAAACCGTTGTCGAAAATCTTAAAGACAACGGTTAAAAACCGTTGTCTATTAGCGAAACCTATGACAATGGTACTTACGACAACGCGATATTTCGTGATAGACAACGGTTAGTGAGGATTCTTCATCTCCTGCATCATGTAAGCCAATTCTTTCCCTTCCAAAAGCTCTACATTTTCCTCTTTCTGTCTGCAAGAAGCATAAACACCCTAAGATGTTTCCCCTCCCGTCTGCTCTCTTATAAGCACTCAAATTCACCTCCACAAACTCTCCTTTTCGGTTGAAAAACCCGAAAGCAAGCTTATCAATATTGTGGCCACTAATAGCACGGTACAGTAGGATCATGAACTTTGTCAGCACATCTTGGCCTTTCAGTTGACAGAAGCTCCCGAATATCTCCCCGGGGAGTGTTTTCCCGATCATCTCGTGCCTCATCCAACCGGTTAGCTTCTCCATGACCGTGTTCTATTCAGAACAACATGCATTCTCATCAGAAGCAAATATAGGTGGAATCAGAGGGTTTACACTCTGGATAATAGCCTTGTAATCCCCTTGCATGCGGATGAATTTATCCATCACGGTTCTCTCATTACTGACATCTTGGCCCACAAAGCATACACCTAACACTTCGTTTTTGTAATCCCTACTTGTGCATGAGTTTACCAGAAGGTACACAGCTGTGTTGGACAAGTCTATAACGAATTTCCTCATCTTTACTTCCAAATTTTTGTCCTCCTTACCTAAGGAAGCAAAGATAGTCAAGATAGGTTTTTCTGTGTAACGCATGCTACCAAGGAAGACCTGGATAACTGTTCTTGTGACTATATTTCTTCATAGTTTAAAAAACAAATAATCATGTAGCAGGATATTGCAAACAACTGGAGTCTGTGTAAAGCTTTGATGCCTCGTCTACAATGTCAAAGTTTGCTTTTTCTTTATACACAAAGTTCTTGTACTTAAATACCAAGAGAAACACAAAAAGAAATCACACAAAACATCTCAATGTAATAAGACCACAGTTAATAAATTAAAGGATGTAAGTACCCTAGATATATAACTTAGTCTTAATCAGAGGAAAGGCAGAAATCACCTCGAAGAGCAGCATCCAGAAGGTTCTTGACAACTTCACGCGACTCTTCATGGACAACATCAAGAATTAGAGACTTCCCAAGAGCCTAAGAAAGTTGTAATTCTGTCAACTCGTACATTTTAGCATTCCATCCATTGATCAAACCAGATGAATCAACCCCAAAAATTGGAACAGTGGTTGTTTCTAGTACCCGGCCCATTTCACTTGCCACTGTAGTAAGTTCATCCATCCTTGCACTATCCGTATCTTCTCTCTCTTGAAAAGAATCTCTCATTATAAGCTGTAAGGAATGAATGGCATTGATCTCAGCAGCCTCCCAAGGCATACTCTTGCTTTTAGCTACTTCAAGAAAGGCATTAAATGAAGATCTTGGATGCATTTTGCCACCATCATCTTTGTCTTCTGGCTGATGCTTAGCCCCTCCCCACTTGAACTCTTTTGTTGTATGAGACCTAAACATATTTAGTGATTTGTATTTGATTGACATATTTTATTTGGATCTTCGACACAATTATATTTTCTTTTTTTGGCCAACAGTTTATGATTACAAATTAATTAAAAATTAACATCATTATAAAATAAATTGATTATAAATTTAATTAATTAAACGACTTTGTGTGAGTAGGATTTGACTGAAACCCCTCTCATTTTCCCACTCACAGTTCCACTCACGTTTTAAACTCGCACTGTGAGTGGGATTGTGAGCGGGATTGTGAGCAGGATTTAGACAAAATCCCTCTCATTTTCCCTCAAGTCCCGCCTACGTTTTAAACTCTCACTGTGAGCGGGACTATGAGCTAGATTTGACCAATGCAATAAAATTTGAAATCAATTACGTTAATTTAAAGATCGAAACCAATTACGTTAATTTAAAGGTCGAAATCAATTACGTTACTTAAAAATCCTAGATTATTGTTACAATTTTATTAAAATTAATGCGAGTCCATCACTTCTGTTCCCGGACACTTCATTTTTGTATGATCAACCAAATCACATATGTTGCATTTTTCAGACCGCGTGTTCTCTCACTAGATTTACTTGCTTCGGCACCTGAGGGTCGTCTATTATTCTTCAGTCTTCCTATTTGCCGTGTAATTATTGGTGGCAACCCAACCATAGAGGCCACATCTGACGGCACCTGTTAATTTCGCATGGAGGGTACCGGATATAGTGTTCCGGCGTGTTCCGGCGTATATCATCCTCCAATTTTCAGTCTTACATGCGTCTGAGACGAAGTCTAGCAAATTTAGGCAAACGACCCTGTAGTCGAAAATTCTATTAAGACACTGCAAATAAATTTCATAGTTATATAGTTTACAATAGTATACCTGATAGTAGCACAAGCATGCGAATACGGGACCTCATCGAGTTGCCACTTACGACATTCACAAGCGCTTCTGCTGATTTGAACTCTCAATTAATACTCTCTGTCGAGAACCTTGAATTTGCCTCCATTCACGGACACAACCGGGAAGCGATGTGAAAGGTCTTCTGACGGAGCTAGCTTTAGCTCTGCAGCTACTGTGAGCGCATTAACTCGTGTCATGGCTTTTGCTCGACGTTGGTCACACCACTGTTCCACCATATGTCATATTGTCTCGATCATGGAGCATATCAACAGACAACGTGCTGTGAGTAGTCGCGAGTTGTTGGACTCAGCTATATTTGACGTCAGCTGATTGTACCGTCGAACGGGAGACTTCGATCTGGCACACTTTTCGGTCTAACATCCATCAACTTCTCGTATGCCTGAGGATAGGCTTGACGAATTCCTTCCATCGCAATATCAAAATCATATGATGTGTATGCATATGCAGCCTCATGATACATCTTGATTAGCGTCTTACCATATCGAGTAATCTTATTCTGAAGATGGTAGTAACAAATGTCATAAGCTACTTCCAGATAAACAGCCTCTACTGCGTTAGCTATACTCCGGTATTGGTCTGAGATGATTATTAAATGGCTTGGCATCGTAAATACTTCTCTCAGTCGAGAATGAACCACGTCCAACAGTAATCGTTCTCAATCGGACTCACACCAAAGACTAGTGGAAATATTTGGTCATTGTCATCTACCGTAGCAGCCACAAATAACACTCTCTTATTCATTCCTTTCAAGTGAGTCACGTCGACCACAATCAGATCTCGAAGGTTAAATTCCCACGGGCCACGTGAAACAATTAAAAGCAATGAAATATTATTGGAAACAACCTTCTGAATCCACTTCGAGATCAGTCATTGTACATGGATTCATTGTTTTCAGTACGTAGATGTAACGAGAAAGCATTTTGAACGAGTCTGAGTGCCCACCAAAAATCATTGCCACAGCAGTATTGTGTGTTCGTAAAGCTACATTGTAGTTTGCTTGAAACCCTAATTCATTTCTTTAGGTTTTATGACAAATTTTTGACATCGCATTCGACAAGCCACATAAGTTGCGAGTGCTTTCGCACACACGCTCCTTGGACCAGTCTGCGATAAATCTCAATTACTTGTGTGCTCGGCATGTAAGTTGTTCACAATCCACAATACATCACTGTGGAACGATACCCGTAGAAAAAATGGGCACTCGTGACTCCGCCCGCATTTATACTCAAGCCGACCAGTGTCAGAACGAGCCACCCTGAAATTGAGACCTTGTTCCATGTGTCGAAGTGCAACAGCAACAAACAAATCCTCCTTCTCCCAAAATGTCACCCCTTCACGAAGTGGATAGTCCACAACGTGATCTAGATCACGAACCATAGGTGGGTTAGATTTATCGAGGGGAATAAGTGGAAGTAAACTATCACTTACTTCCTGGCGTCCACCGTATATTATTTCATCATTTGGAAGATCACGGTTGTCCGGCATGAGCATAGACACCAATTGACTCACACCACATTCTCGTCGAATCCATGTCGTAAAGTCAGCAAACCTACATTCATTTAAAGGATCCGACACCTCATCGTATTCTTCGTCGGATGAACTATCCAAATTATTTTCTCCATCACTGTCGGATACAGCATGGGTCTCTTGTCCGCGAACATAGGTCTCACGTTCGTTAACATTCTCAGTCTGATTGCTACCACCTCCTTGCTCTTGAAAATTGAACCTCGAATTCGAATTGTTCGACTACATCGGGTGTATGATAAGAGTGAACATGGGAGTGCACAAGAAATAAAGTCGGCTCTATTTGTGTAGTACAAAGACGAACTAGATCCATATCGGTTGCGAGAATGGACCAAATCGTAATGCCAATGAAGAGAAATATAGGTATAATAAATTTCATAATCCGATGAAAGTGAAAACGTATTAAAATTATATTGAATAAGTTGTCGTAAAATTGGGAGACAAACAGTGTTCCTTGGAATGCAGACAACTCTTACTTCACTGCCAACATACTCGGACAAATTGTTAAATTACCTGTTAAAATGAACAATAATGTTATACCAACTTTTCTGTTTTTTTTAAAGAGTGTAGATGCAAAATTCTACTGAATGGTTTTGTAGTGGAAGCTGAAAAGAAAAAGAATGCAGTGTATTGAAAGAGGAATCCGTTGAAATGAAAGACGATACAATATTAATACAGAGAAAATCGAACTACACAACAAATTTCATGATCGGTCAATTTTTGACATGCATTAAAGCTGATAGAATTCAGCTCGGTCATGAGCAGGACCGAGCGGGACTCGAGCGGGGATTCTGACCTAATTGTGATGTTTTTTTTAACCCGAGCGTGACTCAAGCAGGACTTGGGCAGGACGCGAGCGGAGCGGCAGTGGGATCCTGCTCTCTACGGGGCCAGATCTTTCTAGAAAAGCGAGCGAGATTATGCAGGCCGAGCGGGACATGAACGAGACATTGAGCGGGGATTTATATTTCTGTAATACTACGCACAAAACGATGCAAAACAACGAACTAATCATTGTTTGCAGGCTGACAAGTTTGAGAAGTTGGGATATTTTAATAAACTTGAGTATTTTGTGTAGTGAATATAAAATTTGGATAAATTTGATTTTTGGTAATAGGATTTAGGTATTTTAAAAACCCCCAATTCTATGATAACTTTAAATAAACAATTCAAAATCATTAAAAGCATCTTATACTTCGTAAAATTTTAAAATCTTGACAAAATATTTACCCTCAAGTTGAAATTCCGATGTCTGCTGATATAACGAGATTTTTTAATAAAATTACTATATGTAAATAGTAATATGCATATTGAAATATTTAATATTTAGAAAATTCTTTTAGTATACACAATATCAATAGATGTACATATATATAAAAATAATAGAAAACATTTGATATTCATTTCGTATTTAAAGGAAATACTGTAGGCTGATATAATCTCGGACAGTGAGAAGACGAAGACGAAGGTATCACTTTTTGTGGATGTGAATTAGCGCTACAGAGTATGTATCATCTCTGATGCATTCAATTTGTACTCTGTATCATCTCTGATGCATTCAATTTGTACCGACACAGAAATTTGATTATGTGGAAATATATTTTTATATCCATTCCCACTTAAAAAAATACAAAACTATCCACCCATTATAATTATAATTACAAAATACCCAAGTTTACCAATTTACTCTTATTTTTTTACTTGTGCCAATGAGTGCTGAGGGGAGTCTACGGGTGCCGATGGTGAGCCTACGGGTGCGCCGATGGTAAGCTGATTTTCATCATATGTGCACTGCCTTGAGTGCCGGTGAGTGCCTATGGTGCTGCGGAGAGCTTAAAATTTCTATCAGCATCATAGGCACCCATAGGTTCTCCATAGGCACTCCATCGGCACTCAAGGCAGTACACATCTGATGAAAATCGGCTCACCATCGGCACTCGTAGGCACAAGTGAAGAGTGAGGATAATATGATAATGTTGGACATTTAGTGAACATAACTTTAAGAAATGGATAGTATTGTATTATTTTTAGTGGGAATGGGTATTTGAGCAAATGCCTCAAATTTTATTACAGCTCAAACAAACTCCAAATAATTTAGCCTGAAACAAACAATGGTCTCACTCACTTCGAACACCGAAATTTGGCATCATTGCTTCGCAGCTGTAAATTTCTTATTAATCTAATGTTAGTTTTGTATAAGAGTATTGATTTTTGGGTAAGAAATGTTTTTTGTTTTTGTTTGATTCTGTTGCATTTATCACAAAACCGAAATGAAGAAAGCAGGAAGAAATTGTATCCAACTAAAAATCTTAACCAGATTACATCAGTAGCAATCCTATTTATAGAACAGAGCTAAGAAGCTTCGAGAGTATCGAATTCCCGCTACTACGTGTAACTGTAATAGCTAGCTCCAACTAATTAGAAGGAAAGAATAGGATAGCCAAGAAGAAACAATAGGATGTATGGATGTTAGGTTGAAGCCATCAACGGATACAGAGTGTGACTCATAAGCTATGCTATAAAATGTAGCTCATTCAGCTCGGAGCTGAAAGGCTCTCAGGGAAACAGATACACCAGAGTTCTGAAGCTAAGCTTGCGGAGACGGAGATCCAGAAGCGCTGCCTGCATCATAATCACCAGTCCCTCTTCTACAACCCTGCAGTGGATGCACAGATTGAACTCAACTGAGGGGGAAAAGGAAAGAAGCTTATCTGGACAGATTACATTATGCACCTCCCACACAGAAATGGTGAATTAGCCTGTTCAATTAAGTAGTAGCTAAAGAATATATGCGAATTAAGGATAGAACATACTTGTTGATGTTGGCTCATATTTTGAGTAAATTGTTGTTGCGAATGGGATTGCAGGTGATGTTCCTGCTGTTGTTGCATAAGCTGATAGCCCTGATACTGCTGCCAAAGTAGCTGCTGCTGCTCTTGTGATGCATGCTGTTGATACGCCAACTGATGTGCTTGGGGACCAATGTTCTGAGATGGTTGATATTGTTTATCATTCACCTGCTGCTCATGTCCTTGCTGTGTTTGCTGGACAAGCTGCTGGTTATGCTGGTGCTGATCCACCTGATATGGCTGCTGATTCATATATTGCTGCTGCATTTGGTAGTAGGGATGCTGCATATGCTGATACTGCTGTTGTAGGAATTGCTGTTGCTGGTAATGATACTGCACCATCATCTGGTTCATGGCGATGCTCTGTTGTGCTTGCCATTGTTGAGTAGTATCTGAAGCAGTTGGCATGTTTTGCTGAGCATAAGAAACCGGTTGGGAGGAAACTGGTAGCGTCCCTCCAGATGTATTGATAGAAGTCGGAGGTGTAGAGGCAGCCATTCGCTGTTCCAGATCAGTTACTCTATCATCCTGAACAGCCCGTAATTCTGACTGGCTACACTGTTGCCTAGCTGGATGCTGCTGAGAATTGCCTTGTTTCATGATGCGCTGCTCCCTGTCAGTTGCTTTATCCTCGCGAGTAGCCCCCAATTCCCACTGGCTATGTCGTCCCCTAGCTGGATACTGCAGACTGCTGCCTTGATTCGTTAATTTGCTGTTCAACGCATTATCTGCTTGGTGATCAACATAGAAAGATTGCTGTAACTTAAGCTCTCTATCTTGAACGCGGTCTTGGAATCCTGATGTCAAATGTCCGGGAGCTAGGACCATTCTACCTCTTTCAATCGAATCAGCACGGGTACGAGAAGGCTCTTCCGCATCTGTATGCTGATAACTCGCTGATCCATCACTTTCGGATTCAGTATGAGCTCTGGGAGACATGACTGAACGAACGCTCAAATTTCTCTTAGTTTCATACTCATTGCCAGACATAGGGATGGGCTCCTCGGATTCCTTTTCCTGAGACTTCACGGAATCATGGTTGAAAGAAACTGAATGCTTCAGCTGGTTGAACTTACAATCCAACTCTCGTTGAACTTGAGTATCTGTCGACCTCCCAACCTCATGAGCTGACTTGGGAGGTTCCGAAGCATCTTCTATGGACTGCGTACCTAATTCATCACTAATATCCATTGGCCCCGGTTCCTCTCCTCTAGATTGGTGCAACAAATCCTTGTCTGAATCGCACAATGTCAAAGCATTCTCTTTAGTCTGCTCAGAAGATTCAACACTAACAACCATAGGCCCATGCCCATTTGAGACTTCATGAGCTGGTTCACGGTCCTGAGATCCATCACCATTCGATAAGATTTCTCTGGTCGCCACGTTTTCCTCAAAGTTGTTTATATGGTCCTTAGGAAGCGATAGCTCTCTTACAATGCGGTCAGGCTGGACTTCAATATTCGCTGGAAGTTCACTTGCTTGTACTTGCCTAGGATGCTGGTCAGAACAGTTATCTTTCTCATCCCCAGCCAAACCTATCGGGTGATTGGCTGATCCAGAGTGCTTAAACGCGGTCTTCATCCTCAGCGGTCTTCATCCTCAGCGACTGGGGAAATAATATAAAATGACGATTCCAAGCCTTTCGTATATCAAGCATAGTCCCACAAAGATTGACAAACTGAAATCATATACAAATATTAGGCATTAATGTAGCATCCAAGGACAAAAATAGGGTCCAGCAAAAAATGTCTGTTTGGCTTAGCAAAATCAAGTTTATAATTGACACTGTAGAAGGTGCAATAATTACTTCTAAGGAGCATTATCCAATACCTAGTTACCATATGACCTAATTTCCAACTCCAGTTGGCTGCTTAATACAAATCAATAAAAAACTCAAGGATAATATGAGAAAATGTGTCCATTTACGAACACTTACTCTATAATATGACTATAAACAGCAAGGAAGCAAGAAGAGCAGTCTAATGAAGCATCGTGATGATAGAAAATCCAACCTCTAGAAACAAGCACGATATGTATTCTCGATCTTTAGAATCCAAACATTCATATTCATCTAATCCAGGGGAAATGGCATCAGATATGATGGAATCAATGAAATTCACATGACTTGCTCCTTCATGAATCATAGCAAATTTTATTAATTCCTGCATATAAGAAAGAACAATCAATTGCCGACCTTTAACCCTTGGTCGAAATTTAGGTTGAAAGATTGGTGAGCCTAGAAAGAGAAAACAAGATAAAAGGGTCCATGTCTTTGCTCAGAAAACTTTTGACTCAAACCTAAGTAAATATGAAAATCATGCAGTAATCTCTCCAAACTTGTGCATGAACCAAGGGCCCTCTTTTTGGCAATGACAGGATGAAGGAAAACGCATTAAAAGAATTCATGTAAGTCTTAATTACCCTACCAATAAATAATTGTAAATATCAATAGTACCTCTAAAAGGAATCGGCAACGAGGCAATTGTCGTATACCTTCAATTAATACATCTCTGGAAGCAGCAGCACTACCTGTTATCTATCAGCCAATTATGTTGAGTTAGAGAAACATGAAAATAACAAGCGACTTAATGTATCATGACAAGATAAATTATTAGATTGTTAGATGGAGGAGCAATATCCAAAGATAGCGTGGATGAGTATCTATTGCACTCAAGAAACCAAGACACTAAATATAGTTTTTGCATTATTCTATAGTTGGCTTCAAATCAATTTTATGTTTGAAATGCAGAATCATTTTGAGACTGAAAATCAGGCAACAAAGCACAGGTGCATCTCAGGTTAAAACCATCCCCAGAAGCTTTGTCAATCATCATTTATGAATTTTGAAACTGTTGGAACATAAGAAAACTAGTAAATTACTTCAAGATGCAACTCTATCAACTAGTAAAATGAGTTTGCATAGGCGCGGGAGCAGTAACAGATATTCAAGACTGGTACTATCCAAACTATGTCAGAAAATGGTTATCCAAGTAATCAGACAGAAACTAACACTAATTGCTTAAACTATAGCACCTATATTTTACCAACAAAGGTATGCTTGATAAAGATCAACCAAGTTAAATATATTTTCCAAGTCAACAAGTAGTGGCTTAGCATGATCACATTCAACAGTAAATGTTTATTGAACCATATTTTTGTGCAGCTTGCCAGAAAACTACAATTTCTCAAGCATTAAAATATAATAGAAATAAAGCAGACTTAAATTTACTCCAATTTCTCACCAAGAATCTGAGGCGGGAAAAGTGAGAATACAGATTGGGAAGAACATGTAGCTTTTGCTTCTCCCATGCTTCTTTAAGTGCTTTCTCATATGTGGCAGAAGCTGCTACAAAATTTCCCTGAAAGTTAGAACAATTCATTAGCTTAAAGTTCCTCAGCAAGGTTAGAAATATGCAAAAATGCAATACCAGACGTCTTTCCAGGTTAGCTTGTGCATCAATCCTTTCGATGAAGCTGGAATCAGTTTTTGGATCACACAGAGCTAATGCAGCACGAGCACCATTGGCATCTCCTATGTGCTCCTTGAACCTTGCATCAAATAAATGGATTTCTGGTATGCTCTGCACCACATCAACAAAGCAAAAAATCAAATTCTCCAAAACAGGGAAATAAGAATTCCTTTTTCTTTTAAGGGAAAAAGGTAGTATTGTCCTTCTTTACCCTAATTCCGAAGCAAATATATTTTAAAATAAGAGTTTTTCTTCCACAAGTTGGAGAAAAAATGATGGTAAGTGAAATCAAAATTCAGAATGACTCAAACTTTGACTTCACAAAATATTGTCCTCACTCCCCGCAAAGGAAAATGATAAAAGGCATCTCTATAATGTTAAATACAGAGAAGTCAGTTATACAGTTTTCATAACATTGTGTGCAGATTCCCAATCATATTAAGTACAGCTTATACATCCAATACAAATTTTGGTTCACCCAGACCCCTTCTTGCACCTACACCGCAGAGGAACCATACATAAGACAGTTTTATTTTATCCACATATCAACTAATTTAAACATGAACAAGAAAAAATTGCACCTTTAAAAATATTTGACTTGCCCGGCCTAGGGCAGAAATAGCCAGCTCACGTCCTCCTTTAGATTCTAGGAACTCCACATAACGCATCCAGAATTCAGGGTAATTGGCACAAGGAATCAAGCATCTTTCATACAGTTTCATGGTCTGCAGACAAATAGATATTTGGATGTAGAATGGTAAATCAATACGAAGGCATGATAATAAGAAAAATTACCGAGTCCATATTGTCTTGCTTCTCAATGAAATCAAGATATAGATGCCAATTATTTAATTGATCATCATCAAGAGGAGTAACATCAAAATAACGCCTTTTGATCTTCATCTCAAAGCGTTTTATTTTTGAATCCAACCTGCGTGCTTCCAGATAGAATTCTTCGCCAATAGATCTATATCTAGCCAGAGCTTTGGACTTGAGAGGTCCATTAGAAGAATTGAGCATATCCTTGATGACTAGAGAGATTTCATCTTTAGATAATTTTGTTGCAACGAAAGGAATAGATAATTGCTCCATGATGCTATCATTTTTTTCAGACTCAATCTCCTCTTCCAAATTTGCAAAAAATTGCTTGAAGCTGAAGTCAGTAGATCCAAACAATTATTATAGGGAAAAGACAAAGTTTAAGAAGGGTACAAAACATGCTGATTTGAGTGCCAACCATGCAGCTGAAATTAGCTCCAATACATAGTAAAGAGATAATACAGGCACTGGAATACGTAGAATATCTTAATCATTATCATACTTCTTTGGCCTTTCAAGTTGGCACTTACTATAGAAGTAAAAAAAGAAAAACAAAAAAGGCTTTCTACATATACATCGTCCAAACAACGATTTTTATCAGCTGTAGCAAAGAAAGAAACTTTATATTCATAAAAGTTGAATATGAAGAAAATAAATAAATATACCTAGCTACTTTTTTCTATGGATAAAATACGAATCTAATTGGTAGGGAAAGCATCGTAATGGGGCACGCTCTACCACTAAGCTAATAGCCCGTCGTGCTAGCCTCCTACTGGGGGCCGCTATGCCAAAAGAGAGGGAAACCCCATCCCTCTCTTTCCTTTGTTACGTCCCATGTCTCCACTGACAGTTAGGGGTGAGCAAAAAATTTGGGTTAGCGTCCCGTTTGACTCGAATAAAACGGTTATGGGTACCCGTTTCGCCGGGTACCCGCAAGCCACAGGTCGAGTACGGGAACGGGTATTACCGTTTCCATTTCCGTGTGGGTGCCCGCTGTTTTTTTTTTTAATCAATGTATTAAGTAATTATTTGAACTTTGAAACACACTTACTGATTTATTTTGCTAGGTAAGCTTAATTTTGCTTTAATTTGCTAATTTATTTATTTGGTTTCTAGTGCTAAGTTAGGTTAGGTTTTACTTTAATTTGTTAATTTATTGATCGGCATTCAAAAGTTTCATCCAGAAAATCAATTGCAAGATAGCATATGGGTACACCCATTCCCATCCCATACCCATGCGGTTACTCGCATCCGGGTATCCGATTTCTACGGGTCGGGAAACGGGTAGAAAAATTACCTGCATGCGGGTACCCGTCCCGCGCTACCCATACTGACAGTCTATAAAGTTAAGGGTGATTTATACATGACCAGATAAAGCTTGGGTGAAACTATATGAGCTCATATGTACAAATAAAAGAATTTGTTATTCACGCCCACTTGTTAAAATGCCAACGTACATTATGAGGATATTTTGATAAGAGATTCTTTTAAGCTTGAAATCGATGTTCATCTTCCTTTACAATCTGTAAAGAAGAAAATTTGAGGCATTATCCACTTTCGGGGTTTATCTATTCCTCTTGTCCCATGGTGATGGATGTGATGGTAGAAGATCAACTTGGTGTTCCCAGCATTATTGAACACGACAGACTTGTGATTGCCTATTGACTTAAGTATTATCAATAGAATTTGCATCCATCCTCACACCCAATAAAGAAAAGAGATTGTAATCTTAGGGGAAAGAAGATGAGAGAGTGCGCATATATGATTCAAGAATTTTGCATTACAGCTAATTCTAGGCATTTCTCTTGCACATAGAATTTAATAGGACGCTTATTCCTCCAAGGCATGTCAACAAAAAAAAATGGTTAAGATCTTCATAAATTGAAGAAAATAAACAATGTTAGACAGTAAAGAAACATCAAATATGTTAATGTACACAATAAATGAATTAGAAAGTTTGGATGCGAAGCCGAATTTGTGAACTAACATGCATAAACTAAATGAAAGTTTAGCATGTCATCTGAAACAAGTAGTTTTCAAGTGAACTGCAAAAGGAATTTTAATTGTTTTGACAGGTGCAATCAGGGATATTCAATATATGATCAGTAATAGAATGAAATGCTCATGGATGTTTCTTCTTGTGGATAAATTTTTAACTGTATAGCTGTTCAAATCTTGTTTGACACCAATTATAGCATATTTAGTCCTAACTTCTAAGCAGGAAGCATGCACTTTTAAAATGTGAATTGCAGAAAAAAAATATGCCAAAGTTACAGCTAAGATATTCAAAATACTGATGTGTGTACAGGACAATCATCAACTTTCTTTTTATTTTCAATTTTGGATAAGTTGGAGCATGACATACTTGTCAAAATAAAAGCGCAGCTTCTTTGCCGGAAACCTCAATGCCCAGATGTAACTTTGTGCAAGAAAGCTCCATCCCTCCTGATTGAATTCATATTTCATGTACTTGTCCCATAAGATATGGCAAAAGTAATCCCTTCCAACAAATGAGATGGCCCTTTCAAACAATCTGCAGATGAACAATAGAATGGAGTACTATTAGTATATGATGACTCATAAAATATGATCCCTTATTTCAATCATTCTGCTACACTTACCAGTGTCTGATAAAAAGCTTCAGAATAACAAGAAAGTTGGTCGAAAACTTAATGCTAGGTTAAATCAATTAGCTTCATTAACTTGATATCTATCCGGAAAGAGTTGAGGGACAATATACTTAAAAAACTGAAACATGTTAAAACATTCATGTTCTTAGGGTTGACAGTGGTTGCCAAGCCTTGATTAGCTTAGAAGTTTCTGACACCATTTTCATAAACCATAGACGGATCAGCCTGCTAACTTCACATAGTATTTTGCAAAATTCGCACCTATAACCCTTCAGAAATGGGCAATAAAACTACTTTTTCTGTTACACTTACACCACTGCAAGGTCATATGCACATTTTCTCAGCATCCAAGATTATATGTTTTTAAGACTAATAGCATTGACTGAAATATTGATATCCCGAAAAAATACCCATGTGAGATATTCTATGCAATCTGAACACTGTACAATGAAGGTCGAACAATAGAAGTAACACTAACTCAGGTGAAGCTTTTGTGTGACGCTAATATGCATGTTGACTTTAGCAGCCAAATCTGGTTTCTAGCAATAATGTCGTCAGGTATCAGTTTTTTCAGATGAAGCTGTACATCATTGAATCTAATTGGTATAACAGATTTCCTAACTAAAACATTACACAATATAGCTCCAAGAAAAAACAATTCAAGGATAGATTTTTATTTGAAGAAATGTCTATAAGTGGGCAGCTTCATTGATAGTACCTACGAATATCGAAAGGGGATCCAAAAGAAGCTGCAGCAAATGTAAAATAATCAACCCAGAAACCGACTGAAAACATTGCAACTTCAGCTGCTCGTTCATAAACGTTAACAGCATCTTGAGAGTCGCAAAACTTTGCCTTCTGATAAGCATATTTCTCCAAGTGCCAATGACATAATGGAAATATTGATAAAAAGGTATCATATGCCAAGGAAATAGTATTTATATCCTCCTGCAATTCAAAATTACATGTTAATTGGAGCATGAATAAATTCTAAGGAAATATTATTTATATGTTCCCTGAAATTCAGAATCATGAGTAAATTGGACTGTGTGTATGATTCACCAACAGTACGACTAACCGCATCACTCATAATAAACTGTCCTCATGCACTATGAGCAGTACATGTTATCAAAGGTTATGCTCTCGTTATGGGAAATAAAAGTTTATGAATACTGTTTGAATGTTGATAACAAATGTGTATTTGATGAAAATCATTGGCAACACAAAACTTATAGTCGCACAGGCAGATGACTTACTGGCGGTGCCTTTTCAATCTCTAAAATCATTGATTTCCATGAATTGTACTCTTGCAGGCCACCAGAAATCATCCTGCCAAGTTTCTGAGAAAGACTGATGGCTACAAAAGCACAGGAAGCAGTTAGATGCCAATCACTGTTGCTATATTGGCCAGAAATAGACAACTGAGAAATTCTGCATCTAAAAAAACTCCTCATTCAATAAACATTTCATGGATTGTCTTTGACTATTGCATAGTAGAGATTGGATACAAGTTTAAATTATTTATAACAGATAAGTATCATCTTCTTAAGCTAATACAAACATTTTATACTTTTCCTAGATCTACCAATATGCTCCCACAGTATCAGCTCATCAATGCAGAAATTTAATATCCTGGAGTATCACGCTATCAGCTTAAACGAATTCTCGAGAAATTATGATAACAGCAAATCTATCAGTTTTTTCTTGCCCTATTTTCCAGTACGAAACTGTACCCAAGGATGAGAGTATTAAGCAGCAACGAGTTGTTGATGGTGGTTCAAGGTAGTTTCCATATCTCTGCTACAGTGGATGTTTAGCAGAGAGATATGGGAACTGCCTTGAACGCCATATGGCTCGAACAAGATATCAATTGGAATTTCCTTTCTGGATGCTTATGTTAGGTACCACATCTTTAGTTAATGTGTTATACCTTTTAATCAGAATTTGCAAACAATGTTTGCTTAGTATGGTAAACGCTAATATTGAATTTATATCTAAAGTTTATTAGACTACCAAATAATCCATATCAAACTATATGATCAACATCAAAATTCAAATATTCAAAGCCCAGAACGAAATAAAATGATCCACAGATTAATAGAGACCAACCATTTACCATTAAAAAAACAACCTAGATAGCAACAACTAACAGGGAAAAAAAGGAGAAAGCTTACATGCATCCATCATTTCCAATTATCTTTAAAAAATCCTCCATGGATCTAGTAAAATAAACACTCATGCCAACTTATTCTTTGTGAAAGGGTTGATAACAGTGACAGGTTTGAAGCTCTCTTAGTATGCACACATCTTATACCATTCCAAAATTCAAGAATGCACTCTCCATCTACCAATAATTCACCACAAGAAACGGGAACCTCCAAACTCACCTCAGCACGATCTCAAGTCAAAAGCACAAATCTATACTCAACTTAGCGACATACATGTTTCAACTTCTTATTAAGCAACCAAATCCTGATGGTTCTACTGAATCTTTATTGAAAACGAACCATGGAAATAGTACTTCTATTCTTTCAATTTATAGTGCAAAACTCAAGTCAACAACTAAAATCATTTCTTTCAATCCTTCTTGCTTGCCTAAATGAGTGGAACAAAATCCAACCTCTTCAGCATGTTACCAAATGATCAAACAGAAGAAACCTACTATACTTTTAGCAAATTAAATGCAAATTAGCACATTGTATGATCACATAATCTACAATAGAAGAAAATATACCAACTCTACATTTCGAGTAAGACATTAGCAAATAATCAACTTTCTTTTTCGTCCTTGAAAGCGAGATAATTCCCACGGGACGGTTGTCGACCACACACACACTAGCCAAATACTATAATTTAAGCATGTAACAGTGAAAAAATATAGGGAGATGAGTATTTACTTGGATTCGCGGCGGTGTTACCCTGCACAGCCATTGATAGAGCTTGTAATCCACCTCCTCCTCCTCCTACCAGGGTTTCAGATTTTCAGTGTCAGTATCTTTCGAAAAATTTATGCATTCACCATTAATTCTTCTTATTCCATTTTTCTCATCGAAGATGTAATCGAAGAGTGAAACTGAAAATGCAATTGAAGGGTACAGTAACTAATAATTGCGCTGGGATCTTATGGACGGTGACCACTTGGTGCCCATCAATCACGCGGTGCCACGCGTTTATTGGTGGCCACCTTTTTTACACTCTAATATTAATTTATTAGCTTGGGAGCCACCAAAGCACGTGTGGCGCCGCGTTATTGGTGGGCCACCAAATGGTCCACCGGAAATGGGCCAGAAAATCCGAACCGCTAATAATTAGTGCGTGTAGAAAAATATTAAATATAAAAATAACAAAAATGCAATAGAATTGTGTCGGGTTACAAAATTGAGTTTGGCTGGATAACTTTATTGGATTGCTTTCAGCTACTTAATTAATTAAAATATACATATACATTTTCTAATGTTTTATTAATACTTTCTTTTCACAAACAAATACACATAATACATGTTTTAATGTAGTTCGATTAGTTAGTCTTTGTGTCCATAAATTCTTGAAATTCATTACGGAATATAAAGAAGAAAGTCTGGTTAGATTATGTTTATCCCAACAAACTTTAGTATTCAAAATAGAGAATGTGGTGTGAATAAGATTGAATTTTTAGTCAAAATAACATTTTAAAAAAATATATATTTTTTTATCTAACATTCTTAAAAACTTATTTGTCAAACTAACATCCTATTGTCAACTAAGATGGGATATGTAACGTATCCTCCCTCTTCTCTCTTATTCGCATCTTTCGTAATTTGGACAATTAAAACTTAAAAGATTGTCGGTTCTAAAAACTACTCCCCCGTCCCATAATTCTTGTCCCTTATTCCTTTTTTGGACATCCCATAATTCTTGTCCCTTTACCTAAAATAACAAATTATTATACACACTTTTTCTAAGAGCCCCACCATCTCACTCACAACCAACCACTCTCCTAAATTCCCGTGCCCAAAATAAAAGGGACAAGAATTGTGGGACGGAGGGAGTAATTCATAACTACAATTTAGCAATAATAGGGATATTTTAAAAAAGTTTAATATGAATGGGAAAATATTGGGATGGAAACCAATATACCGAGTAACTAATTGTGTTAGATTTAAAAATAATTAATAGTTTATAACAAATCTCCTAGAAAAAAATAATACTACTACAAATTTTTAACAATTAGAATAATTGGATTTAAAATTGCTTTCTGTCAACAAATTACATATGGAATATGATCTTTTGAGTTGATAAGGAGAATTTTCATCTCTTTGTAAATTTCGATGTCATTAAATTTTACCAAGATTGTAAATTACATACTCAAACAATTTAGATAAATAAATAATCCAAATACTGCATAATTATAAGGCAAATTGATTTTTTTAGTCCCAAACTATAATTATTTGGTCAATTTGGTCATTTATTTATTTTTTTAGTTATATTATCCCCAAATTATATAATTTTGATCAATTTAGTCATTCCATTAAATTTTCTATTATCAATCATTAGTCAACATTTATTTAACAAAATAAATAAAACGAAAAAAGAAATTTTCGATATAATTTTATTATGGATCAAAATATTACTAAAAAATTGAGGATCAATTCGGCCAACTTTTTTTACTTAATTCTTTTTTAATTTACCAAAAATTTAAATAATATTTTAATAATTTTAATTTTTTAAGGATCTAGTACGTTAATTTTAAATAAGTGGATGACCAATTCCGAAAAAAAAAACCAATGTGAAGAAAAAGCTATATACAAACCTCAATTGAATCGTGCTGAGAAATCCACGTGCCTTGCGCGTGAGCAATCTAACAAATAAAACTTGCATTTTTCTATTCTAGTTGGATATATTTACATCTTAATATGAGTGAGGTAATTCTTTAAGTTGGTTCTTTAATTTTGTAAATACTTAAAAAATAAAAAATATTTATGATATATATATATATATATATTTAAGTGAATATTTATTTTTTGAAATTTAACCAATATTTTTATTATAATGTTAAATATTTTTAAATAAAAGTGATATTTATTATTTTGAAGATTAAAATATATTTGCATCTCAATACTTTTTAACTAAATTTGGCTAATTTTATCTCATTATAAGTTATGGTCATCCTACTGAAAATAGTTTATAAATAATATTCCCTCCATCCCGCTACTATTGTCTCCTTTCTTCTCGACACAAATTTTTTGTTGGGATAGATAGATTAGCACGTTATAAAATTCGTTGTTATTCTTATTAAGATATTACACAAAATTCGGCACAAATTTTGATATTATTATTAAGGCTCAATTTGGAAAAACAACTTAAATAAGTGTTTTTAACGTAAGTATTTATAGTGTAAGTGCTTATGTTATAATCACTTAGATTGAATAAGTTGTTGTGTTTTTGATACATTTATACATAAGCACTTAATTAGAGTAAAAATATAACATAATTTAAAATTTTATTGTCATGAGATTTAATATGAGAATCTATTTCTCATAATCTGTGTTTTTGGCTTATTTTGACAGATTATTTTTTAGAATAAATTATTTTCATAAGATCTCTCAAACGTGTGCATAAGTGATTATTTTTTAGAATAAACTAAAATAAAATGCCGATAAGCTCTTCCAAACTAGTCGAAAAATTTATATCAAATAATGGATTATAGAAAATGAAATTATTAAAAAAAGGAAAACACAATTACCAACAAAAGCCCAACTCCGGTATTGTGATTTGTGATATGCTAATGGGCTATAGAATTCTCATTTTAGAGTTTCACATTCCGCTTCCATGGTATGTGAACTTGTGCCTTAAAAAACTACCTCATCTTTCATTGTTATACTAATAATAGTTATGGATAAACTCTATCTAAAATCATGAATATTGATTGCTTTTGCAACCACGACATCAACTAATGATCAAAACGACATTATGAAGCTTAGTTAGTCGCAGGTAAAAAAAATCTAAAATTTATAGATATGAATTTGAATTAGGATTTGAAGGATACTTGACAAAGTTTTTGGTTTAACTTGTAAACAAATATCTTTTCATTTTTTAATGATCAAAATTCCAATCCAAAATCACCTAACGGAATATAAAACCGCCAATCGGAAGAGCAAAAGCCCTTCTCCCGTGCCTACTGTATTTATCAAATCCACCCCCACTACGCGCACAGAGAGAAGAAACACACACAAATCTAAAGCGCGAGAGGGTTTCCGAAGTCTGATAAATCTCTTACTCGCTGCGGATTCTTCACCACAAGTACAAATAATTGGAAGAAACAACTCTATCTGTTTCCAGAGAGTGTATATATACATATATCTAAATTAAGGGGGAAAGAAGGGAAAGTGATTGGAGAAAGAGATTAAGGCGAGGAGTGGGCTAGATCTGTCTCCTGCAGGATGAGTACAAGCAGGGGAAGCCGCACGGGGAATGGGGGCGGGATACAACTCATTCCGGCGGGGGCGCGGAAGGTGGTGCAGAGCTTGAAGGAGATAGTTAAGTGCTCAGACGCGGAGATCTATGCTGTTCTGAAGGACTGTAATATGGACCCTAACGAGGCCGTCAATCGTCTGCTATCTCAGGGTATTTTGCTCTATAAGCTTAACGCGTGACTGTGTGAGTGTGCCTGTGTCTGTATATTTTGGCTTATTGTGTGGAAACGCATTGGTCACGCTTAATTTGAAGACGAACAACTGTGTTCGTTTGTCACTAAAGTGTGAAGACACCGTGGAGCATAAATCAGAAACTGAAATATTCATTTGTGTATGATTAATTCTCAGAAAGAGGAAAAAAAAAAAAGAAGAAAACTAGAAGAGAGTTTCAAGAAATGATTTTTTTTCTTTTTGCTGCCCGGGAGTTTTAAGAAAATGAGGAACTGTGTGTGATGGATATCTTAGAAGGGCACTTACAAGATGTTCGCTTTCTTTTATTTCTTAATTAGTTGGTAGTTTCTGAAGAATTGGATATCTTCAGAATAACCTGAAGTTTTTCTACGGTTCAAGTTTAATACTGTCTTTCAATCTGGATTATACTGTGATTTTTGCTGGCTTGTTGGATTCTATGTGATTTACTTATTTGCTTTTGCACACTCCTTGCGCACTCTAGTATGTGTAGTTACTGCATTTTCGAGAATGCATATAGTGTAAAATGTAACCTCCTGGTATGTCCTGTTTTCTTTCATGACCAAAATATTTTATAATTGAAAAATCTAGTAGTTTTAAACTTTTAAATGTGACTAGAGTGGATTCTTTTGGCAATTTACCATGGCCGCTTTTAGGCCTTTCTAATGCTACTTCTGAAAGTGTGTGTACTGTGCTTCTATTAGCTGTTTGCTAGCTCACGGCTACATGCAGTGTTAAAGAAATTGTATGTAACTAATATTGGAACTCTTAGAGCAAAAGCTCCGTTGCAATTATTTATTTGAACTTTCCTCTGACATGTCTTTTACAATTGTTTAGATCCTTTCCATGAGGTGAAGAGCAAACGAGAAAAGAAAAAAGAGGTTTGTCATTTCCAATATAGGTTCTGTATGCTAGCGGACTCCTTTATTACATTATGAAAGAAGAAAAAGAGTGGAACAATGTATTATTGTTGAGAGCCCATGTATCTACTGGAACAATATGTGTGATAATTTTGTTGTTGTGTGGTCTTCTTCTGAAATTGATTGGTTTCTTGCTTTTCCCAATAAATGCAGAATGGTTCAGCTTTAATGAGGACATTGACCTAGTAATGTTATTGCCTTTGCTATATTTTTTTTTTTCTGAAAACTAATGCTAAATCTGTGATAATAGTGTTTTATAGTATTATTAAAATTAGCACCATGACTTATTTGTTTGTTTATTTCAATTCATATCTTTCAGGGTAAAGATACCTACGACTCTAGGTCTCATGGTGCTAATAATAGTTCAACTCGGCGCAGCAGGAATGGAGCAGATCGACATCTTAGCCGTGGTTTTTCTGCCTCATACAATGCTTCTGGTAGGGCAGCTTCATTTTTATTGGGTTTGACTAATAAATAAATAGTTTTGTTGCATAAATCTCTAACCATGTTTATTCTCATCAGAATCTCCAATGCATGGAAAGCCAACATATAGAACAGAAAATGGTTCGGCACCTTATAAAAGTAACCTTTCTTCGGAAGCTGGTGTCTCAGTAAATAATAGAAACCAAGGACCTTCAGGCGTCAGGTTTGTCTTGCTGAGCTCATTCCAATTTCAACCAGATTACTGCTGTGTCCACTGCTTGCTATCCTTTTAGTCTTTTGCCCTTGGTTTTTTAGCATTTTATATATTATCAGTGTTTGTGGTAATTATAATACTCCCTTCATCTCATTCATCTTGTCCCATTTTCCTTTCCGGGTTGTCAATGGCAAAGAATTGCCCCATCCCATTTATCACTAATATTGTGGGACCCATTCATTTACATACAACTAACAACTCTCCTTAATAACCGTGCTGAAAAGAAATGGGACAAGAAGAGGGAGTATTTAATTTCACTTCTCTTAAAACTCAGTAAAGAATATGCTCCACTCTTTAGCATAAAACAGCAAGCAGATGTATCAGGTTTCTTGCAGTCACTGCATGTTATGGATATCATGCACCATACATTATTCAACTCAGAAGTAATCTTATTCCTTATTACAGTTTTTATTTTAAAAACGTGTGTGGGCCTTAAAATTTTGGCTTTTGGCTCTAAGAGTAATTCTTAGGAGTATTAGTTCTCAACTAACTAACGAATATCAATCTTTTATCATTGTTTTCCTCTGGTTTTCATGACAAGATTTTCTTTAAATTGGTATCCAGTTCTGAAGTTGACATTTTTTAGTACATATGTTTTTTAATGTTATATGGCATTATTTGGATTCTCATTTGACATATCCTTTAATGTCAGAAATAATGAATCGTACTGTGACATATGTTTGTCGATCCCACTGAATGTAGTTCTCTAGGTGTGCTAGTACAGTATCTAATGTTTCAGATGTGACCTTCTAGACGGTTAGACCTATCAATGATGGTCACATTTTTGGTGAAAATGAAGTAATGCCTTTTACCTTGTTGAATCTGTGCTGTTATTGATGCTCTTTTTCCTACATGGATATGTTGCAACGGTGGCAGCTCTGCTGAGGGTAAAGGATCCTCGTCAGTAACAGCTGATGGTGTGCCATCTGCTGTTCAGACTTCTGGATACCACTCTGCCTGGGTGGGTGTTCCTGGTCAGGTGTCCATGGCTGATGTTGTGAGGATGGGCAGATCGCATAATAAATCATCACATGCTCCAAGTGCATCTCATCACAATATTCAAGACACTTCAGCAGCTGAACCATTTCCTATTCTAAGATCTCTTGCAGATCATGCTCCTAAAGTTGATCAATCAGAAATTACTTCATTTCAGCATGTTCACAGCACTGATGAGTGGACTTCTGTAATGGAGCCGGCTCCAACAAACTTGGTTTCTGTCCCAGAATATATAGTTGATGCTGAGCTGGATCCAGAGGAATCTGGTGTTTCTGATGGTGTTAATCACCGTTATGAGGTGGAAGAGGTTCGAGAGACAGAAGATGATAATGTTGGAAATTCTGGAATAAATGATTTGGGTTCTGTGTCTATACCCGGCAGGAAGATCATAGATAATGATTTAAGAGGTTCGTCATTGTTTGAGAATGAGTTGTATCAGAATATGGCTTCATACCAGTCTGAGGCTCCTGATTATGAGCGCCATGAAGGTGAAATTTGTTTTAAACTTGTTGTAGAACTAAAATATAACATCATCTAAAGATTAGAAAATATTTGTAGGCTATTTATCTTTTTAACACTTACATGTGATTCTGCTTGTAACATGTATTATAGTATAAATGTATTTTTTATGAACACAAAAACATCGAAAATAAAATGAAAAATGACTTTAGAGCATCAGTTATGGTATAACTGCTTAGTCAGACTCCGGTCATTTCACATCTGTAGTGCCCGAGACCTACACTTTTGAGGCTGGGAAAATGTAAGAAAACAAAATGGTCATGTTATGCATGTGGGTGGTTCAACCGTTCTTTGTTTAAGATGTATGTTGGTGCCTATTTGAGTTCCATGTGTACTATGATCTTACAGGTGAAGGAGTTGGTGACTCAGTGTCATCGATCACCCGGAATTTTGAACAACTAAGGGTAGAAAAAGATGATACAGGGTTTCCATCTGATGGAGATATTCCTATTGTGGTAATTCCAGATCATTTGCAAGTTCAGGCTGCAGATTGCTCACACTTGAGCTTTGGTAGTTTTGGATCTAGCATGACTGCCTCATATTCTTCTGGAACTTTGACATCTGCACCTGTAAAAAGTAACATAGAAGAGGGACATAGTCAGGCTTATATAACATCAGCTGGACATGTTGATACTAGGTATGAGTATTAGTGACTTCCACTTTCTATTACTTATCTTCAGAATTCTGATTATCTCTTGTTCATTTGCTGCAGACAGCCAGAATATTATATTGATGATTCTCTTAGAAATTCACCTGATAGGTTCCACAGGAATGGTCCAAATGGTGCCGCGGCAGGGACTTATGAGGCACCTTCTGCTCCACTGCAAGAAGAGTTCAAACCTGAGAGGGCTGAAGTGGCCCATGGAAATCAATATTCTTTTGCTTCTGCCAATCCTGGTTATACCTTAGATGATGCTCAAAGTCTAAATGCTGCATTTAATGAGAAAAGTTCTCAGATGCAAAATCTTACTCCATTCTCAAATGTTATGGTAAGATATTCAATCCGTTGCATTAGTATAGAGTACTGGACTTCAAATATTTCGATGGAAATGGGAATAGACAGTTTTTCGTGAAGTTGAAATTATAATATTTTCTTTTTTGAATTGGAGAATTTATAACTGTTTGGCTGTATTGATGGCTGATTAATAAATATTCTATTGGTTCAGGTTATGATATGTTAATGGATTTCTATATGTGAAATTAGTAAGAGCTTGATTTAGCTTGATTTTTACTTTATTTCTCACTTTCTGATGATCTATGAACAACAGTTATACCCAAATTCCCTCCCAAGTATATCCCTCCCTTGATTTAGCATAAAAAGTATTTGATTTCTGTTATTTTGGTGGAAATTGGATTAATTGTGTTTTGTGAAGTTGAAAAATCATATATTTTCTTTTGAAGTGGAGAATTCTAGCTGCCAAGCTGTATTGGTGGGTGATTTATTTTAAATATTCCATGTTGGTTCAGATTATAATATTTCTGTATGTGAATTAGTATGGGCAGGACTTTTACTTTATTTCTCACTTTCTGGTGATCTATAAACATTATTAGCCGTACCCAAATTCACTACCAAGTACATTTGGTCCCTTACCTTATTATGAAAAAGTATTTGGTTTCTGTGATTTCAGTAAAATGGGATTAGATAGTGTATCGTGAAGTTGAAGTTATAATATTTTCTTTTATAAATTGGAGAATTTATAGCTGCCTAGCTCTATTGGTGGGTGATTTATTTTAAATATTCCATGATTGTTCAGCTTATAATATGTTGATGTATTTCTGTTTGCGAATTACTACGAGATTGACTTTTACTTTATTGCTCTTTTCCTGGTGATGTATAAACAGCAGTCGTACCCAAATTCACTTCAAAGTACATTGTTGACTGGAAATGTTCACTCTGCTAGAGAATCTGATCTTCAGTACTCACAGTTTCCTGTCTCGCATTCTCTGTCTGCAAAATATGGGAACTCTTTTTCTTCCATTGGTGGTTCAGCAATTTCTATGTCCGAGGTACCCATCTAAGCATATAATTTACATTTTCTTTTGCTTTGTTAACCTTTAGATATTAGTGATTCTCATTGCATTTTAACCTCCTTAGGAATCCACTTTCTAAATAAAATGTCTGAACTGAATCAAACCCATACAAAGCCCATCATGAAATAATATGTTATATGCCTGGTAATTGATTGTGCTTCTGGGATGCTTCAGGCTTTGAGAAGTGCTAATTCATCTACACAGCCTGCACCTGAGTCTCTTTCAGGAAGCACTGTAGCCACGGGACCTCCTCTGCCTCAGCATATTGCTGTACATCCATATTCTCAGCCCACACTCCCACTGGGGCCATTCACCAACATGATTGGCTACCCTTTTATGCCTCATAGCTATACGTACGTGCCTTCTACCTTTCAGCAGTCATTTGGAGGCAACAACACATACCATCAGTCCCTAGCTGCTTTACTGCCTCAGTATAAAAGCAATGCTTCTGTCAGTAGTTTGCCTCAGTCTGCTGCGCCCCCTTCTGGATACGGAGGTCTTGGGAGTGCCAACACTGTTCCTGGCAATTATCCGATGAATCCTCCTGCTGCCCCATCTGGATTATCCCTAAACTACGAAGATCTTTTGAATTCTCAGTACAAGGAAAGTAGTCACTTGCTTTCGCTTCAGCAGGTAATGCTTCTGTGTATGTTTGCTCTTTTCTTTTTTTTTTTTTCTTTTTTTTTAAAGACTTGTATAAATAACATCCTGCATTTTCTCAGAACGAGAGCGCAGCACTGTGGCTTCACGGACAAGGTTCGAGAACAGTGCAAGCGGTTCCATCCAGCGCATATTACAACTACCAGGGACAAAATCAGCAGCCTGGTGTTTTCCGGCAACAAGGTCAGCAGCAGTCACAGAATTATGGAGCCTCCGGGTACCCGAATTTCTATCAGGCTGGAATCTCTCTTGATCAGCAACAAAACCCACGAGATGGCACGATTGGTGCCTCTCAAGGACAGCCCATGCAGTCCCAAATGTGGCCTAATGGTCACTGATTAGGCTTGTGGTTCTTCAAGGGCCTCACAACGAGTGTGGAAGTGAACCTTCCAAGCCGTGGCTGGCGCCGTACAATTTGTTCGATATGACGGGCCATCTGCACTGCACTGTGCCGAGGTTATATTGCTTGCTTGTCCTCAGTTAATGTAATGGTTGCTAACTTTGTGTTGGTGAAGATGTGTTTTTCCCTTCTACCTGCACTTGATAATTTAGATCCACTTTTCTTAGGGAAAAAAAACCTGCTTGTGTTAAGCTTAAGTTAAAAGGAAGATTCTGATCATGCTTTCACTTGGATCACTGTATCATTTGCTCTTCTGTACAATAGGAATTAAGTTTTGCTTCTCTTAATTATTTGTAGCCCAACTTCTTAAGAACAGGTTCAAAGAATCAGTAAATTAAGGTTCAATGCCAATTCCCACATCATCCAGTTAAAAGAATATATAAAAAATTCAGTTGCCTGCTTCAGTAGCTAGCCTATTATTACATATATTTAGTCTTATCTCACCATTTATGATTAGGGAATAACATCGTACTTTGTTAGGAAATGAGATATTTTTTTCTTTCAAAATTAGGCCCAGCACTTCTAGAACAAGGAAAGTGAAGGCCAAGGCAAATGATCATAGAATATAATCTAGATTTAAAAAAAAGACCACAAATTTTTTGGTGAGGTTGACTTCACTTAATGGGTCAACAATTTCATATATGTGAGTTTGGCTAAAATGTTAAGTCATGATCCTACCCGACCTTACGTGGGTCAACCTGACATGAGACGAGCTATAAGAAATGAAATGTTGCTATGTGTGGCCAGATGATCAAATAAAATCTGTAAAAAGTAGTTTTTGAATAACTAATCCTCTGTGCCAGGCAAAACTCAAGCACAATGTAGTTCTCAATACGCATTTTAAATAACGGCAGTCGGTTGCCATTTTCATAAAAAAATAAAAAATATATATTACCAAGTAAATTTATCTCTATTATCAGAGCGAAGGCCTTTTATTGTTTGCTTTTGTGACATGATGCATGACTTTAAATATTTCAAAACAGTAGTAGGAGAAGTCAAACAGTGACTTAGAAATGCATCAAGCTTTTGCAGTTTTTCTTCAATAAGATTATTAAAGTAATCTAGCTTGGGATTGGGTCTGGTGATTAAAATCAAATATGAGCATGATGATAGGATATAATATTAAAAATCCACTAAAATTAAATATCTGAATATACCAGGTCAATACTTGTTCCACTTTTCATGCAATTACTGCTATTTATATCTTATATTATGTGAAATAATACTATGTGTGTTGCTAACAAAGGCTCCATTCCATTTCCTCGTCGCGTCGGCCTTCTTTTCCTTGTATCCTACTTATTAAGGGGGTGTTTGAAGTAGCGAAAGCTTATTGATAAGTGTTGAAAGCTGCTTAAAGCAGCTTATTTGAAAATCAGTTAGTGTTTGGAAATAAGTGCTGAAAGCAGCTGAAAGTGGGAAACATAGTATTTGGAATACTGCTGATAGAAGTAGCTTATTGTTACTTTTTAGAATAACTGTCTATTTTGCTCTTAATGTTATTAAATAATTATAATGTATAATAAATAAATAAAATTCAAAAATTATTCTTATTCTATATTTATTTTTTGCTTTATAATTTTAATCTAATATTATAAACTATTAAATTAATATAAATATTATATAATACTATAATTGATAGAGAGAGGAAGAGACACGACTAGTATGTTGAAGAAAAAGAATTCTAACAAATATTAGGGATATAGATATTTTTGGAATTAAATAAAGTTTTTAAGGGTAATTTGGTCCAAAAAAATCATAAGCAATAAGCTGAAGCTGAAAGCTGGGGTGGAGCAGCTTTAGCTGCTTCTATATTTTTTACTCAATTTTAGAGAATCTCAGCTTTAAGCTAGATGTCCCAAACACATTTATACCAGCTTAAAGCTGAAAGCAACTTTCGATAAGCTGTTCCAAACATCCACTAAGGGGGTGTTTGCAATAGCTTTTGCAAACAGCTTATAGCTTTTAGCTGCCTCGATAAATGAAATAAGTGTTTGCAAAATCCAGCTTATAGAGGCAGCTGAAAGCTATTTTGGTCCGAGATAAGAGAATTTTCGTAAGTAATTTGGTATTAAATTTGAAGTCGATAACTTATAGCTTTTATAATTTTTAACCTTTTTAATTAATAAATTATATTATAATTTTATAATTATTTTTTTTAATTAATGATCGATATTGCTTATTTATATGTATAATTTTTATTTATCATTTAATAAAGAATAAGTAATTTTTTTATTAATATAATTTATAATTTATTTTTTTCTTGATTTTAATTAATAATATTAATTATACTTAATTTTTTTCTAATTTTTATTTTAATATTTTTTATTAAAATACTATTTTATATGAGTGGAAATAAATTTTAAATTTTATTTGTATAAAAATTCGAAATTTATTTAATAAGTGAGAAATAAATAACATTTTCACTTTATAAGATACTACTTTATTAATATTTTTAAATATTAATTTTTGACTTTCAAAGACTTTTGCAAACACTTATAAATTATCAAAATCAACGACTTTCGCTCCTACTTTCAAACACTTTTCAAAGAACTTTCAAGACTTATCGATAAAGTATAAGCTCTTCCAAACACCCACTAAGTCGTTCAACTCTCTCTCTCTCTGAAAATAATCAAGAAATGAAAAAATGGTATGGAAAGGGAAGAGATAATTGCGGCATGACCCTTCTCCTACCCCCTCAACCTCTGCAATTGTAGAAATGTATTCAAAGACTTTTTCTTCGGTAATTAGATTGAAAATCAGAGCCATAAAAAATAAGTGCACTACTTATTAGAGAAACTCTTCCTTATGATAATTTTGCTAGGGACCTTGATTATTTTTATAGATTACTCTTCCGTCACATTCTAATTGTCCAATATTTCTTTTTGGATTGTCCTACTCCAATTGTCCACTTTCATTTTTTAGTAAAGTAATACTACTCTATATAATATAGTTGACCCTGTTATTTTATTACACATTTAAACACAACTAATAACTTTTTTAATCTACGTGCTGAAAAGAAAGTGGACAATTGGAGAAGGGGTGTAATAATAAATTCAACATTATAGGTGCGATTGAAGAAGTTTATTCATATAGACATTAGTCTTTCAAATACTCAAGTATATGGTAAATCGTAAATATTAAAAGTAGATGTAACCAGATGATCATAAATTATACTAATAAATTAGAACATAAAATTTTGGCTAAAAAGGATGACATGCTTATTAGGTCATATGGTCAAGAGTGATGGAATCAAACCAGAAGGCCTTTCACTTTTGAGGTAAATTTCAGCTGACGACGAGTTTAATTAATTAGAGATTAATTGGGGTTTAAAATGGAAATATTGACTGATTCAGAGCATTATAAGTGGAGTTGATGGGCGCATAATCATTGGAAATTGGAATATTGACTAGGGTACGGTTTAGATCG
This sequence comes from Lavandula angustifolia, assembly GCA_028984105.1. Taxonomy (NCBI): domain Eukaryota; kingdom Viridiplantae; phylum Streptophyta; class Magnoliopsida; order Lamiales; family Lamiaceae; genus Lavandula; species Lavandula angustifolia. Next base: position 28,144,091 of record CM054808.1, read on the forward strand.
GAAAGATTTTTCGCACAACCCTATTGTCATAATTTAGATAAATAACACTAGTATGTAACACTTGTGTGATAATAGAAATATTTTTCGGGTTTAGAAAGACAAATGTTAATTTTATTTATTTTTTTGTTAGTTGTATATTTGTATAATTTACCTAAATTATCTCTTTATCTTCTTTAAAGAAAAAACTCCAGGCTATGTACCTAAATGGTTTTGACATTTTTGCTAGAGAATATTGGAGTTAAATGTTTGATATAGATAACTGCAATGCAATGGGGAAATTTAAAATGATATCGAGCTAACTTCTATGTATATATTGTTTAGTAAATTAAGAATAAACAGTGACATTATTCATCTACCTTTTTTATAATATTTAAATTGATAATTCCCGTTTTAATTGAGTTATATAAGTCTAAATATCCTAATTTCGTCCAACATATTTATCCTCCTTTTCGTCTCATCTTCTTTTTCTGCTGACATGGCCCTCGTATCATTAACCATGTTAAAACATTGAAAATCATATGTTTATTTGATTAATTTATTCACTCAAGTAAAAACTTTGGGTTGATTTACGGTTTAAATGTTCCGGGAAACAATTAAGGGGGGGGGGGGGAACAAATATCTCGAATGAAATTAAAATGATTAGACTTATATGACATAATTGAAATGTGGACGATTAATTTGGATGTTATGAAAAAAGTAAAGGGGCAAACATGGCCGACGAAATTGAGATGATTAGACTTATATGACTCCATTTAAATGTGAAGGACCAATACTAATGTTATGGAAAAGATGGAGATTCCGGTTTACTCATAAGTTTTATAAATGGAATAATTTTATAATATTACAACATGCACAACAAACTTTTAGTAAGTTTTACCAGCAGCGTTAATAATGGTAATAGTTTGGACTAGACTGGATTTCAGTTTTGCCCATGAAAAAGATAAGTAGATATTTAAAGTCCCTTTTCTTGTTTTCATTTATTTGGTTACTACCTAACAAATAACCTGCCACTGATCGGGACTTGCAATGACAATTTCAAAGGCAATATTGTCACACATAATGGTGGCAAATCAAGTCAATAATTTCATTTTCTTTTATAAATATTTTTGTTTTTACATTTCAAGAATTTCCTAATCTTTAAACGACCCTAATGATTCGTCCCTTTTGGCCCTTTGCATTCGACATATTCTCAGTCTTAATATAATTATGAGACAATTGACTTTTTTGGGCTGAAATTGACTGATTAATGAATCCTAGCCACATTAAAAATACTCATTTCCATAAGCAAAATAAAAGTAGCCATTATAAAATTCAAATACATAATAACTTTTTCAATTTTTTTTACCTATCCGACTGGTATCATGACTCGTGCCGATATTGAGACTATGTTCTACGCAATGAAAAAGCTGACCAGTCTGATATACAATATGTATCATGACCAGTACCCACGCACATCTTTTGAAAGCATGTATTATCGTCATATTTAGTTAATAATTAATCCACAAAAATCGAGAAAACACTTGAAAATAATTGCAATTCAGACCAAATCTGAAAAGTGAAAAGGTTGAAGGTTTCTTTTAACAATTTGGATTATTAATATGAATTTGACTATTTCTGTATTGATGTTGTCTCAAGCGTTTATTTTTGAACAATGTCACTTTAAAAATAGTAAAGGTATAGTTAAAAACATTTAGAGAAATATAAACATCCATTTATAGTAGATAAATAATTGAAATATAACTATTTGGAATTCTTACTTCCCAAAAGTCACAAATTGTAAGGCATGCAGAAGAACTTAAAGTAGTTCGAATAAATAATTGTTGGAAAACTGTCCTTCAAATTAGTTACATGCAGTAGTTAGGTATGCATGCACTGTTAAAATATGTAAAAGCTACTGCAACTAGTCATAGGTTTATGGATATGCTAAGTTTGTTCGGCAGTAACTAAATTTCTGATCTCAAATTACAGTAGATTTAATGATTATTATTTAGTTGCCTGAATATATCAAGCAACCATACATATATATATATATATATATATATAGTGTATTCGTTGTCGAGTATTAACTATTAAGTAGCTTTGTCGATTAAATAGCAATAGTGAAGAGCTAGCTTCAAAAATATTTCACTACACAGCTTTTTAGTTTTCAAACAAGAAGATAAGCGTTTGTTACGCAGCAGTTAGTTGAAGTGTCAATTTTAACATCGCTTGCTATAATAATCTGTTAATTTTATAATATAACATATAAATCGCAAATTTAATCGTATATGATAGATCCATGTACAGATATACTGTATTCAAGAATATTTTTATATTGTATTAGTCGGCAAAGCTAATACGTTTCCTTTTTTAAATATTTTTATATTCAGCCATGAATTTATCATGGAACGAAATTACTCCGACATTATTGTCGAAGTTGAAAAGTGAGATGAAAACTTTTTTATATTTGTCGTAATTGGAATTTGCAAGAATTTGCTAAAATTTAAGAAACGCTGACAAAAAGGTGTGCACGTGGAATTTTTTTTGTAGAATTTCTAAAACCTTTTACAATATTTACTTTTAATTTTATAGAATGACGGTTGTCATTATACTAATAAATGTTGTTTCCAATTCCGTCATCCTAGATTCTTTAGTTTTCATCATCTTAATCAATATTAATTAGTCATGATTAGAGATTTAGAATTAGAAATGACTCACGATTTCCCAATAACCGGATGCAAATTTATATTTGTAAACACATGTATAATTCAAAATGATCTTCCTGATAAAACAAAATAAAAAAGGAAGTTATCGCCTAACAATTGCCAAATGGGAGACAAAACCCTTATTCATTATATTCTGTCAAACAAAGCTGATTACGGAGTATGCTTGGATAAAATACTAAAATAAGTCAAAATTATATTAATATTATAAATTTAAGAGCTGTTTTAGTCCCCATTAGTCTACACCTTTTATATTGATTGGACTAAAGGTGTTGCCTAACCCTAGCTACATAATTTGTCTGTTTTCATATAATAGTCAAAGTTTTATACCCTCTCATTAAAAAATGTTACCAAGTTCCGAGTTCAAAAATATCAGAAAAAAGAAAAAGAAGAAACATGCTAATTGCTACAAATGATATTTTCATATTATGCTGGGAAGCGTAATTTCTTTAAGTTTTAATTAGCTCCTTATATATTATTTTTTTCTATAAAATCGACGTCATTTCGTAACATATCGCTCTAACATACACGAAAACAACTTTATTGCGGAAAGTTACAGCAGTACTATTTAATTTTGACAAAATAATATCAATATAGTTAAACCTTTTTAAAGTAATATACTTGAGACCGGGAAAAAAAATATTTATTTAGTAAAATTATTCAATTATCAATAAATGACTAATCTATTCATTTATCGATAAATGAATATTTATTATTTTAGAGAGAATTTTACGATATAAAACAAGTTGAATGTGTGTATTAAACTTAAATTTTTTAATAACTTAATTGTGTAAACATTAAAAAATAAAAAAAATTAGTATTTGCTTTAGTAAAATCATGTTAAAATGTACATTGAATATGCACTTTATAAAACAAGTCAAATTATTCAATTTTAGAAAAGCTCAATATTTTTATAAAAGAACGCTCATATACATAAAAGAATGAAAAGTTTATTTTAATTTGCTCATATATAATTATCCTAGAAGTATGTTTTCGGCATTGCAAGATTTATTCAAAAGAAAATTATCTACCGAAACCGAAGTCATTGAATTAGATGAAGATATAAAATATTATGTAATGTCATATCTAGTTTACGCTATAGAAATGCTATGTGTTCAAGATCTTTTAGCTATCTAGAATGATACAATTATGAAATTACCGAAGAATGAAAAATTTATTGAAACACTTATGAACTGTAATGATGATAAAGAGGTCAATTCTAAACGAGATGATAGTACATTTATTCCAATTGTATCACTAAAAGATTTATTTCAAGCAACAACCACCTTAAATAATTATTTACTATAACACAAGCAAAATATCAGAAGTTGTCTATACTTTGCAGAAAGTTAAAGATGATAATTTTGGTTCAGATGAAAAAAAAATAATAACTATAGAAGGTTATGTTCATAATAATTGTACTACTGGAGTATTATAATTATATATATATATATATATATATATATATACATTTCTGAAATAAGTAATTATTACTTTATACTTTCATTAGGACCTTAAGAATTTAAATTAACAAATATATTAATTAATACATTTAGCAAAATTATTACTATTAAATTACACTGGTCCAAGTCAAGATCAGAATAAATTATTACCTAAATGAAATTATTATTTCATCGAGATTTAACTATATTAATATGTATACCTTATCTGTAAATTGACGTGAACCAAATGAGAAGAAATTTGTAAGTGCAGGGATGTGTATAGACGTGAAACATTGATTGTAGTTCATCAAGCATAGCGATGTATTGTACGAAAAATTGGTAGGGAATGCAGTCGAACCACGGAGGATATCCCACGTGGCAAACATGGTCAAATGGCGGTGCAGTAGCAAACACACGTGTTCAAACCAGATACGATGTTGGTCCCAAGTTGAAACGTTGACTGGTATACATCCACTTGGACTGTTGTTAATTACACGCACATTATTGAATTTGCTATTCAACCACAGTTAATTTTTTTAAGATAATAATATTGTAATTAGAAAAAATATTAATTTAATAAATTATTATTTTATCGAATATTATTTTAGTCCACTAATCCAACTTAGGATCGAAAAAAATAATTATTTAAACAAAATTATTACATTATCGGACATTAATTTATTGAGATTTAACTATATTTCATTTTCTCCTTATTACATAGACTCACATTTCTTTCATCTAATGTTGAAGTGCTTTTTTTTTTTCTTCTTTAAATCAAATTAAAGATCTCATTCCCACCCACACCCACTAGTACTTTAAGTCGAAATGCATGAGAACTAGATTTATCTAAGCAACTACACATTTTCTCGTCATAGAAAAAGTTTAAAATGAGTACTAAATGAGGTATGCTATAGAAATATAACATCATAATCAAATTGTTGGGAAATGGAATAAGTGTTTAACATTCTCTTATATTTAAAATATTACACACACATTATTTGTAGCAAAACTAGAGTTGCTATATTATTTAGCAATTAACTTTCCACGTGGAATTAATTAAGCCATGCGACATTCATTTTTCTGATTGCAAGAAAATATTGGACTTTACCTATTTTGCTACACATTTTTTAATTGTCATTATTGAAATAAATTTTAAAATGAGTTAAATTGTAATGGGTGTTCACTTATTTTTGGACAATTTTAAAATGTTTTTATAAATTCTCTAATCCGCCGTTGTTTGTATTTATATAGCAAACATGACAAACTTAGAAGCACTGTTTCACATTCAGAATAATAGTTTAATTTTTGTTTTTATTGAAAGATTGAAAAAAATGCAGTAGCAAAAGGTATAGATTGATTGGTAGCAGCAGCAATAATGGAATAATTCTTCGTCAAGAAAACGTATAGTGGCAGATGACTCCATCCCTCGATCGACTTCATTACTTTTGTCAAACCCCCTTTTTTATAAAGTGGGGTCGGTAGACGGTAGCTACATTTTCAATTTGTTTCAATTTCTTCCCCCATCAACTTCAGTGTCGTGTGAAATCCTCTATTTGTCGAATACAATGAAACCTCGATAAAATAATATTCGATAAAGTAATAATCTCGTTAAGATAATAATTTATTTCGATTTCGATATGGGTCAATGCACTAAAATAATATTCGATAAAGTAATAACCTCGTTAAATGAATATTTTTTCTCGGTCCCAAAGTTATTACTTTATCGAAGTTTAATTGTAATTTTTCTTCTTCAATGCACGTCATGTGATCGTACATAACAAAATACTTACAAGTTTCTACTAAATATTATGCATATATAATTGAAAATAGTCACAATATTTACACACAAGAATAAATTAATTAACAAATTAGAAATATTATTTCCATGAAAATGTTCTCCTCGTCAAAGCATATATAGCAAACTAAACTCTGCCCCAATTAAACTTCACTATTTCTCTCCCATCCACTTCTCTCTACTTTCCATTTCTTCTTCAATTCCCTCATGTCTGAAGATTTCAGAGAATTCTACTACCAGCAGCACTTCCACGACGACCGCCGCCGCAACCCTAGCACCATTCCCTACTCCGGCAGCCATTCCTCCGCCGACTCATCACTCCATGCTCATCTCCAAATGTTTGATCCGTCGTCGTATCTGAGCTTCACGGAGTTCTTGCATGGATCCACCGACCACAACCCCCTCTCCACCTCCTATGCCTCGCCGCCTAAGGAGGAGAAGCCGGCTATAGTTTGCGAAACCCCGGCCACGCCCAACTCCTCAATCTCCTCCTCTTCCACCGAAGCTGCCGCAGCGGAAGATGTTTCGAACAAGGGCAAGAAAGAGAAGGAAACAACAACTGATGATGGAGATGATCAAGACACCTCCAAGAAAGAGTAATTTTATTACTTCATCACAAACGTGTACACACACACACATATATATATGTATATGTATGTATTTTTGTACATGATAATTGAGGTAAATAAAATTGATGGTTATATATATTGAAATTACTAAAGGGTTAAAGGGAAGAAAAAAGGAGAGCAGAAGAAGAAGGAAAGACAGCCGAGATTTGCTTTCATGACTAAGAGTGAAGTCGATCATTTAGAAGATGGATATCGATGGAGAAAGTATGGCCAGAAAGCGGTCAAAAACAGTCCTTATCCAAGGTTAATATTATTTCATTAATTTCTCCAAAATTATTCGATTACAACGTTGAATATGAACAAGTCTCGTATGAACACAGAATCGCGGGGATGGGCTAATGCTGGCCAATTTAAATTAATCTTGGTCGCCGTTTGCAGATTTAGTTATAAACAAGAAGAAGAGCAAACTAAATTAAATTATGTTCCATCAACTATATATATATATATATATATATTTTGGCGTTTCTGTGTTTAGTTTGAACGCAAGCAACCCTAACATAGTATATGTGTGAACACTATTTCCATCACAAAATCATGCAAATTAAATAGTCAAAACTTTTTGGTAATATTCTTCAACTTATTCGTTCGTAATCACAATCATCACAAATTCGGGTTCAATGAATCCTATTAAATCTTGTATTTGTAGTCCACAATTCGTGTCCCATTCCGTATTTGAGATTTTTTTATAGCCGATAGGGTTCCAAATTTATACTCGCTATTTTAACATTACATCTCGTACTCTAAATCTTTTCAAGTGCACTTTTAGAATGCAATGATGAAATTCGAAACGACAAACTCATATATGATCTTGCAGGAGTTACTACCGATGCACGACACAAAAATGCCCGGTGAAGAAACGCCTAGAAAGATCATTCCAAGACCCTTCAATTGTGATCACCACCTACGAAGGACAGCACAACCACCACATTCCGGCAAACCTCCGCGGTAACATGGTCGGATTATTTGGGCCGGCGATGCTAACGCCGCCGTTGTCATTGGAGGGCTCCACCTTCATGCCTCAAGAACAATTCCTTCAAATGCCTCACCTTTATAGTTATGATGGGGGCAGTAGTAGCAATTTTTACCATCATCAGCAGCAGTTGCAACAGTTTGCTGACTATGGACTTTTGCAGGATATTGTTCCTCCCACATTTCCCAAAAGGGAGCCCTAGGAACTTCAAAACTCTAACTCGATCGCAGTAGTTCGGATTCTCTATTTCTCATCGTGTTTCGGTATTTATGTTTTATTTTGTTGGGGTGCACCATGAATATTGCATGATGGCTGTAATAATAATGGACATGGTGTGTACTTGTGAAATAAAACATGAGATTAAAATACGATGAGTCGATGATATATGATAGAATATTCTTAATTAACATAGAGGCTTATTTGTTGGTATCTATATATCTCCCTTCGTTACAATTACAAATCTTTTTTCTCCAACTCCCGTACTTCTCTTGTATAATATGTAATCATTAACACACTATCATTTTATATTGTCATAATTTGGATCTGAATCTTTATTTGGTATTATTATTAGTTTTTCACCAAGCTAGGTTCAATTTACCCTTTGTCGTTTTGAAAATGTACAATTACATTCTTGTGGTTTAAAAATGTGCAATACATCTCCTTGTGGTTTCTACTGCATTGCACAATTGCCCTTGCATGCTATTTTGTCCGATTTTCAATTTGTAAGGACAAAAATATGTTAAACATATTATATTTATATCAAGATAAAATCATAAATATTACGATAAACCTTTTAAACCACGAGGGTATTCACTACGTGTATTTTACCACATCTGAGTGGAGAGGGCATATTACACTTCTTTGCAACATAAGGAGGTTTGATGCACCTACGTAAAATTAGAAAGAGGAATTCGCACCTCGTGAAACTAAATAGAAGTAAATAATACCACCTCTTTGTAAACCATAAGGGGGCTTAGTGCACATTCTAAAACCATTAGGAATGATTGCACGGAAGTAAAAATACAAGGACGCTAAGTGCTATTAACCCCGCTTTTACCTTATTCTTTATTATAATTTATTGTACTCATGTTTGTGAGTCGTGCGAGGTCCTATTATGTGCTCTATAATATATAAGATAATTTATATTTACAATATAAACAAATAAACATGAGAAGATCAAGTCAAATTACATGAATGCGTGAATTAATCCGTTCCTTAATTGTTGATTCATTGCATGAACAGTGGCCACATGTCGACAACATCATCTTCGCGTTTCCAAATCAGAATCTATATGATAGGCGTGCACGAATAATCAAGGACTAGTTCAAAATGTTCATGATAGGCTGTAGGCGTAATGAACTTCCTTCTGGGTTTATGTCAAGCTAGGTTGCACGGACACGGACACGGGACACGGGATACGGCATTTTTTGAAAAATTTAGTACACGATACGGGCGCTAATATAAATAATATTAAATTATTAATATTATCAAATGATCAACTCAAAGCACATAAGTCATAATCATAGCATAAAAATGTGAAATACTAAGATAAGTAGATAACAACAATAAGCATTAGTCTTAAAGTCATAACTCATAAGTCATAATAATCTAAATAAAAAATATTAGGGTTGTAGCAAATCAGAGTTTACTCCATTGATTGAAAATCTTAATTTAGTTTGTTTAAAGTGAAAGATTAAAATGTAAAATACTAAGATAAATAGATAACAACAATAAACATTAGTCTTAAAGTCATAACTCATAAGTCATAATAATCTAAATAAAAAATATTAGGGTTGTAGCAAACCAGAGTTTATTCCATTGATTGAAATTTTAATTTAGTTTGTTTAAAGTGAAAGATTATAATGTGAAATACTAAGATAAATAGATAACAATAAACATTAGTCTTAAAGTCATAACTCATAAGTCATAATAATCTAAATAAAAAATATTAGGGTTGTAGCAAACTAGAGTTTACTCCATTGATTGAAAATTTTAATTTAGTTTATTTAAAGTGAAAGATTGAAGATTTCGATGATTTGAGAATTGTTGTGAAGAAGTGGTCAAACAAATGTGTCCAAATCAAAAAAAATGTGTCTCGTGCGTGTCGGACACATAAATTGCCGTGTCCGGGAAGTGTCCGATTTTTTTTTTTTTTTTTTATTATGGACTCTTTTTTCCCGTGTCCGACACGTGTCGGGCGCGTGTCCGAGCGTGTCCGTGTCCGACACGTGTCCGACACAGTACGTCGGCATTTTTCGGAGTGTCCGTGCAACATAGATGTCAAGTATTTACTATTAAATTTTTTTATCAATCAAGCAAAGTATGAGAGAGACTTAATTCAAAACTCAAAAGTTTGGTTGTTCGACAAGTCCATTTGGGATTCCATGAATAAGAATCGGAAGAAGAATTGGAAAACGGATCCTAATGTATAATTAGTACATGCAAGTACAGTCTAATTTAATTTAATTTCAATTCTAAATTAAAAAAGCATGATATACTAATAGTTCTAAGTTAGAAAGATAAATAATCTATGAAGCTTATGTGTTCATAATTAATGATGTGTTTAATACAAATATGACGCATAAAAGGAAATAGTTGGACGCCAATCTATGGCCATATATAGGCCCACTGGAGTAATTGAACTTCTCGTGGATTTGACTTATGTTTTGGGCCTAATATTTTAGTAGACACATTATAATATCTCACGTTATGCCATTGTTATGGGGACAAAGACAATGTTGTGTACTTGTATCATGAATTGTAATTCGATAATAACATATTTAATTAATCAAAAATAAAATGAAATTGGTACATTATCTCAGAGCGCTGAATGTAGAATTTAGTTGAGAATTGAAATTTGATTTACCATCTTCTCATATATGCAATTAAAAAAAACCATTTATGATCGAAGATTGAGAGATGTTTAAAAAAACTTAATTTTTTTAAGTGCTTAAATTAATGAAAAGTTGATAGAAGTAGCTTATTAGAGAATTTGGGGGTGTTTGTAAAAACTTCTTAAAAGTAGGAAAAGTTGAAAAAAGAGTGAGTGCAAATATTTTTAATCTAATAGCTTATTTTGGGGTGTAGCATCAAAAAATCTATTTTACCTCTAAGATTAAAATAATTATATGTGTTATATATTTCTTATTTTAAGCTTAATAAATGACTTACATAAGTTTCATTTTTTATTTAATTTACGGTGCACTATTTTTCGAAACTTACTTTACTCTTTTAAGTGTTTGGAAATTTATAATTTATTATTTTTAAAAAAATAAGTATTATATAATACTAAAATTCATAATATATTAATATATATATAAAATTAATACTTATATAGAAAACTAACGTTTATAATTAATGATAATTTCGGGTTATGAATTAGTAATGAGGATAAAACTGTAAATTGCCAACTTAGAAATATTTACAAGATTGCAATTATTTGTAAAAGTTGCTATTTACCTACTTAAGAAACTTCAGCTTAAATAAATTAAAAGTAGATTTTTTTTTTCAAATTTAAGTTATTGCAAATACCAAAAACCAGTTTCTCCTTAAATTAAGCTAGAATTTGAATAAGTTAAGTTGTTACAAATACCCACTCAATGTTCGAACTGAATAGAGGCTATAGCTTTTCCCATCCAATAAAAAAGAAAAAAAATAGGAATGTCCTTTTAGAAAAGTTTTATACTCCCTCTGTCCCGCTCCAAGTGACCCATTTTTTTTCTGCGCAAAATTTAAGAAAGTTGATGATAAAATATGAGAGAGAAGTAGATGATAAAGTAAGAGAGATAAGATAAGTGAGATTATGAGAGAATAAATGATAAAGAAGGAAAGAGAAATGATAAACTACGAGATAATTTGTGATTTTTTTAAAAACCATTTCTTTTTTTGGAAACGGATCACTTGGAATAAGACGCTCGAAAAGGAAAATAGGTCACTTGAAACGGGACAAAGAGAGTACTTAGAATCTAAGATCGAGTGACACCGTTTTCATTCTTTAGATGCGGAAGACAAGTTATACTCACCATAAAATATGTGCCAACTCCTACTAATATAATTATAATACATCTACGAAGGGAATATAATTTGCACACTTCATCTTATTATTGGATCGTTTGGATTGAATATACTCATAAAATATTGTTTATGCATATTTCTTGTATATTTTTACGTATTAAGGGCAAAAGTGTACAAATTATAATATTTATGCATAAAAAAAATAAGGATTATGCATAAAACATCTAAAGAGTATGCATATTTTCTATCTTCCTATATAATTCTCTTTTTCTACCGGATTCAAACTATCAAAGTAATCTTTATTTACCAAAATATAAAAAATATATATATATATATATATATTATATCTAGTTTTGTTCTAAAATAATATTGATAAAAAAAACTCTTAATGCACATAAGCGATATTCACACAGTGCACATTTCGTTAGTGGCTGCAAATTATCCTCATTATAAAAAAAATGAAAAGCTCTTAATTTAGTGCTCGGATGAGCATGGTTTCACAAATATATAAAAAACATTCGAAGCAGCATGCAATTAGTAAGCTTTTGTTTTTGTTACGATTTTCATTTTAATTGAAAGAAAACCTTTTGTCATACTAGATGTACTTGATAAATTATTTGTCACTTGTAAGGTAGAGCAGCAAACCGAAATATTTATTTGGTGGCCACTTGCCAGCGCATACCAATTTATTAGTCGGTCACTCTCCGTGTTCATCTTCGAATTTGTGACTTAGAAAAATGTATCTCATTCCCAAATTGTATTTTTAAATGTGTCACACTACTAATTATGTAAATTACATATAATACTGATAAAATCATTATTATTGTAATAGCTATACGAGTGAATCACAAGACAACGTATCTATCACTAATGAGGTGGATTTTGAGAGTGCACAGTGGATTCAGAAATATGTAAGAAATGAGCGAATAGTAAAATTTCAGAAATGAAAGGCGATTAGTTGAATTTTAAAAAAGAGAGGGCGAACATTAATCTCATGGGTGTAAATTAAAAAAATCCAAAATTATACATGAAAATCATCTGCTGAAGAATTTGGGTGGGGTATCACAAATTATACACTTTCCCTTGTACTATGTCTTTATATTTTGAAGATTTACTATTTAATCCTTTAAATTAAATCTGTTACTAATCATTCGCATTTGCTAGGGATGAGGAGATGGAGTGTCTTTCGTTAAAAGATTAGTTAAGTTTGGAACAAACATAAAATCTTTTAGCAAATGTGATGTACAAATTATTGCTAATTTTTTGTATTTTTAGTGAAGTTTTTCTGTCAACCTCCAGCGAAGTGTCCCATGAATCTATAACGTAATATCTTAATCCGACAAAATTTTAATATAAGCATAAATCAGGATCAGAACATTATTGCTATAAATGCATTTAATTTTATAATTTTCTGTTTCCAATTCATTCTTACCTAATAAAGCTTGTTCCTTCAGTTGCACTCATTTTTACCTAATACTAAATAATAAAAAAAAACTAAATGGTAATCAACGTCTAAAGTACAGTTGTTAATTATTTGTGACATAGGTTTTTCCTTGCTGTTAATCACTATTCCTTTAAATTAAACTCATACCAATCATATTTTTAAATGCACGATTACACAACATATGATTATTATAGATTAAAAGCTGTCACCCTCATTAATGAATACATCCTCTCTGTTCCAAGTTAATTGCTATTGAACTTTCAGATCTTATGTAATTTGGTTTCTGAGTTTTAGTAATATAATAATAATATTATTATTAAAAAATATGGCAATATTAAAATGTACATTATGGAGATGATATGAAAGTGAGGGAGTGTTTGCTTCACAATTGGAACCGGATTTGGTTTCGAGATTATTCAATCAGGATTTGCAATGAGAATCAGATGTGGGTTGGATTTTGATATGCTTAATTTAAGTGAGAATTTTCTATCCCACTTGCGGTATCTCAATAATGTCCACCAATAAAGTGGTGACATATGTATTTTTAATTCATAAAATTATTAATTAAAATAATAAGTTCAATTTTAATATATATATATATACAATTGTAGTAAAAACAAACATATTACAACTTTATTAATATGACATGTATTGAGACATTAAAAATGGAATATAAAATCTTTTATTACTTACTTCGAACACCTTATTTATAGCTTACACCAATTTCTGATTATGAAATTCTCATACCAAATGCTGACAATGAATATATTAAACATTGAACATTATGTAACCAATTACAGGTTACTAAATTTACATCCGAATTTAGAATTTATTTTTACATTTAATCATTATACACGTGAAAATGATTATAGCGGACAAATTAACACCCCCCCCACCCCACCCCCAAAAAAAATAATATTTCAGTTGATAAATATATTTTATCTTACAAAAGACATCACTTTCTAAAATTTTTTTTTTATACGTGGAACCCGCAGCCGCTACCTTCGGTGCGCACTGGGTAAACCCCGCTCCTTATGCAGTAGCCTGCAAACCACACAAGAGAGTTCAATCACCCTAGGCTAATCATAGGTGACAAGCTCCACAAAGTTGCTTCCAGTGAGATTTTGAACCCAAGACCTATCGATCCCGGGGCGAACCCACCTTACCAACTTTGCCATCCCAAGGGGACATCACTTTCTAAATCTTGCTTCAAAGACATGTGGCTCAAGTTGCATAATAAGGTGTTTTAATTTGTTATTTTCATACACACATATACATGAACAGAATAAGAAATCTTACCCAACAAAGAAAAAAATATCAAATTTTCCATTTCAGAGAAAAAATAATACGGCATGTGAAATTTATTCTGAAAATAAAAAATGGTAAAAATAATTGAACAGCTAAAATAGAGAAGTGCAGAAATATTAACCAAACAACGGTTGGTCTGAAAGAGAGAAAGAGAGTGGGGAGAGGAGAGAGAGACATCTCGACGAACAAGCCACCATTATCGATTCGTGAAGCAAACGACGACGTCAATTCTACCTACTGGCTGCTGCTCACATTTTCTGCTTTGTTGCTTCGGATCTTTGCATTCTCGCTCCCAATTTCTAGGGCTCTGTCTATTCATTTCCTATATATCGGTTCATTGCTCCTGTTTCCACTTCGTGCCTCTTTGCGTGGATGCACTTCAGTTCTGTGCATTCACTCGATCGATGAGATTTCTCTAGATTTGGTTGCTTGATCGTTTGCTTTTATCCTTTTTTTGGCGTTTTTCCTTCGGAAATGGCTGCGGATGCTGAGCCTGTGACCCCTGGGCAGGTGAGATTTCGATTTTCAAGTGTCTATTTTCTTTGATTTGCTTGGAAGTTCTTGAGAAAGTTTAAGATTTACTTGATTTTGTATGTGTGAGTACTTGATGGTGTGTGCATGCTGTGGTAGTTACTTTGTGTTGTGGAATGGTGTCCTGATCTGCCCATTGAGTTCAGTTGCTTATTTAGTAATGTTTCAATCGCTTTGATTGGTGGTTTTAACTGCTTCTTTTGCTTGCATCTAGGTTTTGTAACTCATGTATGTTGAATGTGATGCTAAAATGCAATTCTGTATTTAATTTTATCGGTTTCGATTTGTTTTAGCTTTGGCGTTTAAATCATTATTTTGGCTCATAGATTTGTACCTTGTAATGAATGCGATATTGTCGGTTTCTACTGCAAAAGAGTGCTATTTGTACTAGGAATGTTGCTCGTTGTTTTCATGCTAGATGTACATAGTTTCTGTCGATTCAGAATTTTCTCTTAGGTTTATTCTTGTCTAGTATCTTTTTTGTTCAAGTACAGATGTAGTGTTCTTAGATATCCAAAGATCTGGTTCATGGTGGAGATCCAGAGAGATAAGTTGGATGAGGAAAGTAGATCTTGTGGAATTACGCTATTGTTTTTGTTTGAAACAAGTTTAAAATGCTAAAGCTGACGTGCCGTAAACGAGATTTGGAACTGAGTGAACAACATCTTACATATAGCTTTCCAATTTTCAGTTTTTTCATTATGTGAATGTTGGTAATCTTGAGTAGATAAAATCTTCAGTAGAAACTTTGGAAAGCATTATGCATAAAGGGAGCAATAATCAAAGTTTCTGGATCTGATGTAGGGTAATACTTTTTTTGACTATAAAATAATGTTATTTTTCTAATCCTACTGTGGATTTCTATCATCGCAGGGGGTTATGTTTAACTTTCATGTTTCTGTATTGAACTTTTTTTTCTCCTCTTGCCTGTGTTAGCTCTATGTACAAGATTTCCTCTTCCTTAAAATATTCTTCTTCGAAAGTTTCACTTGACTTATGATTTTGTAGGTGTCATTTTTGCTTGGAGTAATACCAGTTATTGTCTCATGGATATATTCTGAGTGGTTGGAATATAAAAAATCGTCAGCCCCTTCTAAACTGTAAGCTCCTACTACTTTTCTTGCCTAGCAATTTTTGCTATAATCTAGAAGGTTGATAAAACTGTTTCTGTTTATGCGTAACAACAGGATCAAGTTACTATTATCATAGATTCTTCTGTTAATCATTTCCTATGATATATGACTTTCTTTTCTGCCCAGAAGTCATTCTGATAATACCCTAGAAGCATTGGAAAGTGAAACATTCAAAGAAGATGAGCGTTCGATATTAACGGAAGGCGGTCTCACTAAATCGGCGTCTGCAAAGGTGTCCAGTCCATCTATTAAGACTAACATAATTAGGTCAGGTTATTTTTTGACTAGGTAAACAAACATAATTTGGTAGATAGATCCTTTCTTACCTGCTGCGTTGACATACAGGTTTCTCACCATGGACGACACCTTTTTACTTGAAAATCGACTACTTTTGAGGGCAATGTGAGTTTTTTGATGATGTTTACTGCGTTTTAATGATCTTTCATTTTTTTTCATGGAAAAAATCATAATGCAGGGCTGAGTTTGGGGGAATCTTGTTCTATTATTATGTATGCGACCGGACGACTATATTTTCAGATTCTACCAAGGTACAAAATCTTTCTCTGTTATCTCTTGTTTTTTTTTTCCAGAAAAAAGCAATTTGATTATGCCTATCCTATCAATGTTCAAATTAGAGTATATATCTTATAAATTTCTTACAGTAATCTTCACAAATTGAGTTATAGATTCTGGTACAATCTAAATAAATGGCAACAGTGACACTAACTTACATATTTTCTGTATGTTGTGTTATAATGAGAACGGTCTTAACTAATTTTCTCATCTTCTTATTGTTGGACAGAGCTACAACCGTGATTTGTTCATCTTCCTGTATATTCTTCTCATCATAACTTCGGCAATAACTTCTCTTAAGAAGCACCATGACAAATCAGCATTTTCTGGAAAGCCAATTCTATACCTTAATCGCCATCAGACCGAGGAGTGGAAAGGATGGATGCAGGCATGTTTTTTTCTTGATCCCTTTAATATCATACTCATGAATAGGTTTGAATAAATAAAACAGGCTTGTAGATGCACCTGGACTCCTTGATCTGTCTTTCTCTCAGTGGATACTAGTTTTTTATTACTCTTACCAGATTGCGGCTAGCGAAGTATCTGACAATGTTCTATGTTTCTTATAGGTGTTGTTTTTGATGTACCATTACTTTGCCGCTACAGAGATATACAATGCAATTCGTATTTTTATTGCTGCATATGTTTGGATGACCGGCTTCGGAAACTTCTCCTATTATTATATTCGCAAAGATTTTAGTTTTGCTCGATTTGCTCAGGTGAAGTTACGGTTTCTCGTTGTTACTCGCTCCTTTTTTTTTTCCTAACAGATTGTTTAATTTGACTGGGTCATTTATGCAGATGATGTGGAGGCTCAACTTTTTTGTGGCTTTTTGTTGTATTGTTCTAAACAACGACTATATGCTCTACTATATCTGTCCAATGCACACCCTTTTCACTCTTATGGTGTATGGAGCTCTTGGCATTGGCCACAATTACAATGAGATAAAATCGGTCATGTCTTTGAAGTTTTTGGCTTGCTTTCTTGTGGTTATCTTTGTATGGGAAGTTCCAGGAGTCTTTGATATTTTGTGGAGTCCTCTCACTTTTCTTCTAGGTTTGTGTTCCCTTATGTTACCTTGTTACATGAATCAGTCTCATTCAGTCTTTTCTGGCAAAGTTCACATTTTCTCAAAGGCAACTCAATTTCATTTCACTGTATATGTTATCTGACACCTGATTGTCATCTTACTGTTAGGATATACGGATCCGGCAAAACCAGATCTTCCCCGACTACATGAGTGGCATTTTAGATCTGGGCTTGATCGTTATATTTGGATCATCGGGATGGTTTATGCCTATTTTCATCCAAATGTAATGCTCTAAGGTCGCAATTTTTGCAAATGTTGCTTAGCATCAATTAGGAACTGAGACCTTTTTGTCCTTGCAGGTTGAAAAGTGGATGGAGAAATTGGAGGAGTCTGACTCCAAGAGGAGACGCACCATCAAGACATCAATAATTACTGTCACCTTAACTGTGAGTCACTTAAACTTCTGTTTATGATGTATGATCATAGATTATCTGTTTTCGATATTTCATCTGAACTTATGAGCAAATATCGGTCTATAGGTTGGTTACCTGTGGTATGAATACATTTACAAGCTGGACAAAATCGCATATAACAAGCTCCACCCTTACACATCATGGATACCCATAACGTATGTACTGAAACATTGTTTAAACTTAGTAGTTACAGTTCTGAAACCTTGTTGGACAATAATTCTCTATCAAGACTTGGCATGATTAATGCTGTCTGGTGGAAGTGACCTTTCAAATATCTATTTTCTCATTTGCTTCTATCTCTTTTCACAGTGTCTACATTTGTTTGAGGAATTGCAGCCAGCAACTTCGTAACTTCTCCTTGACCCTCTTTGCGTAAGTGATTTTGTTAGAGACGTGGCAGAAGTTAAACGAAATTATGGTTTTCTTAAACCTCAACAGATATTGGCACATCACATTCCTTTTCTGGATTACAAAGTGCTGTTTTTTTCCAGGTGGCTCGGCAAAATCACTTTGGAGACATATATTTCCCAGTTCCACATCTGGCTGAGGTTTGTGCTTATTTTTGTGTTTTAACTTCTTGTCTCTGGTTATTTTCAAGTGCTTAAGTCAGCCACCTTTAGTATGTTGTTGCAATCTAGATTAGCAATTTAGTTATATTTTCTTCATCTGAACAAAATCTCTTTTTTTTTCTAATGCAAACATGTATATTAATACATTATTATAAATTCGAGCATGCCAGAAATAGTTATATATGTAATCAGATATTCCATTGTGCATCTGCAAGGGTATATCCTAACAAATTGACTAGCGATAAGAAAATTTTGGATGATATTGGAATAAGCAAAATTAATGCAATTTACTCGGGCTCACACAGGTTTCTTTTGATGTATTACAGATCTAATGTGCCCAATGGACAGCCCAAATGGCTGCTGTCCTTCATTCCAGATTATCCTATGCTTAACTTCATGCTGACAACTACCATTTATGTTTTGGTTAGTTATTCTCCTATGTCTTTGACTCAATATGTCAAAGTTATCGAAAGTTTTGAATATTCCATCCTCTTAATAACTTGGTCTGTAACTTGTTTGCCAACTGCAGGTATCTTACCGCCTTTTTGAGCTCACGAACACGCTCAAGTCAGCTTTTATACCCACAAGAGATGATAAGAAACTGTTCTACAATATCTTTGCTGCGGCTGTCATCTCAGTGTGTTTGTATTGCATCTCGTTCATCTTGGTTCAGATTCCTCATTAGTTGAGTAAGTTTTTTATCCTACAAAATCCCAGCCATTACAGCTCATTCTTGGTTTTTATTTTTAGCCGAGTGGAAAAGGCTCCATAAAACTACTGGCTGTTGAACTTCATACTGTGTGTTCACTTAAATGCAGATAACATTTGCCTAAGAAGTTATTGTTTTGGCCAAAAAAACATGAAATGCGTTCGAATATGCAGATTTATTGTTCATCGAGTTTTAGACATTTCATTATATAACTAACACATTTGTTGCTGGTTATTCGGTGCTCTTTTTCTGAATCATATCTTACTTGATGCAGATCTCTGCATAACCAAGCTATGAAGGCGTAATCTCAAAACTTGGCCGACATATATACACTTTGATCTGGGACCTCAAAGTTCTTGTCTCATTAGAAGGTTGATGAGGCAATCATTCAACAACAATTTTGTGAGATTTCGCTGCTTACCTTTTGTGGATTCGTGTCAAAGATGGAAATTCATTGCTACTTAGAAGTCATGTGGGGGGGAAGCAGAATTCGGGAAGTGTATTTTTCCACGCACGCAGAAACACGTATATATTCATATTCTTCTATTTCTCTTTACAAACAAATGCTGTGATTCAGTTGGTGATTAAGTGATCTAATTGTGTTTGGGTTACATAATTCTGATCAATTGCTGAAGCGTGTTTTGTTATGTAGAGAAGTATTTCTTTGCGTTCTAATTTGAAATTTTATTACAATGCGTGCAAAATTGGATCTGGAAGATGTTACATTGGGTAAAACAAAATGCACGAATATCCCATCGTAATACAAAAATAATTCTTGAACGTGTTTTCAGTAAATTCGGCTCCTTGTAAATGGTCTGCCACAATTTATTTTTCTCTTTACTTTATGAAAGACTCAAAGAGTATAAATTCCATCTGCACAATTAAATCCTTATCTCACCGGATCTTTTGTCTCATTACCATTTTTAATTGTAAGCATTTACGTGTTTACGATTTGAATTTTAGAATTATCTCAAGCACTTTTTACAGTTAAAATATGAGTGAAACACAAGTGAGAGACAAGAAAGTGGGACAGATGATCGAGATTGAATCCTTATTCTGCTTATCAACATTAATTATTTCTTTTTCAAGTCATTGTTCAAATTTGTAAATACACGAGTTATTCAGTTGTACTAATTAATATAATTATATAGGGTAGAACTGTAGAAGGAAAGCTGTAATTGTAAATGTTAAAATTAATTCTTTGAGAGCATTAAACATTCAAAATATTCCATTAAAATCATTGGAACGCTTGTAGTTGGACATTACATTACTATCACGCATTATACAGAGTTTTTCGTGGTGTGATATTGTTTGAGAAGTTTACTTTCCGGGGACAAAGTTAGTGGCGTAAAACCAGGCATTGTTGTTTACGGGATCAGCGAGATGGTCGGCAAGGTTCTCCAGCGGCCCTTTTCCGGTGACGATAGCCTGAACAAAGAATCCGAACATCGAAAACATAGCCAGTCTACCATTCTTCAGCTCCTTCACCTTCAATTCAGCAAATGCTTCCGGGTCTTCGGCCAGACCCAATGGGTCGAAGCTACCGCCCGGGTACAATGGGTCTGTCACTTCACCGAGGGGCCCGCCGGCAATGCGGTAACCCTCGACAGCTCCCATGAGGATTACTTGGGATGCCCAGATGGCCAAGATGCTCTGAGCATGAACCAAGCTCGGGTTCCCCAAAATCAAGCCCACCTATACAGCAATATATCATTAAGTTATTATTTAAGTTCATGAGTAAATTAATTTAAATAAAAATTTCATGCTTCGATCTTAACCTTCGCTGAAGATTTGAGAGCCGGCCTTGAACCATACGGCTTCTCCAAACTTGACGCCGTTGCGGGCCAAGAGCTCCGGGAAGACGCAGCCGAGGGCACCAAGCATGGCCCATCTGCTGTGGATCACCTCCAGCTCACGGTTCTTGGCAAAAGTCTCAGGATCAGCTGACAATCCGGCGGTGTCCCACCCGTAGTCTCCGGGGAACTCTCCGGTGAGGTAGCTCGGGGCTTCGCCGGAGAATGGGCCTAGGTATTTAACGCGGTCGGGGCCATACCACGGGCTGCTCGAGGAGACGGGCTTGGCCACAGCCTTCCTCATTGAGATTCTGCCATTTCCGGCGGTCTCTGCGGTGGCGGGAGAGAGCTTCACCGCTTGTCCGGCGAAGGATGGGGAAGAAAGAGTCATTGTGGAGGAAGCCATTGTTCTTGTACGAAATCAAGGTTTTGTAGTAATTGGGTTTTGCAAAGAAGTTTGTGAATGATGAATGGAGAAATAATAGTTACTTGGTAGTTTATATATAGGTTAGGACCGTTGGGTGCATGGGAGTACACTATATTATTGTTAGTAGATATGAATATCTATCTATTGCTTCATTGGGCCGGGTTTCAAGATTTTATGATGAGTTGGCAACCTCCTAACCATCTATCTCAATTTTCAAGTATTTCGCAAACAAAAAAATCTATCCCTTTGGTTCTGATCTTAATTTTCGAGCCTCCCGTAAAATATGACGGTTTTTAATGTAGGTACATCTATTATATACTCCCTCCGTCCCACTGGAAACGACGCGTTTCCCTTATTAAATCGTCCCACTAGAAACGACACGTTTCCTAAAATGGTAAAGATTGTGTTTACCACGTTTAACTACTAGAAGTCAAACAACCTGCACCACATAACATCACCTTCTTGATTCCCGCGCCCAAAAGAAACGTGGCGTTTCTAGTGGGACGGAGGGAGTATATAAAAGCCGAGTGGCTTTTTTTACAATCAATGCCATCAATTTCAATTTTTTCACTATTTACGATTTTGCCATCAATCTCAATTTTTCACTATTTACTATTTTGCCACCAATTTCAATTTACTCACTACTTACAAATTCACCGTCAATTTCAATTTTCCACTATTAATGAATTTGTCACTCAAATTACCCTTTTTCCAAAAAAATAATAATTCAATTTTCCACTATTTGCGAATTGCCACCAATTTCAAAATTTTCACTATTTATAAATTTGCCACAAATTTCAAATTTCCACTATTTACGAATTTGCTACTCAAATTTGCATTTTCCCAAAAAAAAATCAAATTTCCACTATTTAAAGATATTTAAATAGTGTTATTAAATACCCATAATAAGTTATTTTAATTCATATAATTTTCTGAAATTAAATCCACTGAGAAATTATCATTTTGTTAAATAACAACTAATATACTACTATAGAATATTAGTTTTATATATAATTATAAATATATTATTTTAATGATTTTATTTGTAATATGGTTTACTAAAGATAATTATATGTTCATTTTATTAACATATTATTTTATATATAATGGACATATGTTTAACCTATATATTAATATATATAAATATATTAATATGATAGCTACTATAAAAATATGTTAATAAAAAATCATATATATAGTTATAAATATAGTTATAACTATATAAATTATTTTAATAATATTTGTTAATTCCCATTATAATATTATTAAATGAGAATAAAAATATATTAATACAAAAATATATCATATAATTATCATATAATTATCTTTAATGGACATATGTAATACGTCGGCTTCAAAGTCTACTACAACCACTAATTTCATTGGTAATACTTTCACCTTTGGTACTTCTTGAATGAAATCACGTTGTCAAATGCTTACATGCTTTTACTTCCACACTTCTGCAGAGAGTTCACTTCCTGCAGCTTGCAGTCTTTTTCCAATCAATTTCAATTTTCTCATTATTTACGATTTTGCCATCAATTTCATTTTTTTAACTATTTACGATTTTGCCATTTAAATTGGCCTTAAAACAATTTCAATTTTCCTCTATTTGCGAATTTGCCACTTAATTCAATTTCAATTTTTTCACGGTTTACGAATTTGCCACTCAAGTTTCAATCGCCTTTTTCAATCAATTTGCATTTTTCATCTATTTACCAATTTGCCATTGAATTTTAATTGTAGTTTGAGTTTTATTTACCAATTTGTCATCGAATCCAATTGAATCAACCACAATTTCCACCACCTTCGTTATTAATATCTATTATATATATAAAGAGCGAGTGTAAATTTTCCAATCAATTTACCTTTTCATATTATTTACCAATTTGCCATTGAGTGTTAATTTTGCAATTTGCCAGAAATCGAGGGGCAATTTAGAGATTTTCTTTTTATTCGATTTGTGTCTCTCTCGCAGGTTCCGCCTACCCCTCCTTTCTCCATCGCTTCAGCCGTCTATCGTTCTTTTGCCTCCTTATCCGCCGCTGCCGCCACGCCACGTCTACTTGCAACTCCTCCACGGCTAATCCTCGAGGTAAATGTCTCCATTTCTACTTCTTCCCCACAAAGCATCGCCTCCCTCCTCCCTCCGAATTAACCCTACCTGATCCGATACTCCCTTTCACTACCTTCATTGCAGCGAAGCGTTTCAACAAGCAATACAAGATTACAACCACCAATCGATTTCTCTAGGCGCCTCCTTTCTGCCTCATCTTCTCAGCCTCCTCTCATTCTCTCTGGGCGACATCCTGTGATCGCCTCTATTGATTGTCATCGCACAATTTCACCCTTCTGCAAAGAATCAAATAATTTTTGAAATTGTTAATTTTATGCACTTAAATTTCTTCGGTAATTTTATTTGCATCAAATTTAAACTCTGTCGCGCCCAGCTAAGTTTCCTTTGTTAGTTTTGTCTGCTTCGTTAATGTAGTGTCGCCTCTTTACATTTGGAATATATTGTTTGAAAGATTTCAACATAAATTTCTACAAGTCGCATTTCGTTAATTTCAGTAATACTGCGATCTTTTTCTGCAAGTGCCTCTATGTAAAGACTCTGATTGTCTGATCGTATTTTCTTGATGACCCGTTTAAGGTACGATTGATTGAGAAAATCAACAACTGCTTTGTACTATTATTAATGTGTTGGTTTTTAGTTTTGAGTTTATTGCTTTCACGGATTTTGAAGCTTGACTGATTAGATGTGAATTTTTCAGAGAAGCGTTTTGATAAGGAGTTATCGGATATCAAGGTATGTTTGAATCTTCTCATCCTTCTCGGTTATTTTGATCCAAGTTCAAAGTTTGGATCGTGATGCATGGTTTTTTTTTTGTTTCATTTGAAACGTATCAGTCGGGTAGTTGATGACTAAATGAATGATGAACATCTACATTTGTACATGATGCACTACTTTTTTTAGTGATCAATCTTCATTGTGTATGTTGCTTCATTTGATTACACTTAATGGGCATTGACATCTTAAGTTTGTTAGTTTCTTTAGTAAGGGAGGTCTGAATAACTCATTGCCTATTCCTTTGGATCAATTTTCTTGCATAAATACATAATTTTAGGATAATTTGTCTTCAACTAATAGAAAAATGCTACCGATACTTTTGCTTTATGAATGAAATGGGAATCAGGCTACAATTGTTTGATGATTTGAAAATAAATTGAATGAATTTGAGTTTTTTTTTGTTTAACATAGTAGTTGCAAGCTTTGTAATTTTACTATGTATAGATTTACTTTTCTGGGTTTTGCTCGAAAGTATAAACCATCACCTTCTTTGGTATGGTATTTTTTAAAACATGATGATGCATAAAAAAAATAGCAACTACAATAATTGCAATGGCATGTAGGAGAATTTTGAATTTGATATTGGTTATTTTATAAACATCAACCCTAAATCCAAAACCCTAACCCTTCAATTTTCAATTGATTGTTATTTACACATTTGCCATCGATTCTAATTGATTTCTTATTTCCACCTTTGCTATTTTTTATATTACTCTCAAACGTAAAGGATGAATCAGCCGCAAATTCCACCACCTTACTTATTACTAATATAATCAATTGAGTTCAGCACATATTCTCATTCGCCATACAATTCAATTGAGATTATGCCATTGCCTTTTCTTCTTCCCGATTGAAGAGGTAATTTCGAAGATCCAATCAATATTTACGCATTTGTCATCAACTCATATTCACGAATCTGCCACTGCCTTTTGGTAGCAATTACCCCGGCCTTTCCTAACCGCCTTCCATTTCTCTCTCTCAGCTTCCTCCATCAGATCATTCGTCTTCCTCTTCGTCTTATCACCCGACTCTCTTTTTCTTCGAACTTAGCTGCGTAGGTGGTCTATTTTTCTCAAATCATTTTCTTCCCTTTTTGTTGTTGTCTGCCCATTAAGCATTAATTTTCTTGATTTATTATGTTGTATTGTTTTTATCAGTTTTCTTTGTTGTCTTATTTTTTTGTTTTCTGTCGGTTTACCTTTGCAGATTAACAAGGTATCTAATGTAAATTAATTGTGTTTTTTGCTTTCATGTTGTGCTTATTCATCTTATCATGTGAATCTGAATGATGCATAATTTTACAGTTTTGCACTTATATCTACTACTCCTAAATCAAATTTGTTCGTGTTTTGCATGAGGAAGGATCAACAATTTATCGTTGATTACACTAGAATTGTGCACGGATAAAATATTCGATTTCATCACTCTAGATTCAATTGTAGGGATTCATAGCAACATTGCTTGCAATAAATTACTGAAAATATATTTTGGTCCAATTCTAAAATGAATTATATATAGGGTAAAAACGAAATTAGAGAGCATGAAGTGTAAAATGCACGGTATTGAAATCATCCATCAACATAAGAGACGTCAACACAAATTAACCAACGTTTTAGAAAATTTCGTCTATTTTTTCTCACAAACTAACCAACATTTTAGAAAGTTTCGTCTATTTTTTCTCTCAACATTGAACATAAAAGTTTTTGAGAAATACATTAAGTTTTTCAGAACTATCTTAGGAAACACTGTTTGATCAGCAAGACGGACAACATCCATGCAGTCAATATTAATGTTAGATAACAATATAGAAACTCCTCTATGTAATCAATAATAAAGACATAAAAAGAGAATGAAATATTTTACACTATTTAATCATAAAAAATTGACATCACAATATATATAGTATGTAAATGTTTGTAAAGAAAAAAATTATAACTAACTATCAATTATGCTATTATGAAGTTGTTAGATATTTGACTTAGTTATCTTGGTGCATGTATTCTCCAGAGTAAAAACATCCAGAAAGCAAAAGTTATAATGTGTTACGTGAATCAGTTTTTGAAGTATGTTAATACACTTATGATGTTCCGGGCTGATTGGATTGTTTTCTATTTGACTTTGGATGTCGTTTCCAAGCTATGAAAAAGATCCATTTTAAAAGCTTGGACAAGAAAAACAAGCTTCCAAAACAGTACATGATGGCAAGGTAGAAGAAGTGTAATAAAGAGGAGAAATGTGAAAAGAAAAAGAAGATAGGGAAATTTATTATGGTTCTGTTTGGAATAGCTGAAGCTTATTGATAAGTGCTTAAAGCTGCTTTATGCTACTGATTTGATAATCTGTAGGTGTTTGGAAATAAGTGCCGAAAACTGTTAAAATTGGAAAAAATAATGTTTGAAAATGTTGCTGATAGAAGTAGTTTATTTATACTTTTTAAATAAAATGTCTGTCTTGCCCCTAAAACTATAAAAAAATGTGATTTATAATAAATAAATAACATTGACAAATTAATCTTATTTATATTTATTTTTTACTTTATAATTTTGATCTAATATTAAATTAATCTATATTATATGCAAATTTATATTATATATATTAGTATAAATTTCTAATATGATATTTTTGGTTGTTGAAGAAGAGGAAAATTTTATGGGGAGAAGAAATTTGGAATTAAATATACTTTAGGGTTAAATGTTAACTTTAGAATTAAATAAATCATAAGCTGTAAGCAAAAGCTGTTGAAGCTGTCAATTAGCAGCTTATCAAAACACTCTAAAATTGGTACAAAATAGAGAAGTTGCAGCTTAAAGCTGAGTTTCCAAACACCAAAACTACAGCTTTAAGCTATAACCTGTGAAACAGAAGTTATTCAAAACACCCCCTAAGTGTATTGACTTTGATGACCTTCATCTATCTTAATTCTAAGGTTAAAGAAGTTTTACATGTGGTTCTTAGATTCAGTTTATTGGTTTTTGACAATATTTTATTTGATCATCTTTAATAAAACATTTTTGAAATGTAAAATAAGAGCTACCATGAATCAAGCCATTTCCAACATATATTTTTTTAAATTATAATAAAATACTACCTCCGTCCCATTATTTCCGGCACGTTTCATTTCGGCGCGGAAATTAAGAAAGTAGATGATTAATATTGAGATATGGGTAAATGATAAAATAGGAGAGAGAAGATGAATGAGAGTAGATGATAAAGTAAGAGAGAGAAGATGATAAAGTAAGAGAGAGAAAATGATAAAGTAAGAAAAAGTAGGAGAGATAAATGGTAAAGTAGGAGAGAGATGATAGGTATTTCCAAAAAAGGAAACGTGCCAGTAATAGCGGGACGTCCATTTAAGGAAACTGTGTCAGTAATAGCGGGACGGAGGTAGTAATAAATAAGTAAAATTTACATATTTACAAAAAAAACTAATTAAACTGCTATATGTACATAGCCTAATTGGAGATGTATAGAAAACTTAATAAACTCATTCAAAGACAAAATGGTGACCAAGTAAGTTTTTCACAACAACTCTTATTTTTGTTACAAGCTTGATTATAAATCCCAATAAGGCTGTAAAGTTTTTAATAGCAACACCTGCTCGACCTAAATTTGTTCTTCAGGTTAGTGCACAAGATCTTTCATTCGCCCCCTTTGTTGCGTCGGTGGTAAGTTCTCTCATCTTCTATTCCCCTTTTAGGGCTTTCGATTTTAGCCTCTCAAATGCTTATTTTGTATACTTACGAGATTTGTGCAATTTATTTTTTAACTTTTAATTATTGTTTTGTTTTTAAAGGAGAATATTTGAAAGTTTGTGAATTTTTTTGTAGTTGGAAGAATTTTCAATTTTCAATTTGACAATTAGTAATTTTATTTTTTACGGTCGCATTTTTTCCCGTGCGTAGCACGGGTGCTACCCTAGTTATAAACTGAACTAAACACATATTCTCATTCACCATTCGATTTAATTGAAATTAGTATCCTATTTATAGATATGCCATTGCTTTTTTTCTTGCTGATTGAAGAGGTAATTTCGAAGATCCAATCAATATTTATGCATTTGCCATCAAAACATATTTACGAATCTGCCACTGTCTTTTCGTAGCAAGTACCCCGACCTTTCCTAACCGCCTTCCGTTTCTCTCTCTCAGATTCCTCCATTAGATTATTCGTCTTCCTCTTCGTCTTACCGCCCGACTCTCTTTTTATTCGAACTCAGCTACGCAGGCCGGTCTATTTTCCTCGAATCATTTTCTTCCATTTTTGTTGTTGTCTGCCCATTAAGCATTAATTTTCTTGATTTATTATGTTGTATTGTTTTTATCAGATTTCATTGTTGTCTTAATTTTTTTGTTTTCTATCGGTTTACCTTTGCAAATTAACAACGTATCTAATGTAATTTAATTGTGTTTTTTTCTTTCATGTTGTGCTTCTTTATCTTATCATGTGAAAGTGAATGATGCATAATTTTCACAGTTTTGAACTTATATCTACTACTACCAAATCAAATTTGTTGGTGTTTTGTACGAGGAATGATCAACAATTTATCGTTGATTACACTAGAATAGTGTACGGATAAAATATTTGGTTTCATCACTCTAGATTCAATTGTAGTGATTCATAGCAACATTGCTTGCAATAAATTATTGAAAATATATTTTGGTCAAATTCTAAAATGTATATAGAGAGTAAAAACGAAATTAGAGAGCATGAAGTGTAAAATGCACGGTATTGAAATCATCCCAGCAACATAAGAGACGTCACCACAAATTAACCAACGTTTTAGAAAATTTCGTCTATTTTTTCTCACAAACTAACCAACATTTTAGAAAGTTTCGTCTATTTTTCCTCTCAACATTGAACATAAAAGTTTTTGAGAAATACATTAAGTTTTTCATAAATATATTAGTAAACACTGTTTGATCTGCAAGACGAACAACATACATGCAATCAATATTAATGTTAGGCAACAATATAGAAACTCCTCTATGCAATCAATAATATAGATAAAAAGAGAATGAAACATTTTACACTATTTAATCACAAAAAATTGACAGCACAATATATAGTATGTAAATGTTTGTAAAGAAAAAAATTATAACTATCAATTATGCTATTATTAAGTTGTTAGATATTTGACTTAGTTATCCTGGTGCATGTATTATCCAGAGTAAAAACATCCAGCAAGCAAAAGTTATAATGTGTTACGTGAATGAGTTTTCGAAGTATGTTAATACACTTATGATGTTCCGGGCTGATTGGATTGTTTTCTATTTGACTTTGGATGTCGTTTTCAAGCTATGAAAAAGATCCATTTTGAAATCTTGGCCAAGAAGAGCAAGCTTCCAAAACATTATTGGATGACAAGGTAGAAGAAGTGTAATAAAGAGGAGAAATGTGAGAAGAAAAAGAAGATAGGGAAATTTATTATGGTTCTGTTTGGAATAGCTGAAGCTTATTGATAAGTGCTTAAAGCTGCTTTATGCTACTGATTTGATAATCTGTAGGTGTTTGGAAATAAGTGCCGAAAGCTGTTAAAATTGGAAAAAATAATGTTTGAAAATATTGCTGATAGGAGTAGTTTATTTATACTTTTTAAATAAAATGTATGTCTTGCCCCTAAAACTATAAAACAAGTGTGATTTATAATAAATAAATAACATTGACAAATTAATCTTATTTATATTTATTTTTTACTCTATAATTTCGATCTCAATAGTATAAAATATTAAATTAATCTATATTATATGTATATTTATATTATATATATTAGTATAAATTTACTGATATGATATTTTTGGTTGTTGAAGAAAATAAAAATTTTACGGAAAGAAGAAATTTTGAATTAAATATACTTTAGGGTTAAAAGTTATTTTTAGAATTAAATAAATTTATTAAGGATAAAATTTTCCAAAAAAATTAATATGTCATAAGTTGTAAGCGTAGTTTCTCAAGTTCGTCAATTAACAACTTATCAAAAAGCTCTAAAATTGGTACAAAATAGAAAAGTTGCAGCTTAAAGCTGAGTTTCCAAACACCAAAACTACAACTTTAAGCTATAAGCTGTGAAACAAAAGCTATTTCAAACACCTCCTAAGTGTATTGACTTTGATGACCTTCATCTATCTTAATTTTAATGTTAAAGAAGTTTTACATGTGGTTCTTAGATTCATTTTATTTATTTTTGACAATATTTTATTTGATCTTCTTTAATAAAACATTTTTGAAATTTAAAATAAGAGTTACCATGAATCAAGTCATTTCCAGCATTTTTTTAAATTAGAACAAATAATAAAGAAGTAAAATAGACATATTTACTGAAAAACTAATTAAATGGTGACCAAGTAAGTTCTCCACAACAACTCTTATTTTTGTTCTAAACTTGACTATAAATCCCAATAAAGCTGTAAAGTTTTTAATATGCAACACCAGCTCGACATAAATTTGTTCTTCAGGTTAGTGCACAAGATCTTTCATTCGCCCCCTTTGTTGCGTCGATGGTAAGTTTTCTTATTTTTTATTCCCTTTTTAGGGCTTCCGATTTTAGCCTCCCAAACACTTATTTTTTATACTTACGAGATTGTGCAATTTATTTTTTTTTAATTTTTATTATTGTTTTGTTTTTAAAGGAGAATATTTGAAAGTTTGTGACTTTTTTTGTAGTTGGAAGAATTTTCAATTTGACAATTAGTAATTTTATTTTTTACGGTCGCATTTTTCCCGTGCGTAGCACGGGCGCTACCCTAGTTAGGTAGACATACAAATGCAATTAACCGATTCCTATCTAATACATTTAATTAAGGTAAATACTTCTATGCAGCTTCCATGCAGCTGGTTGCAGGTGCAACCAGTTGCTACCATATATATATGAGTGTTTTTTTAAAATGAGAAATAACCGCTTAAGTAGTGCAGATGGTCTAAGATTCTAGGATTTGTACTTTGGGACTTGGGTTTGAGTCCTAGTTATGTTTTTTATTTTTGTTTTTAATTTTTACATCAAAAAATTAATTTTTTATTTTCAAAATACAATATGACACTAAGAATAACAAATTTCTATATATTAAAATTTATTCTTGTTAAAAAAACACAAATCATTTTTCTTAAAAAAAAGTTATGATTGTATAGATAATAACATAGAAGAGATAACACATAATGGGGGAATATATCGAAATAATAAAATTATAATTTTTTCTTAAAAAAGTATCACTTTACATGAAAAAAGTATTAAATTATTCTGAATATATTACTTGTTCTAAATAAGAGTATTACTTGTTATTAATCAAAGTATCACTTGCTATGAATAAAAGTATAACTTTTTATGAATAAAAGTATCACTTGTTTTTAATAAAAGTATCACTTTACGTGAAAAAATATCAAATTATTCTAAATATATCACTTGATCTGAATAAGAGTATCACTTCTTAGTAATCAAAGTATCAATTGCTATGAATAAAAATATCACTTATTATGAATAAAACTATCACTTTACGTGAAAAAAAAATATCAATTATTTTGAATTTATCACTTATTCTGAATAAGAGTATCACTTGTTATTAATCAGAGTATCACTTGCTATGAATAAAAGTATCACTTGTTCTTAACAAAGTATCACTTTACATTAAAAAGTATCAATTATTCTTAATAGATCACTTGTTCTGAATAAGAGTGTCACTTATAATTAATCAATTTATCACTTGCTATGAATATTTATTCACTTTAAAAATATTGTTGGTTTTAATAGAAGTATTATTTTACATGGAAACAATACCACTTGATCTGAAAAAAATATAACTATGTGGGAATAAAATATCATTTGTTACAAACAAATTTATCACTTGTTCAGAACAATTGTATCACTTTTTTAAATGAGTATCAATTAAACTGAATACATTTTTAAATAAAAAAAAGAACTTGATCTCTTATTCTGAATAAGAGTGTCACTTATAATTAATCAATGTATCACTTGCTATGAATAAAAATAGGCAAATTGGATTTTTTAGTCCCCAAACTATGCGTGTTTGACCAATTTGGTCCCTTATTTATTTATTTTAGTTAATTGGTCCCCAAACTATATAATTTTGGATGAATTGGTCCTTCTGTTAATTTTTTGGTAAGTCAACTGTTAATCAATGATTTTTAAAGGGTATTTTCGGTATAATATTATTGAGGACCAAAACGTCCAAATACTAAAAAATTGAGGACCAATTTGGCCAATTTTTTTTACTTAAATTTTTTTAATTTTACAAAAATCGAAAAGTATTTTAGTCGTTTTGATTTTTTTAAGGACCAACTACGTCAATTTTAAATAAGTTGAAAACAAATCCCTATATTTTGGGATCATAATCGTCAAATTTTATAGTTCTGCTATCAAATTTTTCGAATATATTATTATGATAAAGATAGATAAAAACGTAGAATATTTGATAATCAATGAATAAAACTATAGTAGATTTCCATTCAAAACATGTTTTCATTCCAATATGATTTATTCATTAATTTTTCGTATATTTTATGTTTTAATCCCTTATTTTCATAGTAATATTCGGAAAAAAATTGGTTACGAAGTAATATATTTTATGTATTAATCCCTCATTTTCATGATATGATCCCCAAATATATTATAATTAACGGGAATGGTCCTCAACCTATTTAAAATTGACATAATTGCTCCTTAAAAAACACCAAAATTATTAAAATATTTTTCGATTTTTGAAAAACTTAAAAAAATTAAAGAAAAAAAATTAGTCAAATTGGTCCTCAATCTTTCAATATATGGACGTTTTGGTCCTCAATAAAATTATACCGAAAATGTCATTTAAAAATCATTGACTAACAGTTGACTAACAAAAAAATTAACAGAAGGACCAATTCGTCCAAAATTCTATAGTTTGAGGATAAATTAACTATAATAAATAAATAAGGGACCAAATTGGCCAAACACGCATAGTTTGGGGACTAAAAAATCCAATTTGTCATAAAAATATCACTTATTATGAATAAAAATATTGTTGGTTTTAATAGAAGTATTATTTTACATGGAAACAGTACCACTTGATCTGAAAAAATATAACTATGTGGGAATAAAAATATAATTTGTTACAAAAAAATTTATCACTTGTTATGAACAATTGTTCACTTTTTTAAAATGAGTATCAATTAAACTGAATATATTTAAAAAAAAAAGAACTTGATCTGAAAAAATATTGGTGTATCACTTTTTTAAAATAAGTATCAATTAAACTGAATATATTTAAAAAAAAGAACTTGATTTGAAAATATATTAATTGTTTAAAAAAAATAAAAATATCACTTATTATGAATAAAAATAATTTTGGTTTTAATAGAAGTATTATTTTATATGGAAACAGTACCACTTGATCTGAAAAAATAAAACTCTATGGGAATAAAAATATCATTTATTACAAACAAATTTATCACTTGTTCTGAACAATTGTATCACTTTTTAAAAATGAGTATCAATTAAACTGAATACATTAAAAAAAAGAACTTAATCTGGAAAAAATTTATTGTATCACTTTTTTAAAATGAGTATCAATGAAATTGAATATATTTAAAAAAAAAACTTGATTTGGAAAAATATTAATTGGTTTAAAAAAAACTATATGGGGATAAAAATATCATTTGTTACAAACAAGTTTATCACTTGTTCTGAACAATTGTATCACTTTTTAAAAATGAGTATCAATTAAACTAAATGCATTTTTAAATAAAAAAAGAACTTGACCTTAAAAAATATTATTATATCACTTTTTTAAAATGAGTATCAATTAAACTGAATATATTTACAAACAAATTTATCACTTGTTCTGAACAATTATATCACTTTTTAAAAATGAGTATTAATTAAATTGAATACATTTTTAAATAAGAAAAAAGAACTTGATCTGGAAAAATATTATTGTATCACTTTTTTAAAATGAGTATCAATTAAACTGAATATATTTTTTTAAAAAAAACTTGATCTGAAAAAATATTAATTGGTTTTAAAAAAAACTATATGGGAATAAAAATATCATTTGTTACAAATAAATTTATCACTTGCTCTGAACAATTGTATCACTTTTTAAAAATGAGTATCAATTAAAATGAATACATTTTTAAATAAAAAAAAATTACTGAAAAAATATTATTATATCACTTTTTTAAAATGAGTATCAATTAAACTGAATATATTTTAAAAAAACTTGATCTGAAAAAATATTAATTGATTAAAAAAAATAAATCAAAATTCGCTGTTGGGTGACTCGATCCCAAGCAACTCGGGTAAGAGCCCCAACACCTTAACCAATCACACTATGCAACACTTCATTATATTTACAAACTGCATTATATTGATACTAAGCGTCCGGTTGCAGGTGCAACCGCATGCATAGGAGACCAACTCTTTAATTAATTGCACATGATTAATTTAGTAAAACCTTATTGATATGTCATGTAAACTTTGTAACTAAAATGACAAACAATAATATCGTCATCTTTTTTCGTCCACTTAAGGCAAATAGAGTTATCCAATTTATCCTATATGTCAAACATTAATGCTCATTTATAAGTAATTTTTACTCCTTCTGTCGTGAATAGATATACCTGGTTTTTTTTTTGTTTGTCCCAAATTGATATGCCTATTAGCATATATATTGTGTCTATTAGTGATTTCAATATACATTGTTTTTTGTGAGACAATTTCAAATCAAATTTTATTAGTACATTACAACTTTTCATTCAACTTTTTCAATAATAAGTATAGCTAGCTTTTCATTTATTTACTCATATTCCAATAGAACATTTTGTCTTGGTATTAGTGAAAATGAAAGTTAAAAATCATTTAAATCTCTTCTTAATCTTTGTGAAAATGAGATTAGACATATCTATTCGGGACGGAAGGAATATTTTTCTAGATGACGAGAGAAATCTATAATCAGTATACATAAACTTCTCTAGACACATCATGCTCATTATCTTCGGCCACATGGCAAACACCTCAACAGTTATAAGTCAAATATTAAAAATTAAGTTCGGAATCTAGTTTCTCACACATAATAACATTGGTAGGTTTAAACCCATGATCTTCGGTCACATGCTAAATACTTTAACCGTTACGTAGTGTTGTGCTGACCCGTTTCCAAGCCGTGAGTTGGACCAAGTGGCTTGAGCGAATGCTCAGACTACGTGGTTCTTAGGGGGTGTTTGGGATAGCTTAGCTGAAGCAGCTTATAGCTGAAAGCTGTCTCGGGAAATGAGATTGGTGTTTGGGAAATCCAGCTTATATAGCTGCTGAAAGCTATTTGGCCTCGAGATAGAGAATTTTCGTAAGCTGGTATCGGGCAGCTGAAGCTGATAGCTTATAGCTTTTATAATTTTATCATATTTAATTAATACATTATATTATAATTTTATAATTATTTTTAATTAATACATTATATTATAATTTATAATATTTTTCATTCTTGATTTTAATTAATAATATTAATTATTCTTAATTTTTTCTAATTTTAATTTTAATATTTTTTTATTAAAATACTATTATATATGAGTGGAAATAAATCTTAAATTTTATTTGTGTAAAAATTCTAAATTTGTTTAATAAGTGAGAAATAAATAACATTTTCATTTTATAAGATATCACTTTATTAATTTTTTCAAATATTAATTTTTGACTTTCAGCACTTTTTGCAAACACTTACAAATTATCAAAATCAACAACTTTCAGCTACTTTCAGCCACTTTCAGCAGCTTTCAACAACTTTCAGCACTTATCGATAAACTTCAGCTATCCCAAACACCCCCTTAGAGTGGTGGGTACTGTGCCAGACTAGCTTCTATTTTTGTTATCATTTGCTAGGAGTGAGTTTAGATGTTAAATTTTTTTGTGTTCAATTTATGTACATTAATGAAATAATAACACTTATTTTTATTTTAACTCAAAGACTTAAAATAACTCATTTATGAAGGGTTAATTAAATCTCAACTAAAGTATAAATTTCTTCAAAAGAGACATATGTCACCATGCACAAATTGAACACCAATTGACGCAGCAAAAGAAAAATTGGACAGCACATCGAGTCCTATTTATTAAGGGTTTGTATATTTAGTAATATTCACATGTGGATATGATTTCTACCATACAATAAACAAAGGAATAGTAGTGGAATACCATATAATAAAATAAATAATGCATCGTATTTTATCTACAATGCAATCCGTAATAATAAACAACAATAAGACAAACAAAATATCATCTCTGTTAGATTCTTCATCCTTTTGCTCGATATATCTTGATACATACAATATATAAATCATAATTCTGATGAAGCTATCCATACATCCGCACATTTGTCAAATTCTTATTGACTACAACAGAATACTCAAACGTTAGCTTTTGCTTGAGATTTTTTGGCCAAGAAATCCGACGTTGGATAACTGGGCATAGCAATTGCCAAATGTGTAGGCCACCTCATCACAATGTCACCAACCAATCAAAACACAGCAAGTAATCTCCAAAAACAAATGGGTTTTGATTGCTGCTACATGTACTCTGATTGTTACATAAAATTTGAGTTATTACAATCTTAAATGCAAGAGAGCTGCTTACTCATCTCCCATGACCAATTCCAATGCATAGTCATCTCTTTCCTGCGGGAGAAGAAGCTAATAATCAGAAAATTGGATCTAAAAAACTACAATACGAAATTCGGAAACACGAGTTACAATAGGGCCTCGAGCAAAATATCTGCCAAACTGAAGCCAATACACCTGCATTTGTGAGAAGTAAAATTCAATTACTAGAAGAAATCTGTAAGAAGAAGAGATAAAGATGGGAAGTAATCTACTACCTCATCCTCATCCTGTGTTTCAACCTCTAGATCAGAAGATGGGAAGCCCACACACAGAAGTGCATATCCCTACAAAGGAAATCAAACGTCCAATCAGATGAAATGCAAGGAAAATAGAGATCTTGCAGAATAATAATTGATGTTCGAAAGCAATTTCAATAATAAAATCTTATAGGAGAATGAAAGATCTAATCTAGTCTCGAAAACAGAATTACAAGTTATCCAAATTCAATCATAGTTTTAAGGAGTTACTACCAGAATCTAATGAAGTTCACAATGTTAGAAATCCCATCATATGTTGATAGGGCGATAAAAGATGTAGATGACCGGATATTTTCCTATCAAGATGAGAAGATACATACGAACCTTAGATTTCAGTTCAGCAGATATCCCTAGTGCTTCTGGCTGTTTGAGTTGCCCAGACTTAACACGGACAGCACAGCTGGTACAGCAACCTGCACGAGAGAGGCTAACTAGAAATAAACATCTTGCTTCATTTCAAAAGACTAAAATCACAGGCAGATCATAATGTTAAATTTATTCTGGAGATTGTTTTGATCAGAATTGAACTTGTCCGAGATTAATGTTAGCTCCAAACCAACTAATGCAGCTTGCCATCCAAATATAGTACTATCAAGCAATATCCGTAATTATTAATGTCAGCTCACGAAATCATAATGTAATTTGTCTTCCAAATACACTACCAAACAACATCCTTCTTCAGTTTTTAAGTACTGAAATATAAATTCTAAATATTGAATCACTACTAGCTTAACACATGGTTAAGATAGGCTAAACAAAAAGATATTAAACTACAGTGACGTTTTCAAGATATTCGTGGTTTCAAGCTAAACACTTGTTGCATGTTATACACAGGGAGTTTTAGGAACCAATAATTCAAATGCATTAATGTGAAATTCTCCTCGTGGAAGTTACTTTACAGTTCCTAAATAACCCCTTCGGTCTGGGCAGCAGAACATCGTTTACAGAGTTAAAAAGGTACGGTTTCTACATACCCTATAAGCATTTGAAATATTCAGGATTCTATAAAATGCTATAGAAGAATGATTTATGGTAAAAACACTTCGAAAGGCATACATGAACAGATAATGCCTAGCAGTGTCTTTCAAAAACTACAGGCATCCGGAACAACGAATAACATACATCTTCCACAAAAAGCAACAACTTACAAATGTTTTAGTCAACACAGCCTTAGGAATGACTTAACTATCTCATCTCTAGTCATAATAAATTCATCTGAGAATCATAGCTACCTCTAATCACAGTGTTATAGTTAAAACACATTCCTAACTTAGCTCAAGAAACCAAACTCATTGGTTGTTGACTGAGATAAGTTTCTACGCAATGCAAAAACCTAATATCTCGAACAAAGGATACAAATATCGCCACACATTCATAAAAAAAAAAAAAACTAGTACGAAATAGTATAATATACCATGCCTGCAAGCAAGGGGTAGTTGTATATCCTGATCCTCTGCGGTGTGCAAGATATATTGGTCCTACAATTACAAATCATAACTCATAACCCTATCGAACAAATCATTATCCCAAAACAATAATTAATCGAGCATTACCTCTGGCACATAAAATTCATGGACAACACCACGCTGACGGTCAAGTACGGTTACTTTGTGAGACGGAACCGATGAGGATCCGGACCCGTTTACAGCGATTGTTGCTCGGAGCTCCGACACGATTCTACAACGATTTCTTCGAATGGTGATGCTGTTTCTGGAGAATGAGTGTTTAAGAGAAGCCGGTTTTCTCTTCATCAATATAGAGGCATTATTACATGGAGCTTGAAGATACATGACTACTTCTTCTCTGACTATTACCCCTACTGTAAACACAAGAATTTGAAGGAGCAAATGAATTTTACTGTAATCACATTCAAGGATGCAAAACTAATTAAACATTAAAAATAGAAAGGCAAACACAAAAGATTAGATATTCAATAATTTGAACTATTTTTGCAAGAACACAGTAATCAAGAGTAACAGTAAGGACCAAAACCCGGATAATTTAAAATGGAAGAACTCGAATAGACTTCAATTGAATGCCAGAGAGAAAGGAGACCGCAAAAAAGATGTAATTGGAGCAGCTGGGATTTTTTTGGATAGAATAGAAAGCGGAATATTACTGGAGAAGGAAACCAGAAAAAAGGCTAAAGAGTCCAACAACCAAATTAACGATCCATTATGTTGGATTCCAGCTTTCAGTAGACAGAGCGAGCTTTTGAAATTATTGGATCAATTTCAATCAAGAATATAGCGGACTTTTTTGTCATGGGTAACGGATTGGTTCGGCCTCATTTTCTATCAAGAAACTGATAAATACAAACGGATGGGCCCAAGTCCATCCAATTGCCTCTGTATATCTGCTACCTCCATAATACTTTTAATATGTTTGTAAAATAAAATTATGTGGTTAGTTAGCTAAAATTAAGTAGTTTTAAGTAGTAAAATCACGTTAAGTTAAAAGCATCAAAATATGTGTTTTTTGTTGCTAAAATTCTGAATATATATTAATTAATATTTATAATATTTTCCTATTTATATTTTATGGTCCATAAATTCGAGATTGTTATAAACTAAAGAGAAGAAGAGAATAATAAAGTGAGAATATAGATGTGTATTATTATGAGGATCAAAGACCTCTATTTATAGAGTTATAGATGGATTCGTGGGCTTTTAGGGTTTACATGGTCATCACTATATATGGTAAATGCATATATATATATATATATATATATATATATATATATATATAGGGGAGATCATATGAGAACACCCCTTAGTGTGAGAACTAGGAACATGTTACATCCGTTGGATTGAGATTATTGACGCTCCAGATTTTAGTTCATTAAAGTAACTCTTTTGCAACTTTAAGGTTAATAATTTGCACAAAGAGCTTTTTAATAAACTTGAAACATCTAATTTTTTTTTCTCCTATTTATTTATGCAAAAATGTTTCTACAACAATTAAAAATCATTCTTTAAATTCCAAATTGATTAGTTTTATTATTCGGATTATTTTTTTTCATCATTTCGTTTTTTTTTTCAATTCCAGATTTATTATTTTACATATATTTAAAGATGAAATTACGCACTGTTCCAAATAATATGCACTATTACACAAATTAATATGCAATATGATTTTTTCTAGTTTCTTTATCGACATATGAGTAAGCCTTGTGAAATAGATGAAATTATATAACAAACTAACGTTTCCTAGAACGCTAGCATATTCAAATATTACTTTGATAATGCGTTCAAATCAATAGTTTTAAAGTAACAAAACTGTTGATGTAACACCTCATAAGAACATTAGTTCCTAATAGTGATAATTTAATCTACATAATCCAAAAATCCAACTTACTACCAATTTTTCACACTCAAACAATCAACTACCCTCAATCGACATTCTTTAGTAAATTATGTTCGTCATCGAGGAGCTCTGCATAATACTTTCCTGCAAATATTGTGTAAAAGACCAATCAAATATTGCCTTAAAAAAAACAAGGAATAGTGCATAAAATTATCCTTAAATGTGCAATTATTTTTCTCTAATTGTGCATATTTATGTTGTTTCATAAATAAACAACAAGATTCTAATTAAAAAATATCCATAAATAAAAAATCAATGAATAATGCATAATATTGTTATTAAATGTGTTGTTGCTTTTCCCTAACTGTGCAGATTTATCGATTACTAAAACAAACAACAATTTTCTAAATACTAAAACAATGAATAGTTCATAATATTGTCCCTAAACGTGCAGTTGTTTTTCCCTAACTGTGCAGATTTATGATTTAATAAAAGAAACAACAATTTACTAAATATTAAATCAATGAATAGTGCATAATGTTGTCCTTAAACGTGCAATTGTTTTCTATAACCGTGCAGATTTGTGGATTTTTAAAAGTATAAACAATCTTCTAAACACTAAATCAATAAACATTGCATAATGTTGTCCTTAAATGTGCAATTGTTTCTCCATAATTTTGCATATTTAAGTTTTTCTAAAATTATAAATAATCTTTGAAACAATGAATAGTGCATAATATTGTCCTTAAATGTGCAGTTCTTTTTCCTTAAATGTGCATATTTAACTATTTCTAATAGAAAAATCAAGTTTCCAAACACTAAAATAATGAATAGTGCATAATATTGTCCTTTAATTTGCAGTTCTTTTTCCTTAAATGTGCAAATTATGAATCAAAAGTTTTGCATGCATATAAACGAGCAAAATCATCAATAATAGTAAAAATTAAACCTAATAAACGTTCATAAGTATAAAACGATGTTTCATAAGCATAAAACGATATGAGCGTTATACTAATTTGAAAGAAAAGTTTAGACCAACAACAATAAAAACTGCACTATTCATTAATTTAGAAGAAATCCAGAAATAAATTCAGAAAAGAAATTAAAGGATGTTGAAGATACCACTTACCAATTCGTTAGAAGAAATCGTGCAGTAATCACACTTTAGAACAACTCCACAACTAACATATTAATAGACGCTACCACTTACCAATTCGTTGATTAATGGTTTCGAATTACATCATATTCGAAGAAATCCTATTGCTTTTAAAATCGGGGGCCGATGGAAAAGGCACGATGGGGAAGAAGAAGAAGAAGAATATGGGAACGACAACGGCTTCTTAAAAAATCGTGGATGCGGGAGAAGTTTTACGTTTTGCAACAAAAGAAATAAAATGATGTGGGAGTTTTTATTAGGTTTCTTTTCTTTTAAAAATAGAAAATTACCATTGTGACCTTTGTGCATATTTTTAATACTAAATAGTGGAATTCGCGAATTTTAATACAAAATTCAATCTTGTCCATCTATTTCCAAGATCTAAAGGCTCATAATTGTTCTTATTTCTCACTCTAAGGGGTATTCTTATTTGAACCCTTCCCTACATATATATATGATATTTACGACACTCTCCTTGATTGACCATCCTTAAAAGAAATTGTTGTCTCGTTAAAACCTTGCCAGAAAAATCAATTGGGATAAAAATAGATCGAAGGAAAAAGACTACAGTTGTTCCCCCTCAATATAGTCATTATAGATCCTTGAGTCAGCACATATTGATCTTGTCTACCATCTTCTTGAATGTTGACGTTGTTAATGTCTTCATAAGAGAATCCGCTATATCATCACTTAAGAGAATTTGTTGGATGTTGATGTCGCCACTCTTTTGGAAATCATGTATTGCATTAGATACCTCGTTAAAAACCTTTACTAAGAAAATCCTTCGGAAAAAAAAACTTAGAAAGGAAAAAATGGTACAACCATTTGACATTCAAGGCAATTTGACCTTTAGGGATTAGCCTAATATTTAGAATTATTTACAATTTATCACTCCCCTCAAGATAACAATTTTCAAGGTTATCTTCAAGGTCTGCACTAATATGTGCAACACAAGTTTAATTATCCTCATAGAGAATAATAGGGGATATGTCAATATATCATTACTCTCATAAATAAATCAATATCATATTTGTCTCAAAGATAACAAAGAATGATCAATACCATTTCAAATTCTCCAATTGCACATCAGTAAGGAATTTCTGGTAGTAAAACATCTTTATTATCTTCTATAGGTCTAAATGAGTCACCATCTACTTCAAATAATCAAAGCAACTATTAGGTAGCTATATGGATCCGATAAAATCGTATAAAATCTCTTTAGGGTGTAACTCCATCAAGGAGATGCTCGATCTATGAGTCGAGACAAATATTAGGCCAACCTTTTTTTGATTATAACTTCGTCTTTAGGCATGAGTTGATTTCCTCAAGTACTTTTGTATATAAAAATTCACATATCCTCTTCAGGAGGAGTTTTGAGTGATGTGTTCTAATTTTGTATTCCGGGAAATTTTTATCTTTGGCACCAATAAATCTCACGCTTCTGGCGTCAAAGAGCATAGATCGATTTATTTTGTATATGAGGAATTTCAACATTTTCATGGTGCATATACAACAGATATATCATATTTTAAACACTCCTTTTGCACTTAATGATTTGATGAACTTCCAGTTCATAGTGCGTGAATCTAAATAATTAATCCAACGAGAATTGCGACATTCATATTTTAATCTCCCCCTAATGCCAACAAGTATGAAACTCTTCAGGATTCCCAAT
The DNA here is from genome assembly GCA_028984105.1 of Lavandula angustifolia. Lineage (NCBI taxonomy): Eukaryota > Viridiplantae > Streptophyta > Magnoliopsida > Lamiales > Lamiaceae > Lavandula > Lavandula angustifolia. Next base: position 28,187,512 of record CM054808.1, read on the forward strand.
CAAATTCAAGTAACAATATAAACTGTTTTGCTATTGATTTTCTTCTTGAAAATATATGAGCAAATATATTCACTTTTGTATCATTCTCTCAAGGGATACACATTGTTCTTACAATGATTTTGCAGTTTACTTGAAAATTTATTTTTGACTTACATGATTCAAGCAAATTAAATCATTCAGGGATTTTCAAGTATATATAACTATCTAGTGAATCATAAAGATGGTATTTTACTACATCCAAGCCTTTGTGACATAACGAGATTAACCAAAATTCTAAAATTTAGTTGCATCAATTATGGGAGAGTATATAATTGGTGATCGTTGTTTTCACACCAACTAAAATTCCTGCACACACTCAAGATTTTATAATTAGTATAGAACATGGTCGAACTCAATGAACAGTGAAAATCAACTATATCTATCTTTTTTATCAAGTTTTGGTAATGCTACCATACATAAACTTTGAGTTTACTACCTAGGCAAAGAAAATTAAATAGCAAGAAAATTAATAAAGAAAACAAATAAAGAAAATGCGGACTCAGCTCAATTAACTTATATGAGATAACTACTTCGATCAGTGATGCATATATTTAATTAATTCCTAGAATCAACCAGTTATAGGATACAGTGTTGAACACGTACATATCACAATTCCTACTTACTTAGTCGGTAATGGCTTTTTAATCAATCCTCTAATTACTCCCTAACCTAACCACAATCTAGTTTGTTGAACAACTCTAGATTTAATTTTTAGATAGCATTACGATAAAGGAACCCATTTTTAATCTCTACCGTTGTTGAACAATCTGATATAGACAATTACCCTACTTAATTCGACTACCGGTACGATAGCTTCGCCACCTAAGTTGTTGAACAATCTGGCACTGATCTTCATAACTTAAATTGATCACGTTTAAGTAAATCCAATTAAATCTTTCTACCCTGAATTAAGGCGGAACCGTAGTCTTTAATTACTACGTCCAATTAGTTCTCACAAAGTTTTGTATCTCATATTTGTTACTCTCGCCGAACCCTAAGAAGATTAGCTACGCATATTTAACTTGGAAAAGTAGAACATAATAACGAACAAATTTAAAGGCTGAAACTTAATTACTTAAGCTGAAAACATAAACTGAATTTAAATACTGAGTCGTAAAACTAAATACCGAACGAAGTGTTGAACTGAATGTTGAATCTGAAATACTTAATATAAATCGGAGGTCTGAAAACTCTAAGTACTAAAAACTCAAGTGTTGAATGTAAAACTTAAAGTAAAAGTGATTGAATTCATGAGCTGAAAACTAAAAACCTAACTAAGGACTTGAAATCGGATGCGGCTGGAAACGAAGAGTAGAAGATGGTAGAATAGATGATAAGCCAGTCAGAAATCTGTAGTCTCCAACCCTTTATATAGAACTTGAATCTTGATCACTAAGGAAATATTTTTTAGAATAAATCTTAATCTTCAAGACTCCTTTTCCTTTTATGATTCAACCCTAAAATATCTGCAAGACTCCAAATATTTAGCAAATCTTTCCTTCTAGATCCAAGTCCCTATTTGACTTCAAACTCGTGCCAAATCATCTCCATATTAGCTCCAAATCAGCTCATCTCCTCCACATCATCATATGCTAGAAACATGCTGAAAATCTGCATTCTAGACAGAAAATAGCTTCAACTTGGAGCGTTAGAACTGAGTGAATTCGAGTAGTATAAAATCGACACACCAGTAATTAATTCTCGGTCTTTGAGAGAAACCTTGTGTTACGAGTATTACTCTATATCTCGTAATTTTTTATTTTTCTTTCTAAAAAAGACACAATTGTATCCTTCAAGGATATACTTTCCGAATTTTGGAACTACAAATCCAAATGTTTCCGGCTTTCTAGGGAATTTTAAGTCACCTTATATGACTTCTTTCATCTTTGACCAATTATTTTTATCTTGACAATCTCTAATAGATCGTCGCCGAGGGTCCTCTCTAGAATATAAATGATGCTACTTCACTAGCAAAATTTAAATAGTATATAAAAATATTATATTTGAGGCATTTCCAAAAACATGTGATAGTAATGTTATTATCACAATATGATTAATCTTCAGGAATGTAATTGTGCTAATTCCAGAACATCAATTTAGTTTTACTCAAGATAAATGAAATCATAAATTGTAAATTTTGAGATCTACCGTATCTCACATCTATTCTTGAAAATAAATTAAGTCACAATAGAATATTGGAAATGGATTAATTGTCAAGCATAGATGAGCTTTTGCTATCACTCCATGTAATTAGGTAATATTTTAAATTTTAACATACCTTTAAATATACATTTCTCTTTAGGAACATATAATATTTTCAAGAATATTAATTGTGCTACTCCAGGAGCAACAATTAAAGTATGGTTGTTGTGGCATATGATTTCAAAATGACAAGTTTTAGTTGTTCCAAGAACATGTAGAGTTAATTGTGCTGCTTCAATAACAACAATTAGAGTTATGAACAGATAGCATTAATAGAAATAATTTTCAATTTCAAAATCAAGAGCTTGAATTGTTATTCAAGAACATGTAGTATTCTTTAGGAATACGAATTGTGTTACTTCAGGAGCAACAATTGTAGTCTATATTAAACTACTTCAAGCGAAAGATTAATATTTTCTAGAAACTCAATTGTTCTTCAAGAACATATAGTATCCTTTTGGGATTATCGATTGTGCTACTTCGGGAGCAATAATAATAACAATTCAAGGGATTCGCTTATTAGTAAGACATGTAATATTCTTGAGAAATATTAATTATGTGTTACTTCAGGAGCAACACATTAAGATAATATATTTGTCTACATGTATAACATATATAAATATTAAGTAATATACAATTTGCAAAAAAAAAAAAAAAAAAAACTGAGGTATGAAATATTATTCAAGAATATTAAATTGTGTTACTTCTGGAGCAACAATTAAATCATTTCAATAAGTAAATTGAATTGTTCTTTTAAGAGCATGTAATATTCTTCAAGAATATGGATTGTGCTACTTCAGGAGCAATAATTTAGATTTAACATTAAGTAAATAAACAAGCAAATAAATAAATAAGTAAAATCATATATATGTAGAAATATTAATTGTAAATGTTCTTCAAGTGCATATAATATTCTTCAGAAATATTGATTATGCTACTTCTGTAGCAACAAGTTGGGTTGAAAATATATTTTTCAATTGCTCCTCAAGAGCATGTAATATTCTTCAATAATATTAATACATTGTGCTACTTCTGGAGCAACAATTGTGATTTAACATTAAACAAATAAATAAACAAAAAACAAATAAATAAAAGCATAGAGTAAATGCTCTTCAAGAGCATGTAATATTCTTCAGGAATATTGATTTTGCTACTTCTGGAGCAACAAATTAAGTTGAAAATATGTTTTGAAATTACTCTTCAAGAACATATAATATTCTTCGGGATATTAATATATTGTGCTAGTTCTGGAGTAACATTATATAAGTATAATGATTTACTTGAAGGGCGTACATGATTCAAAACAAGTAATTGGTTTACTCTTTCAAATCATGTACGATAATATTGTTGGTAACAGAAGCTGCTATTACAAAACAATACAATAAGCCGAAAAATAAATCAAAAGGAATAAACCGTCGAGTCGAGGAGTCCTCTCTCCGCAAGACGAAATACGCCCCGGTAGTGCTCTCGGTTGTAGGCGTATCGTCCCCAAAGATGAAACGACGAGCGTCTCGAAGATTGCAGCACCGCAAAATCTACGAGCTCCGGCGAACTGGACTTTCCGGCGAGGACAGGCTGCTGGACAACTATAGGAGCTAGGATGCAGCTAAGTGAGCTAAGAATGCAAATGTTGTTGCAGGTGTTGGTGTGTTGAAATGGAATGAACACCTGCCTATTTATAGGCTGCTTCCCCCAGGTGAAAGGTGTTGGAGCCATCAATGCTGGAGGGTCGTGGATGGTAAGTGGAGTGATGGAGGCACCTGAGCAGCCTCATTCCGAGAGTTCCATCCAAAAGTAGTGCTTGGGTGTGGCAGGTGCACAGGACCACGGAGAGCAATCCAAAGGTGGCCGGCCCACCGCACCGCCCGACCCGGCGCCCCGACTATCGAGCCCAATTGCCAAGCCCGACGGACCACCCAAAGGATCAATTGCCAAGATCCAAGTCCACGGACACGGACCGGAACCGGAACCGAACCGGAGCCGGGGCGGGCACGGCGGCGCGCGGCGGTCGGGCGAAAAGGCTCGCGCGCATGAGCATGTGTGACCCAAGCCCACCACATGTCACTTTGTTATCTCCTACAATGTGGTAGAGACTTAAATACCACACAAAACATTATTCATTAATCGATGTGGGACATTGATTAATGTAATAACTCTCCCAAACCCGAATAAGGTAAGTTTCTCCACTTTAGGTAATATATTAGTTTTGTCCCCCCAAACTTCGAGCCACTATTTCTCACTCACCGAAAATCGGAATCGAGAAATTAAGCACACTATAATTATCTACTCGAAACGTAGATCGACGTGATATATCTCAATTCATAAATCGGATATATATCGAGGCTCGAAAAAACGATTCAACGGGCTGAATTTTCCCCAAGCTAAATTAGCAATAAATGCTAATTAACTTTCCATAATAACTAACTAATATATATATATATATATATATATATATATATATATATAAATATATATAATCATTTCGATTTTTCCAACAAATATAACTAATATTATTATACTAATTTGTATCCGAAACGAAGAATAAAATTCTTTTATTGTAACACTTACACATGCAATAACTTTATCATGACATTACTTTATTGAAAATAAACTTGCATATTGATTCGTAAAGAAAACAATTTTCATATTTATATCTAGAGCAGCCGATCTAGAACAAAGTTATAGAAAAGAAGACTTCGATTATAAAAAATATATACATTTTTATAAATAAAGCTAATATGAATACCTTCAATAGTAATTCGACGGATATCTTGCGAGGAGATGAGAGTTAATTCGTGCTGATAACGTGTTATAAACTAAAGAGAAGAAGAGAATAATAGAGAGAGCAAGAATAGAGATGTGTATTATTATGAGGGCCAATGACCTCAATTTATAGAGTTACAAACGGGCTTGTGGGCTTTTAGGGTTTACAAAGCCATCACTGTATATGGTATATATATATATATATATATATATATATATATATATAGGATGATGTTCAAATGTTGTTATCGTGTGAAGGTGTGAACACTCCACTTTAAAGACAAATGTAATGCACTTTAAAGGCAAAGATACTACATTTTAAAGTGCATTATATTTGTCTTTAAGTGCAGTACGTAAAGTACAGTATTAAAGTGCAGTATATTTACCTTGAAAGTGCAATACGTTTGTATTTAAAGTGCAGTGTTCACACGTTCACACAATAAGGATTGTTCACACGGGAACCGCTCTATATATATATATATATAATATTTACAATAGAGATTTTATTTTAAACAAGTCTTTTTATTGTTTTTAACCAAACACTAAAAAAATAAATTATATTGCTTTAAGTTATTTTTTAATTTGTTTAAAAGTAATTTTTAAAAGTAAATCTTACGTAATCTTGAAACTCGTTTGGACATTTCATTTGCTATCAATGTTCAGTCAGTTAGTGAGCAATCTACGCCACCCCCATTTGGAAGTTGGTTATCGAATTCTTCGTTACTTAAAAGGGAATCCTGACCAAAGTATTTTTCTTCTTTTTGAGGGAGATCTTTCATTGGAAGTTTATTGTGATACAGATTGGGGAGGATGTACGCTTACTAGACGCTCTCGGACAGGCTATTTCATTACGCTTGGTGGTGCCCCGATTTCTTGGCGAACTAAGAAGCAAACAGTAGTTGCGATCATCTGCAGAGGCTGATCAATATCGAGCTATGACTGCAACTGTTAGTGAAGTGTTATGGTTACGTTGGCTCTTCAAATATCTACAAGTTATAATCACAACACCTACATCGTTGTATTGTGACAATCAAGTCGCTCGTCGCATAGCAGCCAATCCGGTGTTTCATGAGCGAACAAAACATGTTGAGATGGATTGTTACTTTGTTCTTGAAATTGTAGAATCTAAAGATGTTCTAACCCTGCTCGTTTCCTCGAAGTTGCAACTAGCGGATATTTTCACAAAAGCATTAGGCAACGATCGATTCTCTTTCTTACTTGGCAAGATGAGTGTTCGTGATCTACACACACCATCTTAAGAGGGAGTGTTAGAAGCATAACTCGATACTACCTCATCTCTTGGAGATAATTTTGGCATAATATATGGAGTGATACACCGCTTATTCCGGATCTATTGTTGTTGTACCATATTGTATTTATTATTTTATTTTCTTCCTTTTATAGTTAGGGTTGGAAATTTATTGTAATTATATACGGGATTGATCGAGTGAATATATCATCCTATTCGATATTAATCTTTTGCCTCCTTTATCCCTTTTGGTTTTATCATGTTCAGGCCATCGTCATCAAAAAAGGGCCATTGGAAAACCTTGCCGACCACCTGGTCGACCCGTAAACAACAATGTACCAACTTTTTCCCGGAAAGTGAGATTTTAAAGATACAGTGCAAGACGATATTTTCACATTTCTTCTTTCATGGTAATGTCCAGCTATATGCTCTACAATAATTTTAATGAAATATTATTATTCTTTTTGTGCTCTGTTTAACTTTCTAGAGCTTTCTACCGCGATACTAATTTAAGTAACTTTTCTCAAGTTACAATTTACTGCAACTAGTTATTAGATCCTACGAGGACTTTTTTAATATTTTATTGATTTTTTTATCTATTTTTCAATCAATAATCTCATATCACTATTCAGAAGAAAAGTATTATTAATTTTATATGTTTTATAATGATGATTAAATATTAAATCAATCACCTATATATTAATGTGAAATGTCTAGTATAAAATACATAACTCCATCCTGTCAGTTGGACGAACTATTCTAAAGATGAGTATATCCAAAATGTGCCACGACTAACAACTTGATGAGTCCAAATTCGTACTATGCAAATTCTATTTATTTTGGCGCCATTTGGGCCGTTGGGTTGCATTTATGTGTTGTTTTACAGATTCCCGAGCTGATGTGGCGATGACAAGATAATGAGGTGGCATGCACGAAATTAAGGATTAAAAGGGTTTAATTTGGGCGAAATTTACGTAGAAGGAAAGTGACGGATAAGGAAAGAAGGAGTATGGAAAGATTTTGATATGATATATTCAATAATATCTTTCCATACTTGGGGATAAGATTTCTACTTCTACAAGGAATCAAAGAATTAAAACCCTAGATATATTACCGCCGCACACGCACAAAAAGGAGGAGTTTTATCATTCCATTAAATCATCTTATTCACACGCCGAGAAGAGGGAGAGAAGATTTGATTATTTTATTTTTTCCTTATCATCACCATATTACCGTGGAGGGGAGATAAGATGATTTAATGAAATGATAAAACTCCTCCTTTTTGTGCGTGTGCGGCGGTAATATATCTACGGTTTTAATTCTTTGATTCCTTGTAGAAGTAGATAAAGACTCATCACAACTTAAGGCATTAGTAATAGATAAGACTAATTATATGGTTTAGTTGAACACAAAGTGGTACAGTCCCCTAACTGGAAGAGTTTTTGAACAACTTACTTGAAAATTTGAGTTTATGCAAAAAAAAAATAAAGTCTAATGCTCATGTTTGGTATACCTTATATAATTCCTTTATAAGTAATTTTTAGCTTTTTCATTAGTTGATAATAATAATTTATCCCGAGCTTATGGAAAGATCATTCCATCTAATTATCCTCCATGTTTTCAATTATATATGTATTTATTTATTTTCTATTACTTATTCTCAATGTGACATTTTAAAACAATGCTTATTGAAATTTAAGGACCTAAAGTAACTGCAAAATGTATAACTCTTTGAGAATTAGATACACCGAACCAATTAACATACATTGTCGCCTCAAATTTCTCGATAGATACTTGAAAAGTAGAAGGAAATGAAGTTGACTAGGGTATAATTATAAAGACATCTTTATAATTGTAAAATGTAAATTTTGATTATGTAATTTTATCTAAAAGTATAGAATATGTTAGATGTTCGTGAGGGTGAAATGAATATAATCATGGGACACCCAAATTTATTCGGAAAGTCACCAAAAGAGGTGTTTACAAATTAATTATCTTTTTTTTTTTTGAATTGGTGTCGAGAGATTGTCTTTTTTTATGGTCCGGGGAAGAAAGATACGTACGCAAACAATTAAGCAGGAAAAAGCTTCATAAAATCGTTCTATTAATTATTTATAGGATCCGACTTACTAAATTTACATTTCTATGTATCCTATTAGGCACAAAATAATACTCCTTCAGTCCCATTTAACTTGACTTCAAATTTTCCGGCGCAGTTATTAAGATAAAATGTGAGTTTTAGTAGTAATTGTGTGAGTTCTACAATTTAAATAAAGTAATTTAATAGTAAACATATAAGTCCTACAATTTAAAATGTGAGTTTTAGTAATAAATGTGTGACTCCTGCAATATGAAAACTTTCTTTTTTAGTTGAAGACAATTAGAATGGTACGGTTCGAAAAAGTAACAGACACAAATTAAATGAAACAGATGGAGTACTACTAAAAAAAGAACATATATAATAATGACAGAAACTTATCCAATAACTTTCATTCAACTCTCTATATATATATCATGGATTGAATTGCAAAAATTACAATTTTTAAAATCATAATTCCTAAAGTAACACACCTTTTAAAAATAATTTGTGTAATCCTTAAGTTTTTGAGAAATTATTTTAACCCATTATTTCAAAATGAAAGTTGGTCAATAGTTTCTTACTCTTCATATTGAAGATTGCGCGGTTTACGGACTGGCCGAGGACCGTAAACCGTGCGATCCTTAAGTTTTCCGCAAAAAAATTAGCTGTCAATTTTCGCCGTTGTTGGATAATTGTGCATTGTTGATTGTGTAGATTCTATATTGTGCATAGCATTCCTGATAGTAATTCCCGCCTCTACATACAGTACATTTAACATTGGGTAGAAAACTATAAAATGTTAAACTGAGTTATTTTGAGAGAACACAAAAAAAAAAAAAAAAAAAATAAATAAAATAAAAAATAAAAAAATCATTTTAGCGTTGAAATTATCATCGACAATCAATAAAAATTTCGTTCATGAGAACTTCGGATCACTTTCCGAGGACAAAGTTGGTGGCGTAAGACCAGGCATTGTTGTTTACGGGATCGGCGAGGTGGTCGGCAAGGTTTTCCAATGGCCCTTTTTCGGTGACGATGGCCTGAACAAAGAATCCGAACGTCGAAAACATAGTCAGTCTACCATTCTTCAGCTCCTTCACCTTCAATTCAGCAAATGCTCCGGATCTTCGGTCAGACCCAACGGGCCGAAGCTACCGCCCGGGTACAATGGGTCTGTCACTTCACTGAGGGGCCCGCCGGCAATGCGGTAACCCTCGACCGCTCCCGTGAGGATTACTTGGGATGCCCAGATGGCCAAGATGCTCTGAGCATGAACCAAGCTTGGGTTCCCCAAATAATCAAGCCCACTTGTACAATATATCATTAAATCATTATTTAAGTTTATTATTATTAATTGGGTAAATTAATTTAATTAAAAAGTGTTATATTATGGCTCAAATCCTTTAAGGATTTTGAGTCTCCTATCCCACATTGGAAAAATAATGAAGTCTATCATTATTTTTCCCTTATAAATAGATTGTTTCCCTCTTGTTGTAAATACACACATCTTAGAAGAGTCTTTTGGGTTTAGGAACATATTCCGGAGACTCGAATTTGTATTCTCCACTTTTATAGTGAATTTTCTTCCCTTCGCCCGTGGACGTAGGTCTATTGACCGAACCACGTAAATTCTTGTGTTCTTGTTTTATTTATTTTTCTCGTATTTCGTTTACTCTTATTTATAACAAGTGGTATCAGAGCACTTGGTTTTACGATGGCGAGTATGAAGTACGATATTCCGTTGCTGGATAGGAACACCAGATTTTTGTTACGGCAAGTGAAGATGCGCGCAGTTCTCGCTCATATGGATTTGGACGATACTTTGTTGGGATTTGAAAAAATGCCCAATTCGTGGACAAATGAGGAGAAGAAAAAGAAAGATCGTAAGGCTCTCTCCCACATACACCTTCATCTATCAAATCAAATTTTGCAAGATGTCCTGAAAGAGACAACCGCTGCTGGACTATGGCTGAAGCTGGAACAATTGTGCATGACCAAGAGTCTCACAAGTAAGCTACATCTAAAGCAACGTCTTTACTCTCATCATATGGTAGAAGGTACGTCTCTACAAGAGCATATTTCAGCATTTAAAGAAACTGTTGCTGATTTAGAAGCTTTGGAAGTTAAGTATGATGATGAGGATTTGGCTTTGATGTTATTGTGTTCATTAGCTTCATCTTATAGTACGTTTCGTGATACTACTTTGTATAGTCGTGATACTCTGACGCTTGATGAAGTTTTTGATGCCTTATTCTCGAAAGAGAAAAATGAAGCAACTTGTTAGTAATTCTTAGGATTCAGGAGAGGGTCTTATTGCTCGAGGAAGGCCACAAGAAAGAAGTTCTGGTGGTGAAAGAAAAGGGAGATCGAAACTAAGGAATCCTCGCATTAAGTGTAATTATTGCCACAAGCCCGGTCACATCAAATCTGAATGCTGGAAATTAGAGAGAATGAACCAGAAGAATCCAAATGACAAGGCTGGTGGTGATAAATCAGGAAAACACAAACAAAAGGAAAAGGAACAAGAAATTGGTGAGGCCGGAGTAGCTGATGAAGATTCAAGTGACGGTGATCTTCTTGTTGCTGCCAACTTGGTTCGTGAGCATCGTGATGAATGGATTCTAGATTCTGGTTGCACATATCATATGAGTCCCAATAGAGATTGGTTTTCTACATATGAATCAGTTACAAAAGGAGTTGTGGTTATGGGAAACGATGCACCTTGCAAGGTTACAGGGATTGGAACCATCAAAGTTAAGATGTTCGATGGAGTAGTCCGAACACTTGAAGATGTCAGACACGTACCTGACTTAAAGAGGAATCTTATCTCACTCAATACCTTTGAGGCTAAAGGGTACAAGTATGTTGGTGAAAATGGAGTTCTGAAAGTTAGCAAAGGCTCTCTTGTAGTGATGAAGGGAAATAGAAAACTGGAAATTTGCATGTCGTGCAAGGCTCCACAGTCACGGGAGATGCTGCAGTTGCTACCATGTCACTGACTGACAGCGAGGTCACTAGATTGTGGCACTTGCGTCTAGGCCACATGAGTGAAAATGGGATGATTGAACTAAGCAAACGAGGACTTCTTGATGGACAGAACATCAGCAAATTGAAGTTTTGTGAACATTGTGTTCTAGGTAAGCAGAAAAGAGTTAAGTTCTCTAAAGGAACACACAATACAAAAGGTATTTTGGATTACATCCACTCTGACGTTTGGGGTCCGTCAAGGGTGCCCTCCAATAGAGGTGCACGTTATATGCTGACTATTATCGATGATTACTCAAGAAAAGTTTGGGCTTTCTTCCTGAAGCAGAAGAGTGAAGTGTTTTCCACTTTCAAGGAGTGGAAAGTTATGATAGAAAAGCAGACGGGGAGGTCTGTGAAACGTCTTCGTACAGACAATGGTCTTGAGTTCTGTTCCGATGAATTTAATTCTCTAAGCAAGGCTGAAGGGATTGTGAGACATTACACCGTTCGTTATACTCCACAGCAGAATGGTGTAGCCGAACGGATGAACAGAACGTTGATGGAGAAGGTGCGTTGCATGCTTCTCAATTCTGGTCTACCGAAGAGTTTTTGGGCTGAAGCAGCAAATTTGGCTTGTCATCTTGTCAATCTATCTCCTTCTACTGCACTTGACAAGAAGACTGCACAAGAGGTATGGTCTGGTACTCCACCAAACTATTCTGATTTGAGGATTTTTGGTTGTCCCGCGTGTGTGCATGATGTGCAGGGAAAATTGGATCCTCGTTCGAAGAAGTACATTTTTCTCGGCTATAAACATGGCGTGAAGGGTTACAAACTTTGGTGTCCAGAAACAAGGAAGGTTATCATCACTCGAGATGTTATATTTGATGAAAGTTCGATGATACACGCTGCAGCACCTAAAGACTCTTGCATTGATGCTCCGCAAGAATCTAGTTCACAAGTTGAGGTGGAGATCGAATCAAAATCTGCGGCAACTTCTCAAGAAGATTCGATTTCAGATCAAGAACCACCACCTGAAGTTCCACAGCACTGTATTGCAAAAGATAGAGGAAGACGTGTGATAAAGCGTCCTGAAAGATTCATTGAAAGTAATTTGGTTGCTTTTGCTTTGAATGTGGCTGAGGAAGTTGAGTCTTGTGAGAAACCCTCCACATACAAGGAGGCAATTACTTCTAAGGATTCTGCAAAATGGATTGGTGATATGCAAGAGGAGTTGGAATCGCTTCACAAGAATGGTACATGGGACCTAGTGAAGCTACCTAAAGGTAAGAAAGCGATTCGGCGCAAATGGGTATTTAAGAAAAAGGAAGGAACACCAGGAGTTGAAGATGAAAGATACAAGGCGCGATTGGTAGCTAAAGGCTATAGCCAAGTTCCCGGTGTAGACTTCAATGATATATTCTCTCCGGTGGTGAAGCATACTTCAATACGAGCTTTAATTGGTATTGTTGCTATGCATGATTTGGAGCTTGAGCAGCTTGATGTGAAGACAACATTTCTGCATGGAGATCTAGATGAAGACAGATGTCTACACATTTCTGCATGGAGATCTAGATGAAGATCTAGATGCAACGAATCGAGGGATACACATTTGTTAGGAAGAAAGACTATGTATGCTTCTTGAAGAAATCACTCTACGGTTTGAAGCAATCACCGAGGCAGTGGTATAAGAAGTTTGATCATTTTATGACGACTCATGCCTTTAAGAGAAGTGCTTCAGATAGTTGTGTCTACTACAGAGTTGGCGAAGATGGGTCATTTGTGTATCTCCTATTATATGTTGATGACATGTTGATAGCTGCAAACAGTCAAGAGGAGATTAAGAAGGTGAAGATCCAACTCAATGCTGAGTTCGATATGAAGGATCTAGGAGCTGCAAAGAAGATACTTGGTATGGAGATTATTAGAGATAGAAAATCAGGTACATTATGCCTAAGTCAGAAAGGGTATATTGAAAAAAATCTTCATCGGTTCAACATGCAGAATGCAAAGCCGGTTAGTACTGCGTTAGCTCATTTCGTACTATCGTCCCGCTTTGTCGCCACAATCAGATGAGGAGGTTGACTACATGTCACGAGTTCCATATTCTAGTGCTGTTGGGTCACTCATGTATGCTATGGTATGTTCACGTCCGGATTTAGCACATGCTGTGAGTGTTGTTAGTAGATACCTCGCAAATCCTGGAAAAGAACACTGGAAAGGAGTTCAATGGATTTTTCGTTATTTGAGAGGTTCTAGTAACGTTTGTCTGAAGTTTGGAAAGACTAGTGATGGAGTTGTCGGATATGTAGATTCAGATTTTGCCGGTGATCTAGATAAAAGAAGATCTCTTACGGGTTATATCTTCAGCATTGGTGGTTGTGCTATTAGTTGGAAGTCTACTTTGCAGAGCACCGTTGCGTTATCCACTACAGAGGCTGAGTATATGGCTATCACTGAAGCTTGTAAGGAAGCTATTTGGTTAAAAGGTTTGTTTGGGGAGTTGAAGAAAGAATTGCAGGTTACGACCGTCTTTTGTGATAGTCAAAGTGCTATCTGTCTCACGAAAGATCAAATGTTTCATGAGAGGACTAAGCACATTGATGTGCGTTATCACTTCATACGTGAAGTTGTTGCTCGTGGTGATATAGTTGTGAGCAAAATTAGTACTCATGACAATCCTGCTGATATGATGACGAAGGTGCTTCCCTTTGCTAAGTTCAAGCATTGCTTGGATTTAGTTAGCCTTACTTGATGAGTTATGCCCTTAGGGGTTTTGTGGAGAAGGTGGAGTTTTTCCTATCATGGTTGGAGTTTGTTCGTTTTTGAGGGATTTTTCGCCAAGGTGGAGATTTGTTATATTATGGCTCAAATCCTTTAAGGATTTTGAGTCTCCTATCCCACATTGGAAAAATAATGAAGTCTATCATTATTTTTCCCTTATAAATAGATTGTTTCCCTCTTGTTGTAAATATACACATCTTAGAAGAGTCTTTTGGGTCTAGGAACATATTCCGGAGACCTGAATTTGTATTCTCTTCTTTTATAGTGAATTTTCTTCCCTCCGCCCGTGGACGTAGGTCTATTGACCGAACCACGTAAATTCTTGTGTTCTTGTTTTATTTATTTTTCTCGTATTTTGTTTACTCGTATTTATAACAAAAAGTTAATGCCATTTCATTCTCACCCGCGCTGAAAATTTGAGAGCCAGCCTTGAACCATACCGCTTCTCCAAACTTCGCGTTGTTGCGGGCCAAGAGCTCCGGGAAGACGCAGCTGAGTGCACCAAGAATGGCCCATCTGCTATGGATCACCTCCAGCTCACGGTTCTTGGCGAATGTCTCAGGATCAGCCGAAAGTCCAGCAGCGTCCCACCCGTAGTCTCCAGGGAATTCTCCGGTAAGGTAGCTTGGGGCTTCGCCGGAGAATGGGCCTAGGTATTTAACGCGGTCGAGGCCGTACCAAGGGCTGCTCGAGGACACGGACTTGGAGACAACCTTCCTCATTGAGATTCTGCCATTTCCGGCAGTCTCTCTGGCGGCAGGAGAGAGCTTCACCACTTGTCCGGAGAAGGATGGGGAAGATATAGCCATTGTGGAGGCAGCCATTGTTCTTGTATGAAATCCAGGTTTTGAGTTACTGGGTTTTGCAAAGAAGTTTGCGAATGATGGATGGAGAAATGGTAGTTAATAGGTAGTTTATAGTATATATAAGTGCATGGTAGTATAATAGCTAGTATTGTTAGTAGTATAGTTACTCCGTTCCGCCCGACTTGTCTTGATTCTTTTCGACATGAAAATTAAGATGAGAGATTAATTGTGTGTAACTACCATATTAATAAAGTGAGATAGGCCTCACAAAGTGAGAGTTTGTTTAATAAATTACATTTTAATAATATGACAAATCAAGTGGAACAATCAGGAAAAAAAAAAAAAAGAAAGACTGCAAATCATTATGTTTCCTGAAATCCTTATTGTCTTCCATATTTTCGTTTAATTATCATAATAAGGCTGCAAATAAGGAGTTTCAAACTCAAGTTTAATTATGATGCTTGGTTTGTAAAGCTAAACAATGTACTATATTCGTGTATCCATGTAAATTAAAAAATTGTAACTGTATTGACATTTTTTATTTATTTATCTATTTAATGAGATACCTACTATTAAACCTCTCGATTTTTTAATTCTAATTTGTTGTCACTGGTCACGATTACACGTTAATTCAGCAACAATTCAATAGTAACGGTAGAGAAACCATTTTTTTTTAAAATTCTGTCATATTTGGACCACACAATAAAGGAATAAATACCATATTATAATTTGAAGTATGGCTCGTATTTTATCAACGCCGCAATCCGTAATATTACACAATAATAGGACAAATAAATTCTAATTTCTCTAAGATTATATCCTTTTATTATCGCTATATCTTGAGAAAATATCTATCATGAAGAGTGTATCCATATATCCGCACTTGTCAAATTCCTATTGACTACATTAAAATACTCAAGAACCTTTGATTTGAAATTTTTTGGCCAAGAAATCCGACGTTGGATAACTGGGCCATAAAAATTGTGAAATCTGCAGGCCACCTCATCCTCCACCTCATCATAATGTCACCAATCAATCAAAACACAGCAAGTAATCTACATAGATAAATGGGTCGGATTCTACAACGCATGTAAATAACCTAAACGGGCAGGGACAGAGGCATGCAAATTGAAACCTACAAGCAAATACAACTCAATTCCAACTTCATCATACAGCAATGGCTTCCTCCACAATGGCTCTCTCTTCCCCATCCTTCGCCGGACAAGCGGTGAAGATCTCTCCCGCTGCCGCAGAGTCCGCCGGAAATGGCAGAGTCTCAATGAGGAAGACTGTGGCCAAACCCGTCTCCTCGAGCAGCCCGTGGTATGGTCCCGATCGCGTTAAATACCTAGGCCCATTCTTCGGCGAAGCCCCGAGCTACCTCACCGGAGAGTTCCCTGGAGACTACGGGTGGGACACCGCCGGATTGTCAGCTGATCCTGAGACTTTTGCCAAGAACCGTGAGCTGGAGGTGATCCACAGCAGATGGGCCATGCTTGGTGCCCTCGGCTGCGTCTTTCCGTAGCTCTTGGCCTGCAATGGTGTCAAGTTTGGAGAGGCCGTATGGTTCAAAGGCTGGCTCTCAAATCTTCAGCGAGTGTGAGATTTGAATGGCATTGACTTTTATTTAAATTAATTTAAAAAATATCAAATATACTATACATTTATACTTAAATAATCATTTGATTTTTATAGTTGGGGTTCGGATTCGTTGTGCAAGCTATTGTCACCGTTAAAGGGCCATAGGAAAATCTGGCGGATCAATTTGTCGACCCGGTTAACGACAATGCTTGGTCTCTGCAGCTAAAATAAAAAATCTTCAAAATGATTCAAAATTGACAGTTGTGGGATTTGAACCCACGCCCTTTCGGACCAGAGCCTAAATCTGGCGCCTTAGACCACTCGGCCAAACTGTCGGATATATTTACTAAAATTTATAAATCAGAGAGCAGTAAATCAGCTATTAACGAAAATTTGTAAATCAGTAATCATTCAGTAACATAAACAAATGTTGCAAGTGTTGGAAGTATGAAATATGAAACATGAAATCCCCAGAAGGATCAACTAATAAACAATCTGAAAATTAGAGATTATTAAGCAGCACATAGTACACCAACAGAACAGTGTTACTGGTTCAAGCTACAGTCCCACAAATAGCATCCTACACCGAAGTTAAAAAACACAGTAAAGAAAACTGATGCTAGATTAAAGACAACCATCGAATCTATTACACATAAAACTATTAAAATACAGTTCAAAGAAAGATGTCAATCTTCGAGCCTACCACAATTTTGAATCTTGGGCAGAAATACTCAGGCAACAAGTGTAGTATTACAGACATACCAAGAAACAATCTTGTAGCTAATCTCGCAACGGAGCAGACCCATACTTTTACTCGTTCAAGTTCCCAGCTCCTATCTTCTTCACTTCCATTCTAAGAGACTTGAGATAACAAACAGCTTCATCGAGCACAGCCACAGAGGTCATCCGGTTAGCACCAGGAACAATCTCTCTCAATGCCTTCATCATCTTGCTCACCCGCTGGCGCTTCTTGTCATTACCATGGCTCCTTGAGGAGTTCCTAAAGAGGGACCGGCTCTTTTTGGATGCTGACACGTAGTTGGAGCATGAGCCAGGGGAACTGCATTGGTAGATGGTGTTCGTTCGCGCTGTGCTCACTTCATCGTCTGATTGTCCATCTTCATACTCTGTACTCAAAAGGGCATCAATGTCGCCAGAATCTTCTTTCAGTTCTGATGACACTTCTCTCTCATCATTTGCATCCTTTTGGCCGACGTTCTCTTGGAAGATAGTTCGCTCGGTACCAAGGCCAGGGTAGAACATTTTGGAGTTTATTTCTGGATGCAACATGACCTGGCTAGTGTTGTTGGTTTGATCAAAGATTATGAAGTTCCGAGGGCAGGCATTGGAAGGTTGGATATCAACATTTCCAAAGGGAATACGAGGCTTGATGCCCGGGGGAACTAGCCCGTCAAAGAGAGAAGCCATATGAGCATTTTGCATGTAGTAGCTCAATCTATCAGGAAGAGGGAGCATTGGCTTTGAAGGAATGTTTGGCTGGTTATTATGCATGGAAGCTAGCTTAGAAACACCGGTAAACAAATATGAGAAACTTGTGGAGGATTGGAATTCAAGATTCGAGCAAGTTCGGGGAAAGAAAAAAGAAAATGACAAAAGGTTTACGTTGGATCTAAGATGGATCCATCATGGCTGAAGGGAGCAGACAATTGTAGTTGTGTGTAGGAGTGTTTTGAGGAGGCCAAACAATATCTAGACTACGTAACAGGTTTAAGCAACTGACGAAAATACTCAGCCTGTAAACAATAGATAAAGAGTAATTAGTTTTGAAACCAATATTAAACAATAGTAGATACGAATAGTGCACAGCAATTGATTTATCCTAAATATTAATGAAATTCTATGTGAAAAAAGTAATCAAGAATTTAGTCAGTATGTCCAATTGAGCGTTTCGCTTCAAAGCCCTTCTCCGGAAAGGTTTCAATTTAGATACAGATTAGGACTGGATGCAATTCTCGTTATAGGGATATTCTACCAGATAACTAATACGAGTATAAATTTTGTCTGGCTCTATAGGCTGAATCCTGATACTCATAACATAACCTATTCATAAAATGCTCATATATCTAATCATAGGATTTGCAAACACATGACAACTCTGTACCACAACAAGTTTTTCCATTCGGACATACAATTTTTTTTAAAAACAGGAAAACTCAATAATCAAAGGCCTCCAATTTAATTGAAGTATATATCATAACATTTTATAACTAAAAAATGCAGCAATCATCCAGAACATACCGACATAAATGGCAAAAGAAAATTACTGAACAGGCACTGTAAAGAAGAATATCATAGAAGGTATGAAGCACTAACCTGGCGAACTTGCATCAATTGGTAAAAAGCAATGCTTCCAACACTCATATTAATTTGTCCTTGTTGTTTTACTTTCTGAATTTTCCTTCGAGCAACAACAATGCGCATCCTCACTTGACCAACCAAACGAACTATAGCAGTTTAACCTAAATAAAGCAGCTTAACAAACTTGGCTGCACAATATAAAATAAATGTCATTGATATGAAAAAAATCTAGTAGCAAAAAAAGGATAACAAACTAAATCAGTAGATTGTTTGTGACAAATAAGAATTATAATTAGCTTGCAGTAAGACTTAAGAATGATTTTTTTTTCAAGCGCATTGAAACCTTGAACCAGTAGCTATGTAACTATTTATACAAATCAAAAATCAATATATATTGCTATGGAAACAGATGATTATTGGGATAAATATACTCGATTTATGCATTATATATACAGAAAATAATGTATCTCTTACAACATGCTAAGCTGCACAGATATTACGAGATAGCAATGCAGTTTCTACAAATACGAGAAATCAATAGGAAAAAGATCATAAGGGAGAAAAACTCACCAAAAGAAATCAATTTATAGGATAACCAGAAAGAACACGACTAATCGCATACACTTCCCAAAATAATTCGGAGACCACGGCATGTTTATTTACTTCTTCAGCTCAAGAGGTATGTAAGTATGACTTCTGCCCTTTCTCTGTTACCTGAAACCATAATGGAAATAAATCAATGCAGGTTGCAAACAAAATATATTTAAGAAAATCTATAATAGTCAAAATCTACAAATGAATAAGATATAGAATCAACTATTCAACATAACTCAATCCAACTTATAGTTACATAATGAAAAGAAGTAAACTCTACTCTCTACATAGGAGAGATTGATAGCAGAGAGAGAGAAGATGAGATAAGAGGGAGAATTTAACAGTCCAGATCTCAGACTAAAAAAAGAAAAAAGAAAAAAAAATCTACATCAACTTCACAGCACAGTGAACTCAGATACTAGAAACTAAACATGATCAAAAGATTGATTGAAAAGTGCAAAATCAAATCAAACAAGAAACCAAATCTTTACTATATTTGCATTCAGCACACGATCAGATAGTCGAAAATATATATCTTTAATAGAGACATTGTTCACTTATTTCCCCAGCAAGACCTACAAATATGCAAGACACAAATCATACATGCAAAAACAACAATTAGCGAGAATTAAGGGAGACTGATTCACCGATCACAAACATAGAAACCTATGAAATCCACATATACCTAAGTTCAATGAAAGTCAACAGATTTTAAAAAGAAACCAAAAAGCTCCTAATCAGATTATGAACATATAATCCCAAGATCAGAAATTTTCACCAACAAATGAAAGAGGTAGAAGCCCTTATTTCCAAATCTCAGTATATCATATTCTAGCACCGAAATAAAATAAAATTTAGGAAAAAAAAACCTTCAATAAAGAAGCAGAAGCAAGCAGAAACTACTTACCCAAGAAGAAAAGAAAACAAAACCTACAGCAAAATCACTGGTGCAGAAAACCCAAGCACGAAAAGACGAGAATGAGAGAATTTTTGTTGAGAGAGAAAAGTGCGTGTCGGAGTGGTGTGAAGCTTATTAAATGCAGTAACTATGGGGATGAGTGAGAGAGGGGGTCAAAGTAGGTGAAGGCGGGCCGTCGGATGGAGTAAAGGAGGCTAGTTTCCGTGCAATCCGGATGGGTTATTGGCCGTCGGATCTCAGAGCACGCGTGATGAGAAAAAGGTAAGCGTCCATGAGATGTTTGACAAAATGCGTATCTAATATTGGAATTCGTAAGAACTTAATTGAAACCTTTTGACATTTTAATTTTAACTCCGTTTTAACTTTTACCAGGTCTACTGTCCTCGCCCTGCCCATGCTGCTGCCTTCTAATTGTGTTTAATTAATTACTAATGCTGAAGATAATATTTTTAGATAGTATTATGATATTCTAACGTATTTTTTAATGACTAGAAATATCAACTACTACTCAAAATGCATATTGAATGGTTATCCTTCAGTAACAACAAAAAAATAATTTTTTTAGAACGAACTCGTTTCTATTGTAATAAAATTTAGATTGTCTCCATGGGATGACGTAGTGATGAAGGTAGGAGGTCCGAGACCGATAGGTCATGGGTTCAATTCCCACCAACACCATTATATGATTTGTCTGTCATAAAAAAAATTTAGATAATCCAAAATGTGGAACACACATTAACCTCTAAATGCTGTCCCATCCAATCCATGTAGTCATGTGGAAAATTTGGGGTTTTATTCTATACCAAGACGAACATGCGCCAACATTTGAAAATTGGAGCTTCTAGATAATCTGAGTTTTGGAATTATCAGGCAAGGGATGTATTTTAATACTAGGTTATGAAGAAATTAAGCAATAATTTACTCACTTTAGAATTGACCATTTATATGTCTATAAACTAATAGTATTAGAATTATAATGAATATTAATACTAGAGATTGAGTTAGAGATTATTCTATGATTCGTCTATTAATAAAAGTTATCTCTTGTGCATGTGAATAATATAAATATTATCTCATCCAAATTTATGTCAAGAGATGAAAATAAATTTATACAATATCAACAAAAAAGAATTAGAGAAAGAGAATATAGAGAGAAGCATGCTTTGATATGAAGTGTGAATGATTTGGTAACTGGTGAAGTGTTGAAAATTGCACAAGGCATGAATCACGCGGGTCCAACATTCTACCAAGTTATTATTTGTGAGTTGCAAAAAGAAGTCAATTTACCCATCAAACTCGTCACTGTCAAATCCAGGTAAAGAAATTTGTACATGTTTTAAAGACTACCTACTTCTATGTCTACATACATACTTTTATTTCAATAAAATACAATTATTTTATAATACTAGTGAGGTCGACCAAAACGGATCACTAGCTCATGTAGTGATTTTTGAATGAGTCAGGCCGTGACTTATGATAATCAATGCTCTTATATCACCCTGTATACTCAATAATGTTTATAACCATGTCTCATTGTGCCCTAGACAAAAGCTACATCGTTTTAGATAATTTTGAACTGATTTATTAAGAGATATAGTAAAAACAATAAATAAAAGACTTAATTAAAACTACTCAAAACGACATAATTTTATTTTATTTGAAAAAACTATGGAAATATGAATTTTTTAAGGACATTTGATTTGATCCCGATTTTTAGGGTTCATTTAGCAAGGGGAACTGTTTTGTCATTAAAGAAAAATAATTTTACACGCATATTTCATATTTTATGGAGATTAGAGGTAATAAGGACCATCTGCGGTGGAGATGTGGGGCCATATGCGTTTAAAAATTAGGCGATAATTAATTATGATCTCCTAAACCCCTAGAAAAATTGAAAAGAATTGGGAGATTTGGAGTGATATGAGTTGACGCGCGTGCCTAACGCACGCGTCTGTGGTGACAGCGCCAACCCAAACAGAGAAATGACCTTCACCTCTTCCAAGGATCCAAACAATCTTTCAAATTTATCATCCTTTTTATTCCTTCACGTGTCACCTATATTTTACTTTTTGCAGGAATAATTACTTCCTTCCAACTTTAATTTGTTTTATTATTACTGTTAATATAGCATTAAAAAAAAAACCACAACATTAAAGCATTGACTTGATAGAATTCAAATTATGAAGTTTTACGTTATGGACAAACTTGCGTTATCGTAAAATAATGGTGAAAAATATAACTAAAATGTGTAGATTATGGACTGTCTACTGTTTTTTGCTTGATCTTGGAGCAAACAATCATATAGTAGTTAACAAATAAATAGAACTATGCGTTTCTTGCATCATATTTTAATAATTGGGTTATTTTCTCTTTAAGATATACTCCCTCCGTTCCACTCCATTAGTCCATTTTCTTTTCGGCACGGAAATTAAGAAAGTTGTTTGTTGTGTGTAAAATAGTACTCCCTCCGTCCCATTGGAAGCGTCTTGTTTTCCATTTTGAACGTCCCATTGGAAGCGTCTTGTTTCTAAAAAAAGCAAGAATATGTGGACAAAATTTAACTATCCAAAAGTCAAACAATATACACCACACATTATCATTTTCTTAACATCCGTGCCCATTGGAAACAAGACGCTTCCAATGGGACGGAGGGAGTATAAAGTAGTGGGATCCACTAGAATATATAAGAGTGTTATTTTAAGTTAAAAAAGGAAAGTGGACTAATGGAGTGGAACGACCCAAAAAGAAAAACTGGACTAATGGAGTGGAACAGAGGAAGTATTGAGTAAAATGAGGAAACAAAACAAATTAAACACAAAATTCTACTATTAGCCAAATAGTAGAAATGAAGATTATATCTAGCCGAAAACTTTAAAAAACATAAAAGTAGTCATTTTGTCCTCATTCAATGGAGGGCCGAAAGGGGTATCCATCGGCCGAGGAAAAAAAAAGGTCGAACAAGTTCATTGGCCGAGCCACTTAATTCTGCAGAGATAATTACCGGGGCCGAAGTAGGGCCGATCATCGGCCCTCAACAAGTTAAAAAAAAATTAATGAAGGGCATCGATCCTCAACTTGAAGAGAAAAAAAAAGAAAAAAAAATTAATGAAGGGCATCGGCCCTCAACTTGAAGAAAAAAAAAAATTAATGAAGGGCATCAGCCCTCGACATGAAAAAAAATTGTTGAGGGTCGATGCATCGGTTATGAGATTGATGACTCCATCGACCCTCCATAGGCCTATTCATTAATTTTATTTATTTTTAAATAAAACATGTTGAGGGCCGGTCTCCATCGGCCCTCCATCGGAGTCCCACATGATTGGTTGCAGAGACCCTAATAAGACAAAATGGATATATATGTCACAACTCGATTTTCGAAAAAGGGCGTGTGACCAAGTGTATTACAATACGAGTAAATAAATCAAGAATTCATGATTTTTAAAAGATAGGTTCATTCCTCGAATTAGGCAAAAATAGAAATAAAGTGTCCGATCACATATGTTCAAAATGTGATAAGTGTCCGATCACATAGAAAGCAATAACTAGTAATAAAGATAGGTTCATTCCTCGAATTAGGCAAAAATCATTAAGCACAACAGAATTTAATTTACTCGACAGCAACCCTCGCCTCGGCTCCGTCCGTCAGTAGCAGTCGCTCAACCTGAAAATGTTTTTGAAAAAAATTTGGGCTGAGTACTAGTATATTCAGTGGGCGAGCATTTAATAAAACATTTTATAAAATCTGCAGTTATCCAAAGCATGAAAGTATGGCTTAGGAGGTTTTAAAACGAAAAAGAACTCCTAAGTATACGAAAGCATTTTTCCTATCTTTTGCGCGCGCGTGCACCGTTCTTTTAGTTACTCTTGCAATCCCGGAACACATCCTCATCGGATCCAATTTCATCTAGGGTCTCGAGCCGTTACTCAGAGTACTCTTTTCAACTTTGAATATCGGGTCTTTCCCCACATAATCCCTTATAAAAGTTAGTGCATAGTGGAGATCAACCCACTGCACAACTAACGGGAGTGTACATAATTTCAGTTTGACGTGTTAGGTCAGAACAAGAATCTCGATCGACCATACAAGAGCATTAAACTTAATCGAACGCATAAAACATTTCTATGGATAACAACATTTCATATAATTTAAGAGCTTATTAACTCAAAGATAAGTTTAGAGGAAAGTATATAACCCACCTCGTGGCGCAATATTATTATCTACAGCTCTTTCCGAGGTTACCGTCCTTCCTCAGATGGTCCTACAATAGAGACCTAATTTCGGTTAGGGTTAAATCCCAAAGTCCTAAAATTTTTCGAATTCTAGATCACAAAGTTCGTCTCTAGTAGAAATAGAATTTTTGGTTACGAAGAGCAGATTTGATTTCGCTATTTTTCTCGAAATGATAAAATCCGTCTTCAATAATCTTGCCCGGATACATACCGTTCACATTTTCGATATCATTCTCTCTCCATTCGGTAAATAAATTTTAGCTTTGGTATATTCCATTTAAGGGGATATTTGAAAATAAAATATATTTGGAAATTATTTTCGCTGCAACTTCCGGCTTTGGCCGTCGGTCTTCCACGAAAACTCGTGTTTAGATTCTGCTCCAGGAGAGGTACGAGACCGTAGAAATAAGTTTCTCGATCAGGTGCTGTTTCGGTATCGAAAATAGTCTCCGAACTTGAGTCAACGAAATTGTGGCAGTTCTGTCAGCGGTACTTTGTAGGCTCGTATCTTTTTCGTTCGAACTCCATTTTATGCGTCGAGTGTGGTTTTGGAAAGTCAACAAACTCAGCTTTCTATCGGTAAATGGTTCAGTGAGTTTCGAGAAGGAACGGAGCTCATAGACTATTTTAAAGTTGGGGGTTCAGCACATTCTGGGAAGGATGGGGCGTTTCAACGATGCCTTTTCGTCGATCGGTAACTTCTTGATACGATCTTCAAATGGCGAACGAAAAGGTTCTGGAGATTCCTTGAATGACAAGGTTTGAAACGGTATGGGGCTTGGGGTTACCAGATTTGAGGGTTGTTCACAAAAGATCTCCCAAAACGGGTGGAGCTAAACCCTTTTGTTTAATACTTAGGATTTTCTGATTGAGGCATTAAATCAAACAGTTTCTGGGCTATATTCGAGCAAGTGTATCTCAGCGGTCGAGACTCCGTTTCACGATCGAAAGTATGTTTTGGAATCCTTGTTTATTAAGGTTTGTGATGGTGTAAGTTTTCTAGAGTTATTAGTACGATCGGGTTGTAAAAATCGGGCCGTAAACTTGCTACTCTGCGCTTCTCGCCAACTCGGCAGTTTTGAGCGGGCCGTTTCAACGGGGCATAACATTTTGGTCCGAGCTCCAAATTTTGAGAGGCAAGTGGCGTTGGAAAGTATGTAGACGTGTCTTTCCAACGATATGAGTGTTCAAGGGGTTTCAGACAATAAACAGTGTGTTGGCAACGTTCGAAAGAGGCTGCTTCGCAGTCTGAAAAGCACTAGGCAGTTCGGCGATCCGTTTTCGACGTTGAATAACTTCGTGGTTCGGACTCCGTTTCACGAAACGAGAGGTGCGTTGGAAAGCTGAAGGTGCAAGGTTTATATTTGTATAGGCCTTAGGTACTGTTTTTCATTATTCCGGTCGGAAATCGCGTCGCAAGTTCCCTGGTCAGCATGCTTAGGAAGTCAATGGTTTTCGAACTGTGGTTTTCCGGAGTTCATAACTTGCTGGTACGAACTCCAATTGGCGAACGGAAAACGACTGTGGAAATCCAAAAGATCAAGGATCACGATGGTGTTGGTTTTGGGGTTTTTGGTTCACTAGCCTATTCAGAAAATTTGGTCGGAAGAGAGCTGTTTATTTTATCGTCAAAACAGGGGCGGTTTCGGCATGCGCTTTCGATGGTGTATAACTTTTCAATCCGGGCTCCGATTTGCGAACGGTTTGGATCGTTGGAAAGATGACAATAAGGGCTTTCTAAGAGTGTCTAGATCATTGAGTTTTGGTTAACTAAGAAGTCTAGAAATCGAGCCGAAACTCGTTGTTTAATGTCAATAAGGATAGTTGGTCCCCTGGAAATTCTGTGCTTGAATCGTGGCATCGAGAACGAGATAATTGAAGGTGGTTTTATAGTTCTAATATTCTTAAACCGTACCAAAGATGTGGAAATTAAATAGGTGTACGATTTCATGGATCTTGGACGAAAAAAGAAGGGTGTAGCCAATGGTCTCTTTTGAGCAGTGATTGAGGCATTTTAGAGCATCTCCAAAGAGGGAACTCTATTGTAGAGTTCCCTCCACACTGTTGTAGAGTTGAATGTAGAGTTTTTCCGAATTCATCTTCAATCGTCAACTCTACATTTAACTCTACAATAGAATATTCTATATATCATAATTTCCTGAATCTGAAAAACTATTGCATATCATAATATTACAAATCCAACACTTTTAGTACTATCGTATTTTTATGCTAGTGTAATTTTAGTATTATTGTCTAAATTATTTAACAACTTGTGTTAATTTTTATATTATTATATTTTTATTTCAATATAACAAAAATTAATAAATTTAAAATAAATTAAAATATAAATTACATTTTATTATAAAATGTAAAACAAATTAAATATAAATGTAATATATTTAAATATTTGTAAAACAAATTAAAATAGAAATGATATTAATTAAATATTTTACTAATTTGTAAAAGATAACAATAATTTAAAGAAAATTTAAAAAAAATGTAAAAAGCAACTCTACCGTGTGAATAGTGCCACGGTAGAGTTGCAGTATCAAAGTTGGCCAACCTTACAATACCGTTTCTTGCAGTTTCTTGTTGGAGAAAAAAAACTGCTTTATTGTAGAGTTTTACTCTACAATGAAGGGCTGTTGGAGATGCTCTTAGCGAACAGTTTGTGCGCATTAGATTTCAATATCCAGGTTATGATCTTGGCTTACTTCTCATGTTCCATTATTCATTTCATAAGAAAAACAACACATAGGCTCACTTCAAAGACACGTACGTTATGGTTTGGGGTTTAGGATCATATGATGTGGTCATTCATTAACCAAAAGAAAATTTCAGTTCAAGCATACATAATGCGTTTTCCAGTGACAGCGAGCAAAACAAACTTTCACCAAATCGACAGAAGCTAGAAACGGGTGTTATTAAAAAAATTAGGCGTGAAGAAATAACGACAATAAAATCAAATGTTAGTATAAATACTATAACAACATAACAAACAACATATGAAAAATTGAATAGCGAAAATAACGAAATGCAAACCGAGGCGAGAGTTAGACTCTCTCTCCGCAAGACGATAATGCTCCGCTACTCGGTGCAAGCGGTCTATAGCACTCGTCTCCAAGATACAACGGTTTTTCATTACGAGTAGTTGCACTACTTCTCGTAATTCCGGCGAACTACTTGATATCTCGGGACTAAGGAAATATGAACATATAGATGTATTTAATGAAGTGACATAACATACGAATGGAAGAATTAATTCATTTTATAACTCACGGTGGCATCATCTATTTATAGGTAAGAGATGCCTTTTCCATAAAGAGACACAATGCTTGGTTAATTAAAGAGGCATTGAAACGCTTTATGAATCATCACAACGCATGCATGCAACAACGTGTCCAACCATGCATGTAAATATGAAACAATGTTACCAACGTTTCAAGCATCACATGTGGCTCTTCATGATTTGAAAGAAGCCAACCGACGTAAACCAACGTTAATAACCAAGTATCCCTTCATTGTTATTTAATAATCTAATTAAAGTCTAACAATCCCCCACATTAGATTATTAAATGCAAATGCAAAATGTTATGCAATCCAAAGTCCCAAGTGACCTATTATTGCATCAGGATAGGTAGTTTTTTGCTTTGAACCTTCCTTAGTATAATGTTATCGGATTTACTCGCCGCTCGGTGAACGCGATGTCTTGAACCGGTCAGCTTTTTTGTGTAAACCAAGACAATAACATATACACAATAATAGATACAATATCGTTCGTTCTCACGTTGTGTCCATTTTGGCCTTGGACCATATCTTGGATTCATAAGTGTTTTTCTTATTTGAAGCGGCCACACTTCTCACTTATATAGGTGATCTCCTATTAAGAGTATCCCGCCATACTCCACCAATAAGGCTATAGGAATCATTAAAAGCATATAGCTTACCCTTTTACCACAAGCTACGTGTTTGCACTGGGGGCGCCTTCGAGAATGGATTTTTAGTTGTGTTTCCAAGTGCACAACTTGAACATTCTTAACTTAGTTGTCTCTTTGAACCATGTTCATGGGATCTCCAATTATCATGGTAGAGTTACCATTAAGAGCATTCTTTTAGTGTGGATTTTAATCCCATTCCCCTAACTGCGTTGTATAATTGATCACTATTAATACCTTTAGTAAATGGATCCGCAATATTATCTTTGACTTCACATAGTCAATACATATTATTCCACTAGTGATCAATTATCTAATGGTATTGTGCCTTCGACGAATATGTCGAGACTTACCATTATACATACTACTTTGTGCTCTCCCTATTGCATACATACTATCACAATGTATCAAGACGGGAGACACGAATTTTTTCCAACAAGGAATATCCTCTAAGAAGTTCCGTAGTCATTCGGCTTCTTCGTATGTAATCGTTATGATGTCATGCATCATACGCTATGCATTTTTGCTCATCTTTTTCATCTTCCCCCACAATTAGAGGTGTCTCTTTCAAGAATCGAGACAGATTCAAAGTAGTTAAATAAAATAACATTTTAGATTGTCAATCCTAGCGCGTTCTTTTAGTTACTCTTGCGATCCCGGAACACATCCTCGTTGGATCCACTTTTATTGCGATCCCGGAACGTATCCTCGTCGGATCCAATTTCATCTAGGGTCTCGAGCCGTTACTCAGAGTACCCTTTTCAACTTTGGATATCGGGTTTTTCCTCAGATAATCCCTTATAATACGAACTTTGTAATGCCGCAAACTGTTCGTAAATCGGACCTCGAACCCCGAAGTTATCCGCTGCCGAAGATGGCACTCTGAACTGCCTCGGTGCCACAGGCAGTGAACCGGCTATGTTCAAACAACTCCCGATCACTCAAAACCAACTAACACCTATCGAAACTCATACCTCTGGAAAGCTTTCCAACGCATCTCGCAGTTCGATAAACGGACTCTCGATTTAGGAGTTACACCCCGTTAAACTGCTTAAAATCATCACTAAACCCAGATTTTTCTTGCGAAAGAAAAACTGTTCATCTTGCGAACTTGCGTCGCAATTTCCGACCGGAGTAATGGAAAACAATGCCCAAAGTCTATACCATTGCAAACCTTGTACTTTTAGCTTTTCAACACACCTATCGGTTCGTGAAACGGAGATCGGACCAAGGAATTATTCGCCGTCGAAGAAGGCTCGCTGCACTACCTACTGATTTTCAAGCTGCGGAGCAGCATGTTCCGAGCATTTCCAACACACTATTTTTTTTTTTTTTTTTTTTTTTTTTTTGTCCGAAAACCCCTTGAAACCCATACCGTTGTAAAGCCACGACTACAGGCTTTCCAACGCAACATGCCTCTCGTTATTTGGAGTTCGGACCCGGAATGTTATACCCCGCGGAAAAAGCCTACTCAAAACACCAAACCGGCCGAAGCGCGAGCAAATAAGTTTCGACCCGATTTTCATGACCCAATCGAACTCATAATTCTAGAAAACTGACATCCATACAAACCTTGATAAACAAGGATTCCAGAGCATATCTTCGATCGTAAAACGAGTCCCGACCGCTGAGATACGTCCGCTCGAATGTCGCCCTTAAGCCGTTTGATTAAATGCCACACCCGAGAAAATTCTAAGTATTGAAATGAGGCTTAGCTCCACCCATTTTGAGAGATATTTTGTGAACAGACCTCAAATCTGGAAACCCCAAGTCCTATACCATATCGAACCTTGTCATTCAAAGGATCTCCAGAACTTTTCCATTCTCCATTGGGAGATCGTATCAAGAAGTTACGGATCTACGAAAAGGTACTACCGAAACGCCATCCTCCCCGGGATGTGCCGAACCCCCAACTTTAGAATAGCCTAGGAGCTTCGTCCCTTCTCGAAACTCACCGATTCTTATACCGATAGAAAGCTGAGTTCGTTGGCTTTCCAAAACTATGCTCGACGCATAAAATGGAGTTCAGACGAAGAAGATACAAGCCCGCGAAGTACAGCTGGCAGAACTGCTACAAACTCGCTGACTCAAGTTTGGAGGCCATTTTAATTATCGTAACGACGCCCGATCAGAAAGCTTACTTCTACAAACTTGAAGCCCTCCTGGGGCAGAACCTAAACATCAATTTTCGTCAAAGACCGACGGTCGGATCCTTTCCGCATGAACACGGATCCTTTCCGCGTGAATTTGGTTGTTCGTTGCTGTTGTAAAGTTCGGCAGCACGTTACTACTACTTGTCATCATTTCTTCAACACGAATTATCGTCTTGCGATTGTTATTAAAAAAATTAGGCGTGAAGAAATAACGACAATAAAATCAAATGTTAGTATAAATACTATAACAACATAACAAACAACATATGAAAAATTGAATAGCGAAAATAACGAAATGCAAACCGAGGCGAGAGTTAGACTCTCTCTCCGCAAGACGATAATGCTCCGCTACTCGGTGCAAGCGGTCTATAGCACTCGTCTCCAAGATACAACGGTTTTTCATTACGAGTAGTTGCACTACTTCTCGTAATTCCGGCGAACTACTTGATATCTCGGGACTAAGGAAATATGAACATATAGATGTATTTAATGAAGTGACATAACATACGAATGGAAGAATTAATTCATTTTATAACTCACGGTGGCATCATCTATTTATAGGTAAGAGATGCCTTTTCCATAAAGAGACACAATGCTTGGTTAATTAAAGAGGCATTGAAACGCTTTATGAATCATCACAACGCATGCATGCAACAACGTGTCCAACCATGCATGTAAATATGAAACAATGTTACCAACGTTTCAAGCATCACATGTGGCTCTTCATGATTTGAAAGAAGCCAACCGACGTAAACCAACGTTAATAACCAAGTATCCCTTCATTGTTATTTAATAATCTAATTAAAGTCTAACAACGGGGTGGACAAGGTGACATGAACAAAAGTTTATACCTTGACTTCTTCGATCCCGACGGCGAGGGAGAACGTGGCCGGGTCTTAACTTTCCGGTGGAAGGAGACGGCTTGAATGCTTTGTTCCTTCTTGAAACTATGCAGATGGCAAAACGTGGAGTTGCAAAGGGGGGTGAGGCTTGCAAGAATGGGTATAAGAAGGAGAGTGAAGGGGAAGAAGAAACGTTGGATGGAGAAATGCAGGGGCTTGCTTGCTCTAGCCATGCTTAGTCCCCTCTTGTTCGATCAGTAGGAGGCTTCTCACATCCCCCCCCTCCAGCCATGCCACATGGCTGAAAATAGTCAGGCCAAGATCCGAGCCAATGCGAAGCCGTTCATCGCCATCGAGTGTTTCTTGATCTTTTATGAATCGGGGCTGCACGGTGAGCGTGAGTGGTGGAGGAGAAAGATACGATCGGTTTCCTTCATGGTGAATTTTCTATCCCAAAGATATGCGTATATGGATCGGATTTGGTCTAAGATTCGCCTAATTTATCGGGAAGGGGGAGGACATGCGAGGGAGAGAGAGGGAGAAGAAGAAGTAATAGTTGGAGGATGTATATACACTTGGAAGAAGAAGTAACAGTTGGAGTATTATATATATATATATATATGTGTGTGTCATTAATCACTTTGGATATGTTTTAATTTAGGGAATATAATTATATTATAATATTGAATTATGTTATAGAATACATAACTTAAATCCGAAATTAATCGCATAAAAGAGATTAATTAGGCGTGACAAAAATTGTGGTATTACAATATATGTGTTTTAGAATAGTATAAGGTTAGATTTGTGTTTTATTTTTACTCATTTTGGCTAACAGTGTATATTTCTATTAATAATAATAATAATAACAACAGTGATAATAATAATAATAATAATAATAATAATAATAATAATAATAATAATAATAATAATAATAAAATCATCATAAGCAGTGGCGGATTCAAGGAGGCGTCCGGCGGCGGCGGCCCCCCGAACTCGTGTCGAAACACGATTTTATATCTGTAATTTTTAAAAAAAATCGTATTTCGCCCTCTGAATGTACATTTCACCCTATTCTCTATCGAATTTTTCAAGTTTCGCCCCCCTCCCTCATAATCCTGGATCCGCCCATGATCATAAGACCATATTGAGACCGGCCTTTTTGGGCTTCACAACCTATTTCGAGTGAGTTGACCCGGACAGTTCCTAAGCATCTAGTTATAACTCATCAACTTACATGCGGTTGTTTGGAGTAGCTCAATTTAAAAGATGTTGTCTATATTTGATTCATTATCTAATGAGGACATTGTGAATTGGCCTCAACTAATTATTGACATAGATTTAAAACACAATGATAAATTCATAAATATAAACGATTTTATTTAACGTTGTAGCATCATCGTCTATTGCATTTTTTTGTTATTTTATTTCATAATGAAATGGTGAAAAGTGTGTTTTTAATAATTATATACTCCATTAACCTATAGATAAGTATTATTTGAAGCGAAATAAAATACTCCCTCCGTTCCACAATTCTTGCTCCACTTTCCATTTTGGGTTGTTCCACAATTCTTGTTCCATTTCCGAAAATAGAAATAAAATTAAACTTAATCATAATCTATTTCCTTCTTTATTCCTAATACTCTTTAATACTCTTTTTCTTTATTCCTAATCTACTCCTACCTATTCACTACTTCTCGAAACTTCATCCACCATAAACCTACAACTGCTCATTCATTATCTCTCCAAAACTCTCTAGATCTCCGCCTCCATCTTCAAGAACACGAACTATTAATCTCCTCTGCCTCTATCTGATTGTCTTCTTCAACTGCTGGAACCGTAGATCGCTATCTCTCCGCCTCCATTTTCTTCGTCTTCTTCGCAAGGATGAATTCTCTCTGAATCCTTCACCCGCTAGATCTAGAACAGATACTGCCAATATGATAGGAGAAATTGTCGAAACCGGCGATGGTCTGACCGGAGCGAGAGGGGACGACGGCGGAGACAGTGAGAAAAGCTCTGGGTCGAGCGAAGTATCAGAGAACGAGAGCGATTTTCGCAGATCTGAAGGGGCGAGTCCATATTAGCCGTTCTTTGCCGCCGGATGTGGGCAAGAAACGACAGAGGAGTTCGAAAGCACACTTCCGACGTCTGAAGAGGATAGCGAAGAAGGGTCATTCTTTGCCACCGGATTTGACGACATCTTGCAAGAAACTGAGGAGGAGTTAGAAAGCCAAGTTCCGATTTCTGAAGAGGCTAGCGAAGATTGGCCGTTCTTTACCACCGAATTTGACGACATCCGGCAAGAAATGGTGGAGGAGTTAGAAAGCCAAGTTCCAGTTTCTGAAGAGGCTAGCGAAGATGGGCCATTCTTTGCAGCCGGATTTGACGACATTCGGCAAGAAACTATGGAGGAGTTCGAAAGCCGATTTCCGGCTTCTAAAAAGGCTAGTGAACCTTGGTCGTTCTTTGCCACCGGCTTCAACAACATCAGGAAAGAAACGACAACAGAGTTTAAAAGCCAAGCTCTGCCTTCTGAAGAGGAGAACGAATTTGGGTAAGAAGTTTTTGTTTAATTGTTTCTGTTCTACCAGTTTATTGAGTATCTTTCTGAAGTTTTTAGTAATAACATTGCAGCTCTTGTGTATGCAGGGAACAAAAGAGCTCATGAAGCCAGTTGGAGGACTTGGTATTGGGTGAGATCTATCCATGTTTCTCTTGTCAATTGTTAATTTAATACACTAGGTTGGAGTATGTGTTTAAAGCACTATATCGTGTTGTGGAGAATGCAAATAATATGGTCTAAAATGATAAGAAAATGCTCACTCTATGTTTGATAGAACATTTCAATGAAATTCTTGGTTGTAGAATGAGATTTGTTCTTTAGGTGTGGGGATTTGTTTTGTGTTGCTACCTTGTTGATTTATTGCTTTTGGAATGTTGGATCAATTTGTGTATGCACTTATATGTTATTTTTGTTATGGATTGAAACATTGGTGATGGTTGGGCCCTAATATCTGATGGTTATGCTTCTGAAATCTATGAGAGGGTTATGGTACTATGTAAGATAAACTTGTCTTAGAGCATACTTATTTGTTTGTGGTTCTGCTACATGAACTACATAGTGCCAATTTCTTCTCATCCAAATGTTTCAATCTAAATCTGTCTTACTCACAGATTTAGATTTACTAAACTACTTGATCAATTGTTTCATTGGTGATGAAGGCTTGTAAATATCATGTTATAATACGTGTATCACTGATTTGCTTGGTTCATGACTGTTGCAAATTCCTTTCTAATAAACTTACTGTATTTTAAAAACAGATATAGTACAAAAGGCTGAATCTGTCTTATAAACAGATATACTACAAAAAGTTATGTGTCTTTACTATACACAGCTATACAAAAACTTCTAAATTTGTACTATACATAGATTCAGTGTAACTTAGCTATGTAGTGATCCACATATATTTAGAACCCAAGCCTACCCCTAATCTCTTCAACCTCTGCAACCATCCCATTGTCCATCATGTAAGTGAAACATTCCCTAACCAAATCAGCAGACACTTCCAAATCTTTTGAAAGTTCATTTTGTCTCAATAACGCATCTTTCTTCAAATGAGGAATTTTATAGTCATTATTTCCTTTTACCTTCATTATCTCAACCATACACCCTTGCAAGCTCAAAAATACCTTATTTAAGGTCATACGTGATAAGTCTGCAAATGAATAGCAAACTGCATTCACCAACTGATCCACATTCATGCAATCTGACTCTATTTGGATGCTTTGGATGGCCCTAAACCATCCAAGGTTATTCACATTCATGTTAGGTGAATTGGTTGGTTGATGAACAAGCCTAGGGATGGCAAAATTGCGGTTCGGGTCCGGGTATCATACTACCCGGACCCGCCCCGCCCTGTGAAAACCCGGACCCGCCCCGCCCCGTGGACCCGTACGGGTCCATAAAATTGGCCCCGGAACCGGACCCGTACGGGGCGGATCCTACCCGCCCCGCCCCGTTTAGAACTGCCACTTTTTTTTTCACTAATACTTACAAAAATTTGAATTTTACAAAAATTTGAATATTTATAGATTTTATAAAGTAATACTTTTTATTTATAGAACTTAGATTTATTTTACTTTGTTATATGAATTTTCGAAATATATATTACCGTAATTAAATTTTCTAAAATAAGATATAGATTTAAGGGGAAAAAATAGGGGAAGAAAGGAAAAAAGAGAGAGAGAGAGAGAGAGATAATGAAGTATTAAATTTAATGAAGATGTGAAAAATGGGTTGGGATAATGGGTAAGGTATATATATAGTTGGGGAAATTAAAATTTTTGGAGGGTTCCCAAATATTTGAAAAACCCTCCAAAATTTTCACTTAAAATTTGAATTTTACAAAAATTTGAATATTTATAGATTTTATAAACTAATACTTTTTATTTATAGAACTTAGATTTATTTTACTTTGTTATATGAATTTTCGAAATATATATTACGATAATTAAATTTTCGAAATATGTATTAGTTTGTTATATGAATTTTCGAAATATGTATTAATTTAGTATATTATATTTTTATATATTAATATTATTATATATCTATAAAAATAACGAATGTGTGTATTAGCTCAACTGGAATAAGTTCATGTATAAAAACCATTGATGCAGGTTCGAATCCCGCTAGCAGCATTTTTATTACGGGGCGGTTCTACACGGGGCGGGGCGGGGCGGGGCGGTTCCAGTGCCGGAACCGGAACCGCCCCGGACCCGGCACGGGTCGGGTACGGAACCGCCCCGTTCTCGTACGGGGCGGGTATTACCCGGTTCTACGCGTACGGGTCCAGGTCGGGTCCAACGGTTCCGGGTTCTTTTGCCATCCCTAAACAAGCCTTATGTCAAATCCCTCTTCACTGGCTGCTGCCCTAAAGTCTAGGTCTGTGTCCTTTATGTGTGGGCGTGCATTATCTTGTTGTATGAATATCAATTTCTCTAGCATAGGAGGCCATTTTGCTCTAATTGCAGGAAGTATCTGTAATGTCCAAACGAAAAAATAAACATTTCATTACCTGGCATTATGGCTATTTTGAATCATGCTTGAACTTATGTCATAGATGACCTTACCAGTTGTTGTTGATGCAGCTTGGGCTTTGTTGACCAAAAATTGCATATTGGTTGATTCATTATAGAATCAGATCTTATGCCTTCTTTGGAAATTGAAATTTTAATTTTCAATTTCAAAGAAAGATTCTATTGTTGTTTCTGGTACAATCTAACCTATCAGAATCTGAATGTTCATTCAGATTATGATAATTTACATTAATACAGTATGAAATTTACTAGAATTCTTGCATAATCTAACCTATCCGAATCTGGAATTAACCTCAGTAAAGTCTGAGTTGTCTTACAGATTGTTGTTGATGCTATTGCAGTAAAGTAACAGAATATGACATACCTTTTGAATCAAATAATCCTTGATCACCTGTTTTGTTATGGATTGAATTGCTTTGGTCTCTAGTGTCCCCTTCGGTCTATTCTTGCTTGCTCTAATTGCAGCAACCTTTTCCGTGAATGGAAATATGCCAATTTTGCCATCAAACAAAACTGTCCCATCTTCAGCAATACAGGTCTTGCTACTGCACACATGAACATTACTTTGTTTATGAACTTCTTGCTTTGGCAAGACCTATGTGGCTCTACCTCAGTAGGCGTATGGTAAAATTGGTGTTGCAGCCTTAGTTAGATAGAACCACTTCTCATCAATGTGCATTGTGTTCTGCATATTTTTGAACTTCAGTTTTTGCGTGATTCTATCAAACTGTAGTGCCTTGATCGAAAACTGTAACCTTGCAAACTTATGTTGGGCTGTGAGGGAGGGCTTTATTGCACTAAAGTTAGCTTTGATTAGACCACCATTATACCATCTCCACACCGTTGTGGGACTGCAAGGTATGCCCTTAGCTAGCTTCCTTATAGTGCCTCTTTTTTGCATACCCAAACTCTCTATTAAAGGTAGGTTGATATGAACTTATTTTCGATGTACATCACCTTTCTTTTTCGACTGCAAATGCATGACTTGACCCTGATTTTGCTGTTTTTTGCTGCAGCCCATATTCGCTGGATAGTATGCCGACCACAATCGTACTTAGATGCAGCTTCTTTCACTTTTCCTCTTTCAGGCTTCTCATTCTTCAGATTTTGTAGCAGAAATTGAAGTATTTGATTCCTCTCTGTTGTGGAGAGATCTTTCCTCCTCACCATATTTTTTGTTGTAATATGTGTGTTTGAATATTTGGATTGAGTTTTTTTATTGTACTTATAAGGGCAATAGTTGGAGGGAATTTGAAATTAGATTTTGGCCATTTGGCTCCAAATCAAATTTTGGAGATGTAGTGTGTGATGTGAGTAAACAACTTAGATTTGTATGATTTCCCTTCATTTTGGATTATGATTCAGTTAATCTCCAGTTGAATTCTCTCTCCTCTGAATTTGTATTTTATTCCATTTTCCTTCATTTTGTTGCAGCAATATGATTCAATTACTCTGTTGTCCGTATTAAATATCAAGGTCATTTTGCTTATTAATTGAAGGAACATTTCAATTGTAATAAGTTAAAATACACAAATAAGAGGAGAGAGAAAAATTCAGAGAAGAGAAAAAAAAAAGCAGAAAACTGTTAATTGAAAAAGGACCCACACAACTAATACAAACAACATAATTAACAATTTTCTTAAAATACCGCGCCGGAAAGTTTTGGAGCATTATTTGTGGAACGAAGGGAGTATGTATCATTATTCTAGTAGCGAGAGACATGGACTAGGACATAAAATGAATTTTAAGATTGTCAGTGCTTTTCAACTATTATTATGTTTCTTAGTTATCCACATTAAGGAATACTTTACATTTGATAAATTAATAAAAATTAAGGCTCAAAATATTATGTTTTATTCGTTTTTATTTTTCTAGATTATTTTTAATGAAAAGTATACGTCGATGATATATTGAAAGGTTAATAAAGAACTTACAAAAGGAAAAAACTGAAGTACATATCTTTTAATCTTAAATTGAAAATTTATTTCTAAATAAATTGATACTCTTTTTTTATCTCTTGGATATTGAATTGATATATAACCTATTTTTCGTATTTAAGCAAAATTTGCCACCGATGTTAGGATTCCTCAAAGCAAGAAGATTCCTTAGAAGAAATAACTCCAACTCACATTTGCTCGATAAGCATCTACGGTTGAAGTTGGCAATGCATTATTTCCTCTGCCCCATTAAAAGTGTCTCTTTCTTTTTCGGTACGGAGATCAAGAAAGTAAGGTTGTATGATGTATATTATTTAACTTTTTAGTAATTGATTTATGTCCACACATTCTTTGATTATTTTAGAAAAATGACACTTATAATATGACAACTTAATTAGAAAATAAGAACACTTATAATTGGACAAATGGAATATTATGCAATAGACAAATTGTTGAGCAAGAAAAGACGACTACTAGAGATTCTGGACAGTTGGAAAAGTTTGTTGATAGTCAAATCCTGCCTAGTGGATCGTAGGTTGGCATCAAATGTTTGAACATTATATTCGAATTGTTGGTCCAACAAGTGTGACAACGATGCTTTCATAATTCTAGACGTATAATGTATTCATATATGATTGTGATATTACGACATACTACAATTCTTGATCGATCGTATCAATTTGTGGACTTGTATTACATAAAGTGAGTTATATCGTGCGATAATGAAATACGCACTACTCAATATGACAAATAGTAGTAATATAGTAAAATAAAATAAAATAATTTGGATCAAACATTAATATTATACCTCACATTTTGTTAGTCTCTTTTTATTCACATTGTATTAACCTGATTAAAGCGACATACTTCATATAGGGGTGTTACGGTATACCGATTTTCGGTATACCGACCATACCGTACCGAAAAAATACCAAAGATACCGAATTCTCGGTATACCGTAATTTTCGGTACGGTATCATACCGTACCGAAGTTTTTTCGGTATGGTAACGGTATGAGATTTTTCATACCGAGGTATACCGCAAACCAAAGTTCGTACCGCATATATCTTGTAGAAAAGAGTGCAAAAATGTTGGTTACA
The DNA here is from genome assembly GCA_028984105.1 of Lavandula angustifolia. NCBI lineage: Eukaryota > Viridiplantae > Streptophyta > Magnoliopsida > Lamiales > Lamiaceae > Lavandula > Lavandula angustifolia. The sequence continues at coordinate 28,227,112 of CM054808.1, forward strand.
AGTTTTGAACACGGATTGTAACAAAATTATCACTCATATCAAACAATCTTAATGTTATATCATATATTCACTTAAGTGACATAACTTTATTTGACATAAAGTCACATTATTTATCTATTAAATAATGAAATGTGAAAAATATTATATTTTCAACTTTATAAACATTAACCCGTAATATTAACAAATTCATACAAAATAGATAGATTAATTAATTTTATTGAAAAATAATATCAATAACTTCTTGGCTTTTATAAAAAAATATAGATTAAATTTACGTTATACCGTTAAATATTCGGTAGACCTTGATTTTTCGGTATACCGAAGTGCGGTACGGTATACCGAAAGAGCGGTATGACAACGGTATGGATTTTTGCCATACCGAACTTTCGGTATACCGAACTACGGTATACCGAAATGATCGGTACGGTAACGGTATGTTTTTTCTCATACCGACCCTTATCGGTACGGTATGCGGTATGAGAAAAATCGTACGCTATACCGTACCGAACACCCCTAACTTCATATGTCCCAATAAATATAAATTGTATTCATTTTCGAACTGCTTCATTATTATTGTCTTTTTTCCTTAAAAGAAAAAATAAAATTATGGACTACAATCACTTAAATAAGTGGACCCACCACTTTAATACATCTCCGAACACTTTCTTAATTTGTGCGTCAATGCCATATTTATCGGGATGGAGGTAGTATGATATATAAACAATACTTCTGTCGTACCATTGAAAATGTTCCATTTCTATGGGGCATGAAGATTAAGAACCTTGTAATGAGTGGTGTATATTGTTTGACTTTTGACTTTATTAATTTTGGTCCACACATTTTTTTTTTAGAAACATGACATTTTCTATTGGATAGTCCAATAAAAAAACAAAACACTTTCTCTGAGATGTTGGAAGTACTATAGATATATTTTTATTGATTTACGTATCATTACATATGTACATTGTATATAGTGATATTCATATAAAATTGGCAAATCGGACAGTTTAGTCCCCAAATTATAAGTGTTTGACCAATTTGATCTCTTATTTATTTTTTTAGTTAATTGGTCCTCAAATTATAAAATTTTGGATGAATTGGTCCTTCTGTTAATTTTTTTTAGTTAACCGTTAGTCAATAATTTTAAAGGGTATTTTCGGTATAATTTTATTAAGGACCAAAACATCCAATACTAAAAGATTGAGGACCAATTTGACCAATTTTTTTTAGAATTTTATTTTGTTAAAAATAAAAAGATATTTTAGTCATTTTAATTTTTTTAAGGACCAACTGCGCCAATTATAATATATTTGAGGATCATAATCGTCAATTATAATATATTTGGGGATCATAATCACCAAATTTTATTATTCCGTGACTAAATTTTTTCATATATTACTATGAAAATGAGGGATTAAAACAAATAATATCTGAAAATTAAGGAACAAATCATATTAGAATGAAAACATGTTTTGAATGAAAATCTAACATAATTTTATTCATTAAGTTTCAAATATTCTACCTTTTAATCTATCGTTATCATAGTAATATATTCGAAAAATTTGATCACGAAGCTATAAATGTTGACAATTATGATCCCAAAATATATTATAATTAGCGGGATTGGTCCTCAACCTATTTAAAATTGACGTATTTGGTCCTTGAAAAAATTAAAATGACTGAAATATCTTTTGATTTTTGACAAATTAAAAAAAAAGGAAAAAAAAATTGGTCAAATTGGTCCCTAGTCTTTCAGTATTGGATGTTTTTATCCTTAATATTTTTTTACCGAAAATGCCTTTTAAAAATCGTTGACTAACGGTTGACTAACCAAAAATTTAACAGAATGACCAATTTATCCAAATTTCTATAGTTTGGGGATTAATTAACTAAAAAAAATAAGGAACCAAATTGACCAAACAGTCATAATTTGAGACTAAATTGTCCAATTTGCCTATAAAATATAGAATCCTATCTTTACAACTTTATAAATAAATGCATTTAGACTTCATAATAAATCACTTTGATTATTCTTCCCAATACTATTATTTTCCTCTTCTCCGTATGTATTTTTCATATTATTATTGAGATAACTTTTCTACAGAATCTCAAAACAAAATAGAAAAAATCAAATTGAGCAACTAAGAGAGGCCCTTTACTCGGGACAACGCGGTTTCGTTGAACTGCCGCTCTAATCTTCCCAAACTACCCCTGTCCAACACCAATAATTGCTCTCCAAACCAACCTTCATGAAAATTTGCCTACAATTCAAACCCCCAATCTCGATATAATAAGCCTCTCTCTCCAAACCGCAAAAAACGTACACAAAATTCCATCAACACAGTGTTTTAGTGAGAGAAATCTCTTTCCACGTCAAAATTCCATAAACACAGCGAGCCTAACCCTACGTGTCGGTGGAAGACGAAGAGCTCGACCGGATCCCGGTGGAAGAGGAAGTTCAATCTGCGGATTTGGCTCGTCGACAGCTTCCTCTTCAAAATCGTCTCGATTTTCGAAGCCGTGGTTCTCGTCTCCAAGCTGTGTTTCTTCTACCTCTGCTGCGGCTGCCACTTCTGACGATTGCAGCATATTGTGATTGATTGTTGATGCTGTTGATTTTGGGGGGAATTGGAACGAATTGCATATTGTTCCGATTTGTGCTGATAGAAGGAAATTCAGCTGAAATTGCTTTATTTGTTTGATTGTTTATTTTTATTTTTTTTTTGTGCAAATTTGTTCAATTTGCAATGTTAATGTATTTGATAATTCTTCTTGGATCTGTGACGATGCTGATTGTTCAGAAGTTCAGATACTAATTCAATCACCTAGTGGAACTTCTTTAAACCTTTCATGGCTGCAACGAAATAGTGTCTGATGAAAAAGATAATCAAATACTAGTATATTTTTGGATAACAGGGGAAACTGCATATATCCATATCTAGTGGCGTAGCAGGAAGTCTGAACGGGGGCAATTTATTATAATTATATAAACAAATGAGAAGATAAAAAAATAGTATATTTATCTTAATATAAGTACCATTTATATCACATTACAAAGTCTATCAATTCAAAATCAAGTAAAAGATTTTTGTAACATTTGCTATCTTTTTCATAACAAATTTGTGTTTTCCATTTCCTTCTATTTTTTGTAGAAAGACATGATTTCGTGGTTGACATGGACCTTTTAATAAGTAAAATCTATGCACCTGCTCTATTAAGTTAAGAGGATAACTTCTTATTGGAGGTTGTAGTCCTAGATCACTTGGAAGATTTTCTAAATCAACTTCCTCCAATGATGCCTGAGATTGATGATCAACTCCAGTATTTACTTTCTCCGATGATGGCTTAGGTGGAATAAGTATAGGATTATTAGTTGTTGAAGAATATGCATCCTTCTATTTTGCTACCAGATTAAAGTAGCGTTTCATTTTTCTGAAAAACAATAAGATAAAGTAGCTCTATTAGCATATTACCCTCTGCGTGTCTGCTACATACCAAGAAGGAAAAAAAATCTAAGTAATAGTCAATAATCAAGACTAAAGAGTCAAGAGTAGCATTAAGTCAAAAAATTGATAATTATAATTTGTAAATCCCCCAAATTCACAGACTGCCCGATGTGCCCATAATCATATCCGTGGACCGTGGGAAATCGTTTCTAAAGTAGGAATCTTCAAGCAAATACACCAATTCTAAGAGCTTAAAGCTATTGCTTTACGAAATTCCACTATCAGAGAAGCAATTATTCTAGATTTCTAGTAAATTCAGCAAAACCATTCACCCTGTGATCCAGATCAAAAGTAAATTACTTGCACACGAAATCAAAATGAAGATTAGGATTTATGATTTTTACTTACCTGTTCCGCTGCCGGCCAGAGAGAATAATCGATTAGTGTTCGTGACTGAGAGTTGATTGAAAGAATAAGAAAAGGAATTAGGGCGGAATGAAGCGGGAAAGAGATTAGCGTATCTAATCTCCTTTCCTTTTTCTTTTGGAAATTAGATATAATAAAAAATTCCATTTCGACATATATTTAGAATATTAAATATTTTTGTAAATCTTATAATTAATTAGAAAATTACTAAACTATCCCTAAAAGATTCTCAAATCCCAATGGGGGCAGTGGCCCCTATTGCCTACGCCACAGTCCATACCCTATGTTAAAGATTGTACATATCCACATCCTTCAAATGAAAACTGTTAGAAAATCTGCATTAAAAGCAGAATTTGAGCTGCCGGACAGCGCACTTTAACTGCAATTTCGAGCCATGTTTGCTGTCATTTTGACAAAATAAAATATACCGTGTCGGACTACGTTTCGAGTCGATGATCGTAGTATATTTCGTTTCTCAATTCTGATTTTCGGTGAGTGAGAAATAGTTACTCGAATATTAGTGCGCGATGTTGTATTTATTGAAGTGGAAGTTGAAGAGTGGACTTCATTTAATTAACTTGTTCTCTTAAACTTGTTATATTAATGGAAGTGATATAATCTTATTTTGTCACTCTAGAAATATATCATTTTATATGATATATAAGTTAATATATGACTATATATATATCTTATAAGTGTGAATGAATTTGAAATGATTCAAATTCTTGTAACTCCTTCATTGCTCCACTAACTCCTAATCAATTTTACCATGATGACAATTGATCATGGATGGAGGTTACATGTAGGAGTAAATGGCAAATAAAGTCCCATGCATTTCAAATGTGGGATAGCTCTTATAAATAGGAGGTTGTAAAGATCATTTCATACACAACATATCATCACATCTTCATTAGCTATAGTTGTCAAGCTCAAGTCCTTGCCTTCCTTCTAGTTCGTTGGATTTCGTTCGTTTTGCGGTGCTGGGGCGTATTTCTCTGGCCGTTTTATATTTGGGAAGATTACGTCGTAACCGTGAGCACTACTGGGGCGTATTTCTCTTGCGGATAGAGATTCTGTCTCGATTCGACTTTGCATTTGGTTATAATTTTATTTATTGTTCAAGTTATAATTTTTCTATTTCCATTTCACGGGTTTTTGTGTTCAGCAGATTCGTATATTTTATAACAATCACAAGAGAAACATAACTTATCTTAACTTGGAAATGGCGTATTCATCTGCTACTTCGTCCACCACCGCTACCGGCACCGTCGCCTCCTCCACAGTCGTCTCCTCCACCGGAGTCCCTTTCCCCGCAGCAACTTCCGTCGGCATCTTCGCTGCCGGATGTGGTGGACCACCTCCATTTTCGTTCGTGGCATCTTCAACAACAAGTGTTACTTTGCCATCATCCAACAGGGCCGCCATCTCCACTTTGGCCTCCATGTCATCCGCTACTAATGATCGGATTGTGAACAATTCACGTGATGCAACTCATGCTATCACGTCGTCTTCGGCGACTCCGTTTATTCCTTTTGGGACGTTAAACCACCTTGGAGGGGTAGGAGGCTCTACCCCAACTTTCCCGGCACCGTTGCACTCTTCAAGAGCATTGCCCGCCGTCGAAAAGCCACCACAATTTGGTGGAGCCGACTTTAAACGTTGGCAACAAAAGATGTTGTTTTACTTAACAACATTAGGGTTTGTATCCTTTGTGTAGTGTCAATAGGACTAGATGATGTAATAGGCTAGACGGATTATATTATTCATTATCATTTTTTGTCTAAGTCCTGTACGGGGTAAATGTTGGATTGATCTTCAGTAGGAAGTTACTTTCCAGAACCCCACGTCATCAGTGTAAGAGCTTGTGTTCTCAAGAGTCATCAGCTGACCTCGCTCAGTAGAAGACATCTCATCAGCGGACATACATCAGTAGAAGAACACTGTATTCAAGCTCAGTACCTTCAAGAGTCATCAGCTGATCTCACTCAGTAGAAATGTTATTATCAGCAGACTCAGACGAAGAAGACAGAGATCTTATCAGGTCTACTGTATCCTACAGGAAGCAACCCGAGTCTAACTTCATTCGAAAGTCAGCAGAAGATCATATGAGGATAACTGAGAGTCAACTCCGATGAAGACCGATGTCTGACAAGTCTCACCTACCACAAACCTCGACCAATGAGAAGCAGTCTAAGCTCTACCTACTCACAGTAACCAACAACTATGCTGCAACTTTTCGAACTGATGGCCGTTTTCCTTGGACGTTTGTGACACTTGGCATCATCCTCTCCAACGAACAAATGCTGGGGTCACAACTATAAATAGAGAAGCATTTCCGAGCTCCACGCACGGGATATCAAAGGGACTACACTCTCAAGCTTTCAAAACACTCTAGCGCCTTTCACGAAGATCCAGCGAAGAACTTGCATTATTAGAATACTTTTAGTTCTTCTCTCTAGAGTTATTTCTTTAGATCCCTCTTCTCTATCTTAGCTCAATCGTTCATATCTATATCTTAGAACCTTCGAAGGAGTTCACATTTCGTGACTGTTCTTATTGTAAGAACTCCTTCACTGTTGGAGAAAATCCCCTCCCCTTCAATCTTAGGTTTGAATTGTAAAGTCGCTAAGGACTATAACTTAGAAGGGTCTGTCCAGTGCACAGATACCTTGCTGAGGCTTGCTCAGATTAATCAATAAGACCTCCTGTTCAGCAGGACCGTGGACGTAGGATCTTGCGTATCCGAACCACGTTAAAAATTGCTTGTCATTCACTGTTTTATCGCACTACATACAAATCATCTTACAAACTCATACTTTGCATAAAACGTATTTGAAAAGTGCACTAGCCAAAATAATTTTATTTTCGAAAAACACGTTTTCAAACTAAGACGAAGTCTACCGGGCCCTACACACTTATCCGCACTAAGTCACCGACTGAGAATCAAATACTGACAAAAGTCAGTATAAGAGACTCAGGAGCTGACTCACTCTGACCCGCGATCAGAAGGTTACTATTTGACATTGTTCATCAGTCGCAACCTACAGCTCAGTTGTCCTTCGCGTTTGAGAAAAATAACTTGTACTCAGGTGTATTCACTCCCTCTCTACACCTGACACTCGTCTCCGGACCAACAATTTTCCACATAATCACATTCCCCAAAATTATATTCCCTATCAACTTTACTTTCCAGAATCATTTTCTTTAGAATCATATTCCCCAAAATTATATTCCCAACAATTTTACTTTCCTGACAATCTAACGGAGCCATACAGTTTAGGAGAAGTTTTAAGAAAATCATAAATCATCATGTTTCATCACTTGATCAAGTTACATGAGTAAGTCAATTTATTCTGAAAAAGAATATACAAGATTAATTAGTATATTTATATTCTGTCAATCTCAAATAGTTAATTTCTATAATAATTCATACGAGAATAAAATAATTAAACTTTAAATAATTCGTCACGCAACACTTAGAATCTCCATTTTGGCGGCGTGGATTAGCTGTAGCATGTAACAAGATAAATACAGTTAAATCTCGATAAAGTAATAATATTGGAATTGAAAAAAAAATATTTATTTAACGTGATTATTATTTAATCGAATATTATTTTAATGTATTAATTCATATCGGAATCGAAAAAAATTATTATTTTAATAAAATTATTAATTTATTAAATATTACTTTATTAAAGTTTAATTGTAATCATATAAGCCCCCTTGTGCTAAACGTTCTAGAAGCCCGAAATTCAGACGTCAAAAATATTTGCTCAAATGAAAATTCGTAAGTTCGAAGAAATTTATGAATAGTAATACACGCGTGGTCATCAAATTGTGACGCAGTCGCAATTATTATCAATTGACCTTGAAAATGTCTATCCAATTCTGCCCACTACATGTCCCACCAATAAGGTGAGGATATGTGTCTTGTGGTTATAAAAACATGGTCCATCAATACACGCGTGGCGCTGTGTGATTGGTGGGCCACCAAATGGGACACCACTTTATGGGGCACAGGATCCCTTCCACTTAGATGTCGTCTTGTGAAAAAATGTTCACAAGCGAGACAAATCACTATATACACATTTATTTGAAAAGAAAGGAAAAAAAACAAATTTCGATACAAAATACTGTCATGCCCTATCACAAAGGCCGATCATACCAGGCCATGATCGGGCATGTCCGATCGGTCTGGTCCGATCATGGCCTGATATTTTAGTGAGAGAAAAGTGAAAAAAGTGAGGGTATTTTAATAAATTTGGGTATATAGTGAATAATTTTTAAATGCATAGGTAATTTTGTAGTTGTAATAGTCAAATAGGATAGATTGATCACTTTCTATAATACCGAAGTTTTCGGTGGGTGGAGCTGAAGATGCAGACAACATACCGTTACGAAAAAGCCCCCGACTACGCAAGAAGAAACTGCCCATCGCGGCCGCCTCCGAATCCCGCAACCATCCTCCCACCGCCACCGATTCGGAATCTGTGCTGGCGCGAAACTCGGGATCGAAAGGCAGAAAATCTGAAACTCGAAGCACCGAAGCGCGGGCTAATCCAGTAATAGCAAACCTTCCTTTTTTTTTTTTTTTTTGTTCTCCTCTCTTGCAATTTCTGGGTTGTTATACTATGCTTTTCTTTTTTTTTTCTTGAAACTTTTCGGATGTAGAAAATAAATGGAGAGAGTGCAAGTGATGTGGAACCCAAACGTACAAGTAGGTCAGTTTCCGTGGCCCTGTCGGATCCGGTTATCCTGGACTGCCCCATTTGTTTCCAACCTCTCACCTCCACCGTCTATCAGGTTCGTCTATTTTTCACTGGTTCACGAGATAAACAGTATTATTCAAATATGGGTAGCATGCTTCGTTTCAGCTATAAGTTTTGCAATTGTAAGAAGCAAAACTTTGTTTTTTGGGCGTTGGTATTTGGTAAGGTTTTCTTGGTGAACGTAAGTTTTTGGTTTACTTGAAATGCTTTTGTAGGATTATAGTATAATCAGTATGGTTATTGTTTATTTATTGGTGCGTTTAAAGGGCTAGTCATTTAAATGAGGTTTTAGTTGGCTTGCTAGAAGTTATTGAATTAAATTCATGATAATATAAGAAGCTTATAATTCGCTAACTTTTCTGCGGAACAGTCGTATTTGTTTTGATGGATTCATGTTTGGTTTATGATTAGTGCAAGAATGGGCATATAGCATGTGAATCATGTTGCACCACAATGAAGAACAAATGTGCAACTTGCTGCCGCTCAATTGGGTTCATCCGTTGCAGGGCGATCGAGAACGTTCTTGACTCAGTCCGGATCACATGCGAGTGCAAGGAGACATTTAGTTACGGTGAGAAGCTTGCTCATGAAAAGACATGCACTTATACTTCTTGTTTCTGCCCTCTTTCTGGTTGCGACTATGTCGGCATACCCAAGTGCGTGTACGCACACTTTGTTCAAATGCATCCATGCTTTTCCATCAAGTTTGATTTCAATCACATCATTTCCATCTCGCTCGACAAACACCCCAAGCTGACTTCCTCAATCATTCTGTGGAGACCGTTGGGAGTTTTATTAGTGTTGTCTGTGTTGCACCGACCTCAGTAAAGAGAGCATTTCTGTATGATCTTAAAGTAAGTGCTGGCAATAGCTCGGTGAAACTGAATTCGAATGTGGATGTGATGCCAAAATGGAAGGCGCAACCCCCTGCAAATATAGGTCTTGTAATTCCTAGCCATTTTGTTAGCTCGGGTGGGCACCTGAAGTCGAATGTAATGGTTTATGTAGTAGGAGTTAGTTATTTTGACTGTAGGTTAGTTTTGAGTAGTAAATGATGTGGTTGGAACTTAGGAAGAAGGGTAAACTTGTGAGTTCTGGTGATCTTCATTTTGTTGCTAAGATGTTGATATTGATGTTAGTGCTAGGTATCTCCTCTTATTTCAGCTAATGTAAGGCAAACTTGAGGTTTCTTTGTTTTCTTTTACTTGGCATGGCACGCATACTCTTAATATTTTATTACTGAAGACTTGATGTCAACCATGAATTCAATTTTAATTCTTTCCGAAATTATGAGCGTTTGACTGGATTAGTTTATAGTAATTTTTATTTTTAGTTAATATATCCTGAAATTATGTTTAATTGGATAAATTGTTTATTCTGCTAACCTGTTACTGTTAGTAAATGAATTATTTTAAAAAATAATAAAATGACTTTTGAAAATAAATTTTATCGGCAAGTATTGTCACACCGTCTAAATTCTACAACATTAAAACTATTGTAAAAAAAAAAAGTAAAAATATATAGTGTGTGAAATGATAAAAAAAAAAAGCCTACAACTAAAGAGTTGATTACAGAAGCCGCAGCCGCTATCTTTTTTGTTGACGAGGAACCCACAGCCGCTATCTTTGGTGACCACCCTTAATGTGATAGGGTGACAGACTCACACATAACGTGTCCAGTGGGAATTGAGCCGCTATCTTTGGTGACCACTCTTAATGTGACAGGGTGACAGGCTCACACATAGCGTATCCAGTGGGAATTGAACCCATAACCTATCAATCCCGGGCCACCCACCTTCAGCTCTATGCTATCCAGTGGACAGCCCAAAACATCTCTCTCTTCCGCATCATAGTCGGTCAAGAAATGATTTTTCTCTCTTGTAAAACCAAGAAAAATATCGTCCACCTATTCATTATCTTCTAAGCTCTGAGCTTCTCTCCTTATCCCTTCACCATTTCGAGAGAGATGAGTTCTTCAATATTCACTCCTTCAGCTAAAACAGTCTTGAAACCCAACCAAAATCCTCTGCTGCAGTTTGCCTCCCCTCTTCCGAAGCGAGTCTCATGCAACGGCAGAACAACTACGGCTCTGCTTTCGAGCGCCAAAGAGGCCGTCTTGAAGGATTTTCATCAAAGAAGAGCCCTCAAAGTTAATATCAATTTCCAAGAGTTTGCATCATCGATATTTTTGCTGTCACTCCAATTTCTGGAGAAATAACAATATTTTCATATAATAAAGATTTTAATGCAGATTATATCAGGGCTCCAGAATCTTGATAAGGATAATGTAGCTGCTGTTGTTACTGCTGCGGATAAGGTTAGTATGTGCTTGTGTCTGTTCTTAAATCTGCTAAGAGTCATAAGTTTCTGTCTCAATTTAGATAACAAAATTCAGTTTACTTGTACATGCAGATTCACTCTAATCATGATATATATATATATATATATGTGTGTGTGTGTGTGTGTGTGTCTCTCTTACTATCTGTAATTCATTAGTATTATTCTGTTTTGTTTCAGGGAGGGGCAACTCATGTGGATATTGCCTGCGACACTGAACTTGTGAGACTTGCAACGAGCTTGACCGCCCTTCCGGTAACAATACTCACCCATCTTCATCATCTTTGTGTTAAAACCATTTTCAATTAGATGCATAACATACAATAGCTATAAATGTACTGTTCATTTTGCTTCAAACAACTCTGTTCTAAGATTTTTTTTAAGGTAATTTGATCTTAATTAGTTCATCATAGAATACTAAAGTCCGTACAACATACTGCAACACTCAACTATCTAACAAGAACTAGAACAGATTTAGCTAAATAGCAAGGTTATTAAAATTTCTTAGTAAGAATCAGATATGAATTATAGTGTAGTTATGTTTTGTTGCAGGTGTGCGTTTCTTCTGTTGATCCAGCAGCATTCCCAGCTGCAGTTGAAGCTGGAGCCTTAATGGTGGAGATTGGGAACTACGACTCGTTCTACGAAATGGGCTTCATTTTCTCACCAGAACAGGTATCTCTTTCTTCTTCTTATTTGATCTTCTTAGTCTGACTCCTCCTTCCTTTTGAGTGTGCAGATCATTAACATGACGAAGGAGACCAAGAGGCTGCTTCCGTCTGTTGTACTCTCAGTCACCGTACCACACACACTCAGCCTTCCTGATCAGGTCTTGATTTTTAGCATTTCTGTCTTATCTTATTAATAGTGGTCTGAGGGTGGGGTCCTGTCTCGTTTTGTAGGTGAGGCTGGCCGAGGAGTTGGAGAGAGAAGGAGTTGATGTTATTCAGACAGAAGGTGGGAAATGCTCTAGCCCTTCCATGGCTGGTGTTCTTGGCCTAATTGAAAAGGTATGCACAATTCTTTAATTTACGAGGAACCAAGAGGCTTCATTTGACAAACTAACTTTGTGTTGTTTGATAGGCAACACCATCTCTTGCAGCAGCCTACTCCATCTCACGTGCAGTTCGAATCCCAGTAATGTCTTCTTCCGGTCTAAGTTCTGTTACCGCGCCTATGGCTATTGCTGCAGGGGCCTCTGGCGTGGTACGTACTTAAAAATCTCTCCTATTAGGGGAAGATTGAAATATGAATCATTACTAAGTAGTACTCCCTCCGTCCCATTATTAATGTCCCACTTACCTTTTTTGGTTGTCCTATTATTTATGTCTCATACCAAATAAGGAAATAAATGAGTGGACCACAATCAATCTAAGCAAGTGAACTCCACCTCTTTATACTTTTACACCACAACTTTACACATTTACCTCCACTATCTTAATTACCGTGTCCAGTCCCAATGAGACATAAATAATGGGACGGAGGGAGTATATTTTTAGAAAAAGAATTGGAATTCGGCACGATTTAGGAGGGAAATGACTGTATGTCCTCATTGGTTCAATGAACTCTCTAGTAAGTAGTAAACATAGTAGTAAAGTTGAACAAGTGTCAAATAGTTGGACGTAGGATCCATTGGTTGTTGCTGAGGCTTGCCTAATGTTTTGATGCAGGGCGTTGGATCGGCTATCAACAAGCTAAACGACGTTGTGGCCATGATTGCGGAAGTGAAAAGTATCTCGGAGTCATTGGGTTTATCAACGAGGGAAAGAAAATGTGTTTTCGAAGAGAGCAGCTTAAGGCTATAAGCACACGAATAAATGGTTAACGAGTTGTGAATTCTTACCATCGTATTATTAGAGAAACAATTTACAACTGTTAGTTACTAGGGAGAGTTTCTATTGATTTTTAAGCACTTGCCAACTTCTAGCTTATGAAAGGGACACCATTTTCTGTTACTTGCAGTTAATTTTTCTCACTTACAAATTACGTACTTTTTTACATTACTTCTGTTGATGCACACATTTATATATGATATTCATGTAAGGAATATATTCATATAAGAATTAAGAATTAACATATATCACTAAAATTCATTATTTACTAGGAGATTCTCTGATTGAAAATCATAAACTTTTTAGATAAGACTCCGATTTCCGAATTTCTTATATCATTATTTCAAATATTTTATATGAAATTTATACAAACGCTTCATTTCGGAACATTCTAATCTAATGTCTCTCTCTATTAAACTTAAACACAAAAGTGATTTTTTACCAATCTCTTTATTTTGCGTGTCTGTCTTGCTGAGAGTTAGATAGATCCTATCACATAATTTCTGTTAGCCTATAAGAAATGCAAACGTTTCCAATAAGTAGATTACTTAATTTAAAATGTATGTCACAACTCTTCTAATCGGTCGAGGAGATATGTTTGGTCATTAAAGAGTAATTAAATTTGTATTTTGAAAATGATTTATAAACCGACCATATTGTAACTATATTTTGTCTAATATCATTTATCTTTTCTTCCATAATTTGTAATTTTGTGAACTTTTTTTTGTCATAAAAACATATGTTGCCGTATAGTTATAAAATACAACAAAAAAAGCAAGTTGACAGCGTCCATACTTACGGGAGTTATGATGTCTGATGTTCTATTCTGTTGTACATATTTTTTTCCTTATAAAATTCACAACCTTTTTTAATGTACGATATTTACTTTCACTATTATTTATTACATGAGCAAGGAAAAAGTATCTACAACGTATGATGTACATATCAGTATATCACTATTATATTTTCCTTACAATAGAAAAACATTCTAGAAGGAAAGATAACATTACAAATTTAACTATTATTTTGTTATTATATAAAATTGATTTTCATGCAATGTAGAATGTGTCTAATTTATTAAAAAAATGCTATAATTATAATTTAAAATTAGCATACACAAAAATGTGAGGAATAAAATGGAAGAGAAGACTGTGATAAAACCCCCAACTCAGCAATTCTTCCTCCAACCTCATCAATACCACATTGTTCGTATCGAAAAACTACCAATTCCGCCATGCAATCCCTCCACTCCGCCGCCCGCTCGACCCACTTCTAAACCCCCACCGCTCCGCCGCTCTTCCTGGCAACAATGCCAGTCCCGCCGCCAAGAAGGTATCCTTCAAAGTCTCCGCTGCCGTGACGGAGGCGCCCAAGCGGGAGACGGACCCCAAGAAACGCGTCGTGATCACGGGCATGGGCTTGGTTTCAGTGTTCGGAAATGATGTCGACGCCTACTACGACAAGCTGCTGAGCGGCGAGAGCGGGATCACTCTGATTGATAGATTCGACGCGTCCAATTTTCCGACCCGCTTTGGCGGACAGATTCGGGGGTTCAAGTCGGAGGGATATATTGATGGGAAGAATGATAGGAGATGGGATGCTTGCTTGAGGTACTGCAATGTTGCCGGAAAGAAGGCGCTCGAGAGTGCAGATCTCGGCGGAGAGCGCCTCAATAAGGTAAATTTGCTTTTTGGAACTCAAATTTAGTTGATTTTGAGGTTCGAGAGTCTTCTAATGTTGGATAAGTTGTTTTTGTTATTTAATTGTCTTTGAATTCGGGTTCATAGTGTGAAAATGATTTTTTAGTAGTGACTTGCAAAATTTGGTTGATTCGAATGCTGAGAGTTTCGGAATTTCCCATACTTGTATATGTGAATCCATCGGCCTTTATGCATTGAGCATGAAATGTTATTTCTAGAAACTTCTGTTTATATGATTATTTTGAATTGGCTTATTGGTGCTTGTAGCTTTCATCTAGTTTCTTGATATTGGTTCCATTTGTAGTGTGAAAATCTCGCAAAAGTGGACTTCGATATAGGTTCTTGATTTCGCCAAGATTGGTATTTTTACAGATTATTTTTTAAACTGATTTCAATTTTAATTCTTGGGATGGCTACTAGGTTCTTGATTGCTGACTAGTTTATGCCAATCTCAAAGATTGGATTTGTGGAACGTGTAGTACTGTGTCTTTTGGAGTTGTAAAATAGTCCTGAGATTGGCTTGTTGTTGTTAGAGATTGATAAGAGCCGAGCTGGTATTGTGGTTGGTACAGGAATGGGCGGTCTTACAGTTTTCTCTGACGGTGTTCAGGCTCTAATAGAGAAAGGTCATAGGAAAATTACTCCATTTTTTATACCTTATGCTATAACAAACATGGCCTCTGCTTCGCTTGCCATTGGTCTTGGCTTGCTGGGACCCAATTATTCAATTTCAACTGCTTGTGCCACCTCAAATTATTCTTTCGATGCTGCTGCCAATCACATCTGCCGGGGTGAAGCTGATTTGATGATTGGTGGTGGAACTGAAGCTGCCATTATTCCTATTGGATTGGGTGGTTTTGTTGCCTGCAGAGTGTTGTCCCAAAGAAATGATGATCCACAAACTGCTTCTAGACCATAGGGCAAAGATCGAGATGGGTTTCTTATGGGTGAAGGCGCTGGAGTTTTGGTATGTATGCCATAGTTAGTTTTAGTTCAACTCTTTTAATTTGGATGTTTCACGTCTCTTCAAAATATTTGCCTTACAAACAAGATTATATAAGATAAATCTCCATCATAAATAGTCATTGTAGTCAAAATGAGATACCAGTAAGTTTTTTATTGTTTTGAGTTCATATACTGCATATTTTATCCCCTGTTTTAAATTAGCATTTTCTTTAATGATCTTAAAAGGTGATGGGAAGTCTGGAACACGCAATGAAACGAGGGGTGCCAATCATTGCTGAATACTTGGGAGGTGCAGTAAACTGTGATGCTTGTCATATGAAACCCCAGAACTGATGGACTCGGTGTTTCATCATGCATTCATAGTGCCCTTGAAGATGCTGGTGTTTCACCTGAGGAGGTATTTCTTTCATCCTTAGATCGACAATACACTGTAGTCGGCTCTACTAGATCACACCTTCATGTGGGAAGCATAAGGCTGTTTATCTGAATGTTAACGGCATTCTCTAGAACTGTAGAGCATGTCATATTTCCACAATCATCTTTCTCGTAGTAACATGCCATTTTTCAAAATGGAAAATCTTCTATCTTATCTTTGATCTGGCAAATCTTTTACTAAGTTTGAAATGCTATTAATATCTTCTGTTGCTTAACCTGAGCTGGAGAGTGAAGCTGCACCCTAAATACCCTAACTTCCAGGTAAACAGCTTTACAGATTTGACCACGAATTCTGTAAATTTGATCCTCATGAACAACATGCTTCATATATTGATAATGGGAAACTCAAAACCAACACCGGAAAATGATTTTGGACCATTTTTTCTTTGTACGGTTCGTTCAGTGCCTGATTCTATTAAATTTGTCTTCAGATATGTTCAAGTTTGCAATGATATCAGTTTCTGAGAGCCGCTTTAACTTGTCCATACATGTATCTTTTCAGGTTAACTACATAAATGCACATGCTACTTCCATGATCGTGGGTGATTTAGCAGAGCTAAATGCTTTTAAGAAGGTATTCAAGGACACATCAGAGATCAAGATAAACGCAACTACGGTGAGCACTCTCTCACACACATGCGTGTGTGTAACTGTATAACATTGATATCTTAGATTGAG
Organism: Lavandula angustifolia; assembly: GCA_028984105.1. Classification (NCBI taxonomy): domain Eukaryota; kingdom Viridiplantae; phylum Streptophyta; class Magnoliopsida; order Lamiales; family Lamiaceae; genus Lavandula; species Lavandula angustifolia. The sequence goes on from CM054808.1 coordinate 28,243,700, forward strand.
CAGTGACTTGATCCTGACTTCTTCCTTCTTATAGTCAATGATAGGGCATTGTCTTGGTGCTGCTGGTGGTTTAGAAGCTATTGCAACAGTAAAAGCAATCACAACTGGATGGTTTCATCCCACCATAAATCAATTTGTAGTTAAATTTAAATGCAGTTCAAGTTGGCTGACAATTCCCTTTTAAGTTGTTTTACAATGATTATTACAATTTCCTACCAATCCAAATGACTTTTGGATTTGAGAAGCTTACGAGGATCTATATCAAGGAAATAGTACGATTACACGGAGTGCCAGTGTCAATTACTTCAGATAGGGATTCTAGATTCACCTCAAAATTTTGGGTCAGCTTGCAAAGGACTATGAGTACAGAACTGAAATTCGGCACAATTTATCATCCTCAGACTGACAGACAGTCTGAAATGACAATACAAGTGTTGAAGGATATGTAAAGGGCCATAATTACAGACAAAGGTGGAAATTGGAAAGATATACTACCACTGGTAGAGTTTGCTTATAACAACAGTTATCAGGCGACCATTGGTATGACACCGTACGAGGCACTGTACGGAAGGAAATGCAGATCACCACTATAATGGGATGAAGTTGGTGAGAGGAAGCTTTTGGGCCCAGAATTAGTGCAACAAATGGTGGAAAAAGTTCAAGAAATCAAAGGAAAGATCAAAGAGGCTCAGGATAGACAGAAATCCTACGCTGACAAACGCCGCACAGATTTGGAATTCAATATTGGAGATCATGTATTTCTCAAAGTTTCTCCTTCAAAGGGGAATCATGCATTTTGGGAAAAAGGGTAAGTTACGCCAGAGATACATAGGTCCTTTTGAAATCTTGGACAAAATCAGTCTCGTGGCTTACAGGTTGCCTTTGTGGTGACGTTATTATATTGTGAATTATTACATATGTTGTTCGATTATATCAGTTTGGATATATCATAGCATATATCCCGCATTGAATGTACTATGTATGCTCATCCCTCACTAATCATTTCAGGAAAATGAGCTCGGATGCGTGTGGGAGATCGAATGGCGCATTTGTTCTTTGTTCATTGATATTTCGTTTACTTTAGTTTTGGATAAAACTTATCTTATTTATTTTTTGTTGCTTAAGTTTTGGACTTATTTTGAAGTTACACTTGGATTTGAATAAATATTTTCTTACATAGTTTTCTCTATATGATTATTGGTGCTTCTTTCTCAAAGATAAAGTGTTATTTAAATTAGAGTGTTACATGAATCTTGTAGCAAGAGTTAGTCATTTGAGGAGTCTAGTTTGACTTGTACGTACTTTTTCTTTAATCATGATTTTGTTTCAGTTATATTTCCAGTTAAATAACACATGCATCATTTTGTCATTACGATTGCACTTGCTCCTTGTCCTAAATTGTCATTGAAATCTTATTTAAACACCCCGTCGCTGTGCGCACTCTTGCTCAATCGTATAAAAATAAACCAAACTATGTGGAGTGCTCCTTCCAAATTGTGCAAGATTTTGACTAATTATAGTATGTGATATCTCCTTCCCAGCTGCGCCGAATCCCGATTTTGTGTGTATTTTATGAAATTTTCTTATTCCCCCCTCCTCTAAAGTTGCAGTTGTCACTCTCTCCCGAATCCTTCATTGTTGTAGATTTTTCCATCATCTTTTAATCCTGAAATTGTCCATAGTCACAAGGTTTATTCGAATTAATGACTCAAGTTTAACACTTCAATCGTTGGGTCGTGCAACTATTCATAATACTAACAATCCAGAAACCGGTAAATACAGTAAATTTCATATTTTATGTTAAACTGGAAAATGTGCATTCCCCTCTTTTTTTTAAAAGACTAAAAAAATTCCCATAAGCATAATTTTTATTAGTCCATTCAGATATCCTGATAGAGTTGGCCCAACAGAAAAAAATTAACTTGAGCCCACAATTAATGGGCCTAGCCCGGTAAATACTAGATATCCTTCCTCATTTTGCCCGCCAATACTGCTCCATCTTTCCCGCCAATTCCTGAAGCATTTTACCCCCAAAACTAGAAGATGGTTTTGTGAATTTTCTCCCTCTTCTCTCTCTACTATCTGTAACTGGCAGGTGGAGTTTACAGCAAATATCGATTTTCCAGACTGATTGAAGCGGAGACGAACAAGATTCGCGATGGATCTCAGCGACGATATCAGGGCGGCGCACAAGCGCACTTTTCTCAAGTTTTTCGAACAATCTGTGAGTTCAAACGGCATAATCCTAATTTTCCTATTTCTCTTGTCTGCTTACTGATCGGCGTTTCATGAAATGTTTGATTCGCAGGATTACAACATTGAGCTGAAGAAATCTATCGAGTTGATGTTTACTCAAAACCGCCGCCGTTGTGTACTTAATCTCGCTCATTTCTACCACAATAGAGAAGGCACCGATCTGGCTCGCAGGTTGCTCCCGGTGTCCTCAGATTACGTTGTTGTTTGACTAGTTCAATGAGTTATAATTGGTATTTTGTTGTAATTGTAGGATTTTACAAACTCCAAGCGAGTATATGCAGCCGCTGTGTGATGCGGTGACAGAACTGGCTCGGAGCATGAATGCCAAGTACCTGAAGGAAGGAGAGCAGATTTTGGTTGGTCTCGAGGGCCCTTTTGTTTCGAGAAGGGTGACTCCAAGAGAGCTTTTGTCTGGCTTTATTGGTTCTATGGTCTGCGTTGAGGGCATTGTCACCAAATGTAATTTCTCCTGCTTACTTATTTCTAAGATTTGTTTTAACGTGTGTTATTAGTTTGCATGAACTTGACGATAGTAGCAGAATGGGGCATAATTTATAGTAGAATTTTACTAGGGGAAAATACTGCTAATTCTTGTATATTGAGCCCTGTGTGTGTGGGAGAGAAAAAGGATATGCAAAGATCAAAATCACGTACTAATATCAGTTTTCCCTTTCTATATAATCCAATGTCCTGATATCCTCTTAAAGTTGCGAGGAGTTAAAAGTTTCAGAATTTTGGGTTGATTGAACTTATATACAACTAGTTTTTGGTCCTTTAGATCCTCATGCACCAGAAAATTTGCGTTTACTACCGTAGTGGTTCTACTTTGACCCTACTGCGAGTTTCTGTAGTTTTGTTTTTCTTAGTTCATAATTGCAGTTGGGAATTCTTTGATTGGAGCCTTTTGTTTTGTAGGTTCTCTTGTTAGGCCAAAGGTTGTCAAAAGCGTCCACTTCTGCCCTGTTACTGAGAAATTCACAGTAAGAGAATACAGAGACATTACATCAAATATTGGCCTGCCAACTGGGTCAGTGTATCCAACTCGTGTAAGGTTTCTTGTGTTCCCCTTTTATTTAGATATCATTAAACCTCGAGGTAACTCTAATAAGTTACAACTTCTTTCAGGATGATAGTGGCAACTTGTTGGTAACTGAGTTTGGGTTGTGCACCTATAAGGACCACCAGACCCTATCAATGCAAGAGGTCCCAGAAAACTCAGCTCCTGGCCAACTTCCTAGAACTGTGGATATCATTGTCGAAGACGATTTGGTGGACGCATGTAAACCCGGTGATCGTGTGGCAATTGTTGGGATTTACAAAGCTCTCCCTGGAAAAAGCAAAGGCAGTGTGAATGGAGTTTTCAGGTTTTTTCCGTTTACAGAAGAATTGTTGCTAGTCATTTGTTTCACCTTTGCAATCAATTTATATTAAAATGCTTCTTATTAATGCAGGACTGTCCTTATAGCCAACAATGTCTCTCTTCTTAATAAAATGTCACAGAATTTACAGTATTCAAGTGAAGACATGAAAAATATTAGAAAGATATCTGAAAAGGAGGATTCATTTGATCTACTTGCCAATTCACTTGCACCTTCTATATATGGGCATCTGTGGATAAAGAAAGCTGTTATTCTTTTGATGCTTGGAGGAAATGAGAAAAACCTGAAAAATGGAACCCACTTAAGGGGGTAAGTAATGCTATTCTAATAGGTTGTGTGCTCACTATGCTTAATTATTTGAGCACAATAACTAGTTTCTTGCCTGTTCTACTTTCTTTCCCAAATTTATTGTTGTGCTCTGATTGCTAGTGATATAAATATGATGATGGTTGGAGACCCTTCTGTGGCTAAGTCTCAGTTGTTGAGAGCCATCATGAATATTGCTCCTCTAGCCATTTCTACAACTGGTCGAGGTTCTTCTGGGGTCGGATTGACAGCTGCAGTTACTTCTGATCAAGAAACAGGTAAAATATGCTCTTGATTGTGGTTTAATAATTGTTGAATCTGTGATTATTCATTTGTTAAATCCTGCATTCCAGGGGAGCGAAGACTAGAAGCTGGTGCCATGGTTCTTGCTGATAGAGGAGTCGTTTGTATTGATGAGTTCGACAAAATGAGTGACCAAGATCGTGTTGCTATACATGAAGTGATGGAGCAGCAGACAGTAACAATTGCAAAAGCTGGTATTCATGCATCTTTGAATGCTAGGTGCAGTGTAGTAGCAGCCGCAAATCCAATATATGGAACTGTATGTCTTCAAAGCATTTTAAAGTTCAAGTCTTGCTGTTCCTTTCTATTTACATTACTAATGCAATATTGGATTTGCACAGTATGATCGTTCCTTGACTCCAACGAAGAATATTGGACTTCCGGATTCTCTGCTTTCTCGTTTTGATCTGCTGTTCATTGTTCTGGATCAAATGGATCCTGGGATTGATCGCCAGATTTCAGAACATGTGCTGCGGATGCATCAGTTTCGTTCAGTAGCTGATGGAGGTCTGTTAAGTCTATTTCTCTACTACATTTACACGTTTTAATTTCATATGAAATGTTGATATATACCTACATTAAGATAAAGGTATAGATGTGGAACTCCCTGATACACATATTAGAAAATACATGTTATTGAGCATCTTGATCTGTATGGCAGGCACAAGTTTAGGTGATACCTCAAGAAATGAGGTGGAGGATGATCCGGAGGCTGGTTCTACTGTTTTTGTCAAATACAACAGAATGTTACATGGGAGAAGATCCGGCAGGGGCCAGAAACGTGATACACTTACTATCAATTTTCTCAAGAAGTACATTCACTATGCTAAGAACAGAATTCAGCCTGAGCTTACTGATGAGGTGACATCCTTGAGAACTATAGAGACAGTATAGAACTAGGATATTCTTTTCCTTTGATATTCTGACTTTGTTGTTCGGTAAAAATTATTTCGTCAGGCATCTGAACACATAGCAACTGCATACGCGGAGCTTCGAAATGCAGGATCAAATGTTAAGGTTAGTAAATTACTACAGAGATCTGATTGAACTTCTGGAATTTAAGCTGTACCTATCTCTAAAATTAAATGTTGTGACATGTTTTAGACGGGAGGGACACTTCCAATCACTGCAAGAACCTTAGAAACAATAATTCGTCTATCAACTGCCCATGCCAAAGTGAAGCTGCGGAGACAGGTACTTTTTATTGTTTCATTACCATTTCTGAGAAACACAGTAGAATGTCTCAATGCATTCAATTATCTTAATTCGAGTTTGATGTGATTTAATACTTGTTTACATGGTTATGTCTGGACGTTTTCTTGCGTTTGATGAGTTTCCGGACATGCTAATAGTGTTTGTCCCGGAACAGGTGCTGAGATCAGATGTGGAAGTTGCTCTTCAGGTTCTAAACTTTGCCATTTATCATCAAGAGCTGAGTGAAATGGAGGAGAGGGAGCAAGAAAGGATTAGAGAAACTGAAAGAGAAAGCCAAATGGACACCAACAATACTGACTCTACTGCCGCAACAGGGTAAGTGCAAATCTAACTTTCTAGATTTAGTTTAATTTAAGTTTTTGTACTTAATAGCTGGCCAAAAAAGTGCTTCTGTTGGTGATGTCGAAATTCTCATGCTTTACCCTGTCTATATACAAAGAATTTATTCTTTAGGAGTTTGGTGTGATTCTTATATGCTATATATATATTCCAGTTGGTTTCTCCTCTAGCTAATGTTGTATTTAAGACCATGTTATTGAAAGTATTTTATTTACTCTCTTGAAGCGATACGGAAGCAATGGATGTAGATCCACCTCCAACAAGTGAAGCCAACATGTCGAAGAGGTATGAAGCAGTTTTTGTCACTGATAATGTTATACATTATAAATTTGTCAGACTGATTAGCCCCAATATTTCTTCCTGCAAGCAGATTAGATGCATTTAGTGCTACATTGGGGAAGCACAGACACGCTCAACATGTGGAAATAATGTCCATTGCCGATATTGAGGGTGTTGTTAACAGTGGTGCAGGTGCCCCTTACTCCGCAGCTGAGGTCATGGCCCTTTTGGAGGTAATTTTTATATCTAGTCAAATCATTTTTCTCCTGGTTATCTTGAATAGTAAGTCTGGTTTATAGTCTGGACTTCTATGTTCTGAAAACTGTAACAGCAAATAATTGATATCATCTGCAGATGATGCAAGCCAAAAGCAGCTTGATGATCAATAGGGACACCAATGTAGTTTACTTTATTTGAGTAGTTCCAACTCCAACGCCCTGGGATTTCGAGAGAGCGTTCCCAAAACGTTTGCATGAAGCAGGGGTTGATTGAACGTAGCAAGTCGGTTAGTGCAGTAGCTCGTGCTGGCATTCTCTGGATCTCAATCCTTTAATTTGTTAGTTGCCGTAGGTAGCCTGTGGCTTTCCAGAGCCGTAGAGATGGTTCGAGTTTGTTTACTATAAGTTGTGTAATATGCACTGCAATGCTAAATCAACATTTGAATTGCGTACTACTTTTGTCAAGTTCGATAATTTGAAGTTTTTAACGTCAGGATCATGATGTATATGGTGGTCACTGCTGAAGGTGGTGATGGCTGTGTTTTCTTGATCCGTTAAAATACTGTGAACGGCGCATGATCTTAGATTGCGTCTTAACCCTTTTTGGGTAGATTTGTCCTACTATTGCATTTTAGAGTTTGATTTGTAGTCCCACATCGACTTCCAAAAGATATCTTTGCTCTTTATATTAGTTGAACCACCTCGAATGATTGTGTTCGTTTAAAGGAGAGGTAATTGGCATCTGCTTGAGAGGGTCGGTAACCGCCTATGGGCTTTTACCTGCTTACCAATAAGAAGTCTATTTCCCAATTCAATTCTTCCATCTAATTCCGTTGCACAGTTTAATCAATTATTCCTGAACCAATTTTTATAAGATAACCGATACGAACATTTCAAAACCCTACGGTAACCCAATTTTTTTTTAATTCCTTATCTAATTTTTACTTCGGTCAGAAAAGAACTTCCTTACTCGCCTAGTCTTCCTTACGTTTACACGATCTATTATTCTTTTAATTAAATATGTTGCAGAGTTTAATTCATTATTCCCAAACCAATTTTCACAAGTAAACAATCGATACGAACAATTAACCCAACGAGTACTTGAGAAATAGCCCAGTTGTGAAATCAAGAAATAAAATCAGTTATTATAACTAAAAAACAAAAACACAAATCAAATTATCGAAAGATCGACAAATTGGTATAATATAAAAAAATCTTATTAACTTAGAATTGTAGAGCTTTCCCCTCGAGAGGGAGCTCTTCCAGAAATTCTCGACGGCCCAAGTCAAGCTCAGGCCGAGGAGGGGGTTTGGAAATAGTTTTCAACCAGCAATAGACGCGCCTCGGTTAGAACCTCACTAGCTGCGTCATTGCCCCAAGCGCAAAGATATCATTACATGTGCCACTCCCATCCCTTTATAAGAACTGCTACTCACTTGGTTCCATTACGTTTCCGATGTGGGACGTTATTGAGGATGTGATACAAAATAAACAAAAAAATGTATTTAAAAATATCGTCGACTATTTCAAAGGCAGAATATTGATTGATAATTTGATACTAAATTGTTTGCGCCAAAGCGTTTTAAGCGGACACATTTCTTGATGCCTTGTCTATACCATTTCTTATACACTTGAGCAGATAAAACAAAAACAAAAAAAAAATAGTTTGAAAACTCAAAAGAAAGCAGCAACGACTGAAGCAGCCGCAGCCAAGGCAGCAGGGACACACAATGCCACACCGGAGCTGGGCGCCGGCGCCGGGGCTGGTACTGCAATGTCTTCGATAACAGCAGCACCAGCTCCAACGAGGGCTATCACGTAGACCACGAGAAGGATTGCCATTTTTCTTCCCTCCATGTATTGCGTGATTAGTCCTGAACTTGTTTTTTTTCTCTTGGATGAAGGTAAAAAAACTTGTGTTTCAAGAAAGAGTGATGAAGGGGAATTTATAGGGGATATGAGGAGAGGAAAACAAGAACCTTATAGTTTCTGTTTGATTATGTTTATGTTTTATAATTAACTCATTTGCGGGTGGCTTTGCTGTCTCTAATGATTTTTGGTTTACTGCCGAACTAAGTGTAATAACAGCCTGTGTAGTGTTGTCCTGTAATGAATCCAAGTAGGTATGATATCTACAGATAGGTTTTTAGTTGTCGTATGTTGTTGTTTAGATAGTTATTTGCAATGATAAGAAAACTTGGGTGGTTAAGATTCAGTTTTCCCTTTCCCAATCTCATATTTTATTTCTATTTCGTGTTAACCATATTTCTGCCTCGTAGAAATCTGACACAAGATTTCTGGAATTGTACCTTGATTTCTTCGGCCTTCAGGTGGAAGGTTTGGTGTAATAACATGCAATTCTCTAAAACCCAGATCATGAAATTAATCATTTCCGTACAAAGCTGAAAAAACACAAGCGCAAGAACAAGAGGAACAAGGAGAATAATACAATACAACAGTTGTTCATTTATTTCGGCAAGAGTTGGTTGCTTAGGTTTCAGGTTTCAAAATAAAGTTACATTCTGCAAAATAAAGGTTTCTTTCTAAAAGTGGCAAGGAAATAGACAAGAACGTAAATTACACAACGCAGAGGAACAGCATGGGAGTGAAACTAACGGCGCTTCGTCCCCATAGCTGCTTCCCAACCTCCTAAAACATGGTCTACAATTTCCTTCACGCCAACACCATGCTTCACCTGCATACACAAAGTTTGGTTCTTGATATATACAAAGAAAACATGCGTGTTCAAAAGGAGAGTATTTGTACAACAATGTCTTTAGTGCAGCATGATATGACCCGAAACACAAACCATGAAACACATGTACCGCTACCAAAATCTCGAACCAGAGTGGTATTAGTAAAGGCTTGCGCCTTCCATGACAACAAGCAGAGGGTTCTTAAGGAATTTAGATAACCAAGGAAAAGAAGGTTTTACTTTTCTCCTATAAACCTTCTTAATTTTCTAGCAACCATGCATATTTACCAAAACATTGCAATTCATGAGGAAAGATTAAAAAGAGGTGCATCATATTACTAAGATACAAGCAGTAAAGCTCCCCCAGAGCCAGAGAGGCTAAAGAAAAAGGATGTGGTGAAACCTGAGTAAAAACAAAAGGACCTCCATCCCTCATTCGAAGTGCATCACGTTCCATCACTGATAAATCTGCTCCAATTGCAGCAGCAATGTCAGTTTTATTGATCACCTGCAACAATTGCTGACTTAATTAGATGGGTATCCAGGAACAACCACAGCTGGGATTAACTATGTAACAATATAGTCACACAAATGAAACTAGAAGTGGTAAGACACTTACTAGGAGGTCAGCTTGAGTAATGCCTGGACCTCCTTTTCGGGGAATTTTGTCTCCACCGGACACATCGATTATATAAATTATATAATCTGCTAGTTCGCGGCTGAAGTTGGCAGCCAGATTGTCTAAAGTCAAAAGAAAGGAAGAAAAGATTAGAGTAATTCTTAACAGTTATTTATACCAAGTCGGAACCACTCATTATTATCATATAAAGTTTGGACCGACAATGGCCCCAGAATTACCTCCACCAGATTCACAAAGGAGCATATCTGCTTTATGCAAATTGGAGAGTTCCTCCAAAGGCCCCAAATTTATGCTGATATCTTCCCTTATAGCTGCATGCGGGCAGCCACCCGTTTCCACTGCACGAATCCTTTCCTCAGGAAGAGCTCCATGCTTTATCAGGAACTCACCATCCTCTTTTGTGAATATATCGTTAGTGACCTATAAATGGATATAGACATACAGATCCATGTCATACACTATAAAACCTCCCATCATATGGCCATCAAGGATAACAATAACTGCAAACGTAAAACATGGCTAGAGTCGACGAGTCAGTCACAACTTACTTACATCATCCCACAGAATAAGAATATGGTAAAATCTAAAACTCATCAGTATCTCCCTTAAAATCATAACGCAAATCCGGCAGCAGCAAAAAGTATTGACCATGCAGGTTTAGCAGTAACCATGGGGTGAATTCAAGTAGAACCTTAGTATCATACTATCACTATATATGGGTGATGTTACAGTTAAATCAATTATATTTCGGTCCAGTGGTGTAAATAGTTGAGCTAATTCACGAACTGCTCAAAACTAGCTCGAGGACTTGAAAATAATCTGAGTCTGACTTGATCTTGAGCTCAACAAAACTAGGTTAAATAAGCTCTAGCCTTATCGAGTTTCAAGCTATGTAGGATTTTGCCTTTGATGGTTTAACTATCAAAATATAGATTCTTTTCATGAAGAAGATGTTTACGTTCGTTTTTCTCGTTGAGAATTTGGATTATAGCCTTTTGAATTGAATGAAATATGGATTAGACTTGAAATCATTTAATATTAGCATCTAACCTAGTCAAGCTGAACCGAGATCAAGCTAAAAACATTAAGACTTGACCGAGGTTTATTAGCATTATTGGGGTTGGCTCAGCTCGACTGCGCAATACCTCAGTCAGTTTATCACTTTATTGATGTCAAGACTCTACTGTATGCATATCATAAAAAATTCCCAGGAATTTCTGTGATTCAACTAACCCTACATCCCACAACTTTTGGGAAAGAAAATATGGCTTTCATAATTCACAAAATGAATATTCCCCAATTATAAAATCAGAAAAGTGAAGCAATTTATTAGAAAATTGAAGAAATCATACGTACAGCTGCAAGACTGTAGCGGTCCCTTAGAAATTCACACAACGCTAACATCAACGCCGTCTTTCTGCACAATCACACACAGTAAAAATTAAACAACAGCTCAATTAGAATTATTAGAAAACAACTTCAAACCGAAGATTGATGGACGAGAAAAGAATAAGAAACAAACCCGGTGCCGACGGGGCCGCCGATACCGATGGTAAACGCTCTTTCTTTGAAATCACGATTGACGAGAGGAAGAGCTCTTCTGGTGAAGTAGCCGGGTGACTCAATTGGGTCGTGCGAGTGCGGCGCCAGCCCATCGTGGCTATGGTACACCTTCCCGTCCGGACCAGTCCACGATTCCCTGATACATTCATCGGGTTATTCGATTGGTAGCCAGAAAAGGCAGAGTCCTGCAGGGAAAATAGTTGGGGGGAAATGGTTTAAATTTCACGAAAATTGAAGTCGAAGTGTATTACTCCTGGTGATGATGGTGATGGTCATGGTCGTGCTCGTGGTCGTGCATATGATGATCGGCAGACGCCATTGGAGAGAGAGAGAATGAGGGAGAGAGCAGTCAACAGTGAAGTGGAAGCAATAATTGGTGAGTCGGTTCGGTAACAAGCACTGAAGATCGTAAGTTTACGAGATTAACCTTTGCTGCCTTTTTACCGTTGAGGGTGAAAACTGTCGAAACTTATCCCGACTGCGTTATGTTTTACCTTTTTACCAGATACCTTTCTATGGCCGACTTATAATGATAGAACATTATAATGATACGTTATATTAAATCAATCACAAAAAACTAATACCAATTATAAAAAAATATACTGCCTCAATTCAAGCCGATTTGTCTTGTTTGTTTTGAATGTGGTTATTTATGCATGTTGATTTTATATAATTTAAGTGTGAGATTTATATAATTAAATAATTATTTTAGAATTGGTTTGTGAGTTTAAGTTGTGGGATCTATGTAGATATTTAATTGTTTAAAGTTGATTTAAGTTGGTAAAGGTGTCTGACCTATTTCCGTATTTATAAAGTAGACAAATGAGATAAGACAACCCAAAAAGAAAATATAGACAAATCGGCCAGACGGAGAGAGTATATATATTTGACACTCCTTATTACAGTTATTCAGAAAATATTTAAAAAAAGGCAAGAACTAGTTCAAGTTAACTGAAATAATTTATTGAGTGCGTTGGTTCTTGAGAAATGAGTCCCCAACGCATTGCTTTTCCTGCATGGTTCAGCCACCAAAACCCTAATTTGATCTCCCACTTGTTGAGATGATGATGATAAGGGATTGTTTGGATCATTACCAATAACCCCATGTCTCATCCCCTGTCTTAAAATGTAATCCCATTTGTCTTGGAAAAGATAGAGAATTATCATGAAAGATAATTGAGCTGTGAAAACAATGGTCCAAAGGGTTATGTTTCTTGATGTTCTTCTGTGATAAGCCTGCAATCCTGTGTAGATATTCAAGATTCCAACCAAACATGTCACTGTACCTAGTATCCAATGTAAGAAGTACCACACACTTCTACCTTTACTGCCCCTGCACAATTTTAGAAATTTCATTTTAGTACCTTACGAAATTAATTAGATGAAATATATATATATTAAGGACGTTTGATAAGAGGTTTCAGAATCATGAATTGATATGAATCTAAAAATAAAGCGTTTTAAATTAGATATATGAAGATCATATCTAATTAAAAAGTTCGATTTCTCAAACCCCTAATACTTGATGGATATATCTCATTCCAAATTCTGGGTCCAAACAGCGAATAATATTTTGTTACCTTTTAGGCCTTTTTAAATCCAAGGATAAGCTGCATATAAACAGAAGCATAAAGAGCCAGCCCTATTCTTTGATGAGTGTTGTTGAATGCATTCTCGAAGTTTCTGATTGATAGAATTGCTCCAGCAGTAACAAGTAGCACTGAAAGAACCTTTGAAATATATCTTAAATAAGTAATTATAAGAAAAGATTTACATACAAGTTCAGACAACTCTAGTGTGTCTGATACTGGTAAAGCACTTTTAAGGCAACTCAGGCCATGTATAGTAACAAAAGAGCATCATGATTATGCTTTATGAAAATGTAAAACAATGTGTAATCATATAACACCTCAGACTATAAAGGAACATAATGATTTTGATAAAAACAAACTAATCTCTACTACTCTACTACCTTCTTCCTTTTTTTGTGATTTATTTTAGGTTTATTTCTCCTTAATTACTTCAAACTACGACACTATGATGCAGTTAATTACCTGCAGAATTGCATGAAGATAGAAAACTGCTTTGTGCCTGGGAGCATGAAAATCAGTTCTGCAACTCGACACTCTCATTATCAGTATTCCTGCAGGAACCAACAACCCCATTGAACCCCACAACAAGATTCCATGAACTACAATATCAAACACCTTCTGAGAATTTTCCTGCAAATACATATTCTTAAAATCACTTTAGCTACCCATACATCAGAGCACAAGTGCAAAGGAAAAATCAAATAAAAATCTTTATACATTACATGGTGTTCGTTGAAGCCACGGACGCCGGGTTCAGGCTTACCATACGGTGAAGATTCAGAGATGCGTGCAAGAAAGAGAAGAGCTACACCACCACGCAGAAGGGTGAGACCAGACATGGTAGATTTGAGAGAGGTGAAGGTTTTGAGGTTTTTAATGAATTCAATGTATGATCTATGGTAATGGGAATATATGGGACTGGATTGACATCTTCTTTTTTTGTGTAAACATTTTTTTTATAAGCTTGCAATGATGGTATGTTTCTTTTGTAGTCTTCCTTTTCTCATTTGAAAGATTGTTTTGCTTTTGGACATGGATGCCTTTATGTAAAGAAGTAATCAAACCGACTTAATATAATAGTACTAGCCTTATTGCCTTAATCTTGATCAGAGTTAGCTTTTTTTTTTTTAATCTGCTATTTGCGCAATACAAATACTCGAGGATTTTATAAATATTTTTGTTCAATTGTTTTTTAAGGTATTGAAGCATGCTGTTTCTAATCAAAGGCAGTGGCTAGTCAGCAGTTTACAGTGCGACAATTATTTGTTCGTCAGTCTGTATAATTTAATTAAATACTATAATGAGTCTGGTTTTCATACATCTGTAGCGTTGTCGTAATAATTATGTATATTCCATCTGCCTTGCTATAAACTGAAGCTAGATTTTGGCAAATTGGTACGCATGCATGTTACAGATTGAACAAATATGAGCTTTTATCAGTCATCACTATTTTTTGCCAAATCGGAAAATCTTTGGATGTCATAATATACATCTAAAATGCATTTGATTAAGATAATAGCGCAGGTATCAATTGAAGCAACGAAAAAAAGTGAAAATCTGGAAAGCAAGCATAAGATAGAGAAACTTAAATTCTGGAATGAGTACTCGAATAACCCTCTAGATAAAAGTCTAATGTGCAACGTAAACAAACACAGCATGGTATAAGTCCAGAAAAAAGTCAAAACTGATAATGTTATCTGCTATTTCCTTTCCAGAACATACTTGCAGAAATATAGAAGACATCTTACACGAACAGGTTTGGCCTGGTTGCCTTGTAGGTGGTCTTGAGCTTCCTTGATGGTGGCCTCACTTTCCTGAACATCAGGGGGAACTTGATCTTAGAGTCATGGAACTGCTTAGTGCTCTCCCTCTTGCAAAGCTTAGCTGGGACGGTGGCAGTTTTGATAATCTGGATGCAGTGAGATCGGACCCTGTGACGAGAAGCCATCTCAGTGTACATTTGCTCAACACCGCCGTTCAAGGTGGTGTCACGGTACTCCTTGTACATGTTGTGGTAACCAGTCCTGCTTTGGTATCTCAACCAGATTCCGTAGTTCTTGATTGTGGTAGGGTTCTTCTCAAAAATCTGTAATGAAAGAAAAAAAAACAGAGTTGAGATAAAGGAACTTTCCTCTATAAAACACATAAGCAAAATAAAAAAACAAAATGCTAGCTTGTGAGTGGTAAAGAAAAAGGGTAATTAGGATTGTCATACAAAAAAAGACCCCTTGAAAATTGACTCACTGAAATGGAAACAATGTCTTGTCAACTGCTCACATCAATGCTATCTAGGAATAAAATACAAACATTCAGGTAATAATTGTTGCTGCCAGGATTTCAAAGACGAATGTACACAACAAATTGGCATATTACAACAGATTGAGTTGATTTATGTTTAGATATAATGTGCACAACCTTCAAAAATATCTCAGAGTCCCTAAGAGCAGAGAATCACTTCAATACTGGTTTATCTTAAATTACATTCAATGTTGTCAACAACCAAACTTTTAACATAGACAAACTTAATAGATAAGGTCAGATTTTACTAGGCACAATACATACATCATGCTAAGAAACAATCTTGGCAAGAACAAAAATGAAACAATAACCAAATACACACAAATCACGTTATCACATTTAAAAGAACATTTGTTAAAGAGACAGAGTTCAATCCAAATTTCATTAAAGTTTCAAGATCATGTACCTCATTGATAGCAAGAACCTGACCATTGCTCTTCTTCACCTTCTTCAGCTTCCTCAGAAAGTACCTTCACAGGAAACATAATTGCACACACAAATTCAATCCCAATCACAAAAAAAAACATTAATAACGAAAAATGACATTCAGATCCCAATCCTCAAGAAAACGATGTCATTAATACACAATCATCTTCACAAAAGGAGTTAATAATTCATTTCAAATTATCTCACATCATCACCCGTCAACAAAGAAACACGTTCTACATGAATCTGCGAAAACATAGCAATCAACACAATGTATTTCTACATATGAAGAATGTACTGGCATCAACAGACACACAGAGGAATACGAATCTACATCACAAGCATCTAAAAGTTACCAGAATTTGGACTTGGCGCGGACCTCGTTGGTCGCCCAAAGCTTCATGCGATAGATCTTTGGGTGCTCCTCCGCCTCTGTAGGCAGAGCTCTGCCGACAACCTGGTACTGGTGGACCTGCAATTCACAAATTTCCGGTCAATACCCATCATACTAAAAAACACACAAGAACTTGAATTAGTGAGCATAGTTAGAGAGAGCTCACTCTGAAGGTCACCATTTTCGACAGCTAGTGTTTTCTCTCTCCTCTAATCTGGGAGGGGCGGTGGCAAATGCAGGGTTTTGCTATTGAGGTTGCTGAAGAAGGGGATTAGAAACCCTAAGGGGCTCCGATGTTGGGCCTGCTTTTGAAATATGGGCATCAATCTTTGCGATTTCAACAACCTTCTACTAGATTGGGCCTTCTCTGGGCCCTCGTTTTTATTCATATTTTTGTTATTTTCAGTTACGAAGCTAGAATTGATGTTGTTTTCTATCTATTAATAAAAAAAATGGACCCCAAACACTTACTAGTGGAAGTCAACCTAATAACCTTATGGATTGAAGTAATTTTATTATTATTATTATTATTATTATTAAATATGTACTCCATGTCCCATAGATGTTGTCCCTCTTTTCTTTCTTGGACATCTTATAGATGTCATTTTATTTCCTAAAAAGTCAAAACTTTGTGGTTATGATTTACCCGTAATTTGAAGAATCCACCACTTTACTAGGGATGACAAAAGGACCCGGACCCGTCGGATCCGACCTGGACCCGCACGCAATGGGGCGGGTAATACCCGCCCCGTAGGAGTGTGGGGCGGTTCCGGACCCGACCCGTACCGGGTCCGGGGCGGTTCCGATTCCAGCCACGGACCCGCCCCGCCCCGCCTCGTTTAGACCCGCCCGTATAGACCCGCCCCGCCCGGACCCGTCCCGAACCCGCCCCGTAACAAATTAGAATTTAGAAGTGTAAAAGTGTTACTTGTGAGATTCGAACCCGTATCAATAATTTCTTTATATGCACTTATGCCGTTTGAGCTAATGTTCACATTTGTTAATATTTTACACGTATAGTTATATATAAGAATATTACATACTAAAAAAAAAAAAATTGATACATCTAACAAAAAATTAGCTTATAAAGTATAAATATTAATTTTCTAGAATTCAATATACTATATTTAAATTGTAATTATCTATGAGGATATGAACATCTTTATGACTTTATGATTTGGACATCTTTATGACTTTATAATTTGTATTTTGTTTATTTGGTAATATCCGAACATATGAAATTGTGTTTGTTTTATGTTTGTTGTAGTAGTATTGACGATAACAGGTTTTGCAACTTGATTAGTTCGTAGTGAATAGTATTTTTGTAGTAATGAGAAGCAAAAAAAAAAAAAAAAAAAAACGGGGCGGGGCAGGTAGGACCCGCCCCGTGCGGGTCCAGTTCTGGAGCCAAAGGTGCTGACCCGTACGGGTCCACGAGGCGGGGCGGGTTAGGTCCGCGGGTCCGTTGCGCGGGGCGGGTCCGGGTAGTATGATACCCGGACCCGACCTGCCATTTTGCCATCCCTACACTTTACATACAACTACTAACTCTCCTTAAATCTTGTGCCGGAAAATTATGGGACATCTATGGGACGGAAGGAGTATTTGATTGGTAGTAGTTTGGACATATGTATTAAAATATTTGACAATTATTTTGATTATGGATTTATAATATTATAAATAAATATTATGTTAATAATATAATAAAGCTTTGTTTGGTTGAATAAAGAAAGTGTGAAGAGATAAATATAAGAGAAAGAAACTAATAAGAAATAAAAATATGAGAAAAAGAGTGAATATCAAATATAGTATATTATTTGGTATGATAGAGAAAGAGAATAAGAAAGAAGTATTTTAGTTCACTCACACTTTCTCCTCCATTTTGAAGAGAAAGAAATTATATTTGGGCTCCATCCTTATTTTCTTCACTCTCCTTTTTTTTCTCTTCTCAATCAAATGACATAAAGGCTACATTCGGAAAAAAATGTTATGATAAATACACTTAATTTAAATAAGTTGTTTGGGTTTGAATGCATTTATATTTAAACACTTAATTAAGAAAAAAAATAAAATATAGTTAAAAAAATTGTTCTCATGAGGATTTGATATGAGGATATTTTCATAAGTTATTTTTTGATTATTTTGATAAGTTATTCTTATTAATTTAAGAAAATAAGTTCATAAGTGCTCACAAACGCATATATAAAATTATTTATTAGAATAAGCTGAAATAAAATGTTGATAAACTCTCCCAAATAGATCAAATTCCATTTTCCCTCTTACTTCTCTTACCTCAACTTCTTTCCTTAAGGTGGCCGTGCGAAGTGGTTATCGGGCATGACTAAAATCATGTGGGCCCTGCCCGTGCAAGTTCAATCCTGCTGAGCTCAACTTCTTTCCTTTCAGATTCTATAGAAATAACCAATAAGTGTTATATTACAGGTAGGATTAGAACACTTATAAAATACTATATCCGTCTTATAGATCTTGTATCATTTTCCTAATCCGAGTGTTTCATAAAAATTGTTCCGTTTTCTAAAATTACAAGATCTTGTGGCTAGATTCTTATGGAACATGAGTCTATCCTAAGATAATAATCGAAACTCAAAAGGTTTAGGACTCTAGATGATTTTGAAAATTCATAGTTATTATATTTGATAATCCTGTGTGTATTAAGTTCCGTTCTTGTATTAGGCTTCCTGACAAAGCAAACACTGTGGTCATATTAAGAATGTGGGCAAGTCAAAGTTGAATTTCTATTGGTCGCAGTTGAAACAAAGCACGAAGAGCAGTCAAATCACAAATCAAGGCGCTTGGATTTGGGAAGCAATTTGCATGATCAACACGTGGCGTGGCGCCCCTCTTGCACTTTTTCTTGGTGGAAACAAGTGAAAAAGATTGGGGCGAAATTGACAACCAACCTTAAAAAAGAAATGAGAATATATTTGTTTTTGATATTGCACATGATACTATCCATTCCGGAAAAAGGACAATATTTTTACCATTTTTGTAGCCGACAGACTTTACCAACTCATTTTGACGTTCTCATTGAATATAGATTTTTGATTCATCTACTGGACTGGATAACATTCAGAGGTGTTGAAATTTAAATGTGCAATTTTGTTGGTCCATACTCATATATTCGAATCTGTAAATGTTAAATATAATTTCTTGGTAAGAAGACATTTTTATGAGGGGAAAAAAATGGTGGAAATCAATAAGGATTTTTTCTCGGAAAATTCTGAAATTTGACTATTTATTACTCAATATATATTTTCATGATTAGTCAAGCATGAAAACCTGAACTTCTGTAGCAAGAAGAAGATAAAAATGAATTTCCAAAGTTGATTTTGACTTGAACGGAGACAGTAAGCATTTTGAATACTTTAAATTCAAACAATTCCAATCTTCTTTAATTTATGCTTATTTAATTAAAAAAAATCTATAAAACACTTTGAAACCGATATAGTTATCTTCGATTTGATTATGATAGACAGACTATATCTATTCCGTCTAAAATATATTAGCATGATGTAAAGCTACAACATTTCTATCATAAATTAAAGTCGGCCAATACTCCATGACCCCATGGATTGGCTTGCAATTATTTATCCCCAAGATGGCAATACTTCATAAACTCCAATTATTATAACCCAAAAAGGTTCCTTAAATTAATAAAGCCACAGCCACAGCCTACTTCGTTTTCTTTGTGGGCTTTTTTCGCGTATACAACAAAACTTGTTCTTTTTTATTTTATTTTATGTTTATTATTTTTTCCTTATTATTGTAATTATTAATTTCTCAAATGAGGATATAAGGGGGGCCTCCGTGCACCAAATTGTTCCGAATTCCATTTTTTATATGTAAGTTTTGGAATTTTATGTACTATTTCAACCTGAAATTCACACTTTTTTTTCCTTTTTTGTTGAGTTCAAATTTCGTCAAGTTTTCTCGTTCCGATACCGTCCATAAATTTATAGATTTGTTGTACTCCCTCCGTCCCGCTATTTGTGGCTCACTTTCCCGAAAGGGGTGTCCCATTATTTGTGCTCACTTTCCTAATTTGGTAAAAAAATACTCCTACTGTATCATCTTCTCTCTCCTACTTTATTACATTTTCTCTCCTACTTTATCACCTTTCTCTCATACTCTCTCATTATCTTACTCATCTTCTCTCTCATACTTTATCATCCATTCTTTCTCTCATACTTTATCATCTACTCTCTTAATTCCCGTGCCGAAACCAATTGACCAACAAATAACGGGACAGATGGAGTATTTATTTTAGGCTACTAGGATTATATAGTCGTCAAAGCATGAGCGCTTTAACTGAATTGGTTCATTTGTTTTTATTTCTAGTTAAGGTCCACAAACTATTTAAATTTGGATGAATGTGTGTCATTCCGTTAAATTTTCTATTAATCAAGAATATTTTTAAAAAATAATAAAATAAGATTTTTTATTACAGTAATTTTTAAAATACTGTTGAGTAAAGATTGACTTATAAGTAGAACTAGTTCATCCAAATTTAAATAATTTTTAGACCATTACTAAAAATAAAAGATAAAGCTAAGGATTACTTTCGATCAAACACTCGTATTTTGATGATAATAAAATTTAATTCGTCTTTATTTTAAGAAATCAGGAAAATTGCACATGCACGTGGGATCAAAGTCACTGTCAAACTCAAACAGCAATTTTGTTGGCGCAACTGTTCTTGGGGAGGAGAGAAGTTAGCTGTACAATTTTAATTTTATAGCAAAGCTTTCCATTGGAGTTTCAGACAACTGCAGCAAAGTAAAAAGTGCAATCGGCCAACAACATGTGGCCAACATGCAATAATCTTCATTCTCCGATGTCATTTATCACAATTACAAGCCTGTAAGAAAAGGGCCACATTTAATATTTAATATATATATATATATATATATAAATTAATTATTTTTTGTCTTCACATAGCTTATGCGTATGTACGTTGATTTGTCATATGAGTTTGGTCCAATTCACTTGAACTTATCTACTCGAACTTCATTGCTCATATTTGATTCAAGTCTAACACTAGCTAATTTAATTCGACTCTATTATTATTATTATTATTATTATTATTATTATTATTATTATTATTATGAAGTAGAAGAAACTAAATTATTAGAGGTGTATATTAGATATTTCCGCTCGTAGTAGTAACTTGTAAATTATAGAAGAAAAAAAAATGTAAACCTTCTAGACTGTCGATTACCTAACCTTATTATTATTATTATTTGGACCAATATGCCTAACCTAATATTGATTGCTCCAACAATGGTTTTTATAACGAATATATATAGGCTAATATAGCTTCAAGGTTAACCGAGCTAGATAACGACTGGATTTAAGCTATCATAGATCGCAAACCTATAGCATAGGTTAGTTATCATAACCACCAACTGTGGTCATTTAATTCAGTAATTAAACTTTGATATTTGATCATACATTGGCGGTTTTTTTATTGATAATTTTACATTCAAATCCTATTTAAAAATTATATGGTCTAAATCAAATATTAATAAAGGTACTGTGTTCACTTTATATACGTAACAGCTGATATCTCAAATAATTGGACTGGTCACTAACTTAACTATCATGATGTATTATATTGAATTTAATGCGTATAAATTAGATTGTCAACAATTCATAATTTATGCATTTAGTTAAAATTCTTACAGTATCATACATTAATTAATTTTAAGTTTGGTAGTTTAGTTTGATCATTGATGTCATTTGTGATGCCAAAGTGACTATTAAATAGTGGTACGGATCATTATGGCAGCCACTTCTCATATATACACCATGTTTATGAGTTGGATTCGTCCACCTTTATCCAAATCATATCCATTCAAATAATATTCTCTTTATTATTTGCAAATATTACCAATCTTATGCTATAAATAGTTTGACTTAGAAAATATTGTAGAGTTCCAATCATAATTTTCAACCCTTTTTAACAATAAAAGAAAGAAAAAAGAAGTTGGATAAATCACAAGTCATCCTCCGTCTCATTCTGTTAGTTAGTTCAAATTTTCTTTTTGAATTGTCCGTATCAAAAAAAAAAAAAAAAACTAAACTAGTAAAGTGAGATAGAGGGAGTACTACACAAACCCAGATAGCTCGAGTAGTATGTTATGCTACGGATTTCATTCGTTGCACAAAACCAAGACAAATTAGCCAATTCAGTGCCGTCTGAGAGAAGATACCTATTTCAACACCAAACGATAATCACAATAAACAAAGTAATCCACAACAGAAACAATAACTCATTCTCAATGTTTATTCCTTTGAATAATATGATGATAAATTAAAAGCTGACAACACTAATCATCCAATCGCAATTACAATAATACCCCCGAACAATCCGGAAAGGATCCTCTATCCAAAAAATGAGTGTCCCATTAGATGACCCACCAATCACGCGGCGCCACGCGTGCATTGGTGGGCCATCAAATTATCACACATCTACACTTGTTCCCACCTTATTGGTGGGACACCCAATGAGACACCCATTGGGTTAGAGGATCCTCTCTCCGAACAATCAAACAGCTTGAAAATGTTGCTACCCAATCATCAATTACCCAATAAATAATCAACAAACACAAATTTTACACTTTTTTCTGTCACGGACAATTGTACCCCAACACACGACAACCCTACTGACTCCACCCTCAATCAATACACAAGGGCATTTCCGTCCCTATAACGGCGGAAAACCGCTGCATCTCTGAGACAGAAATACCCTGCAGTCGTCCTTCGGAACGATGGTCGGGACGTATGTGATTTCATCGCAGGCGTCCGTTCTATCCCGCTTGAAATCGATCAGAGAGGCCAACATCGCGATGAAAAGCATCAGATGATTTATCGCATACCTCTGACCCACGCACTGGTGGGCCCCGGCGCCAAATGCAAGGTAGTTCTTCTTATAAACCCGGTCCTCCTGCCGGTCCTCCATGAACCGGTCCGGATCGAACTTTTCCGGCTCGGTAAATCCTTGAAATGACGAGTCAAACACTGATGGAAAGACGATTGTGCCCTTTGGAATCACGTAATTCTCGGTCAACGGGAAATCCACTCCGGCGATGTGCGGCACCATAGTTGCCGGCGCCCTAATCCTCACGACCTCACGTGCCACCGCCTCAGTGTACTTCATCTCGCGCAACTGCTCGCCGCTGATGGTGGAGCCGCTCTCGGGCAACCAATACCTCGCTACCTCCTCCCTCACTCTCTCTAGAACACGGGGATGGGAATCGAGCATCGTCACCGCCCACAGCAGCGACGACGTCGACGCGTCCTGCGCAGCGAACAGAAAATCGAACAGATGGCCGCCGGTTTCCCGGTGGCTGTACTCGAACGGCTTCTCCGCCATCAGCCGGAGATTCTCCTGCATCCAAAAATCAATCAAACACGACGGCTCGTCCCCAGCCTTCATCTGCTTCTCGCTCGCCGCCGCGCAGCAGGCGAGCGTGTCCACAAGCCGCTGCACCGCCAGCCGCGCGTCGCGGAAAGAGAATCCAGGCAAATCAATCGGCAACTTCATCAATCCAACATTAAAAAAATTATAATCCACATTAAATCTCTTCCGCGCCGCCTCATCCAAATACGGACCAACGAACACCGTCTGCGACGTTTCCAAATTCATGTCGCGGCAGAGAACCCGCAGCGGAATCGACTTGTCCGCCGCCTGGCGGCACCAGTCCGCCAAGTGTTTGAGAATGATCCTCTGCTGAATATCGGTGTAAATCTGCAGTGCTTTAGGGGTAAAATTGGGGGCTATTTGGCGGCGGAGATCCTTATGATCCTGACCGAACATGTAGATTAAATTGTGCTCGCCGAAGAGCTTCTTTCCGAAGGGGTGTCCGACGAGGTGAAAGGCGTCCGGTCGGACATTGGCGAATATTTTGTTGGAGAGTTCAGAGCTGTAAATGTAGAGAATATAGCGGCCGATAATGTAATTGGCGGAGATGCCTAAATTGGTCGATTTGGCATAGGCGGATTGCCGGTCCCAAAATCTAGTCGGATCGGCGACGAGAGAAACGGCGTTGCCGACGAAGGGGAGGACGAGCGGCGGACCGGGGAGGAACCGCTTCTTTTTTAGATACGATAGCTGTTCGAGTAGGAGGAGGAGTGCAACAACGGAGATTATGTATGGGAAACAAGGCGTGATCATGCTCCACGATAACACCATTTCCTCTCTTTTTCTAATACTTTCTCGCTCTAGAATTTGTTTATGGAGTTTGAAGAATTGGAGGGGAGACTAAATCTGAATTTATATGCAGGGGTAGATTTATAACGTTGGTGTTTGAAAGGTGGGGGAATAGATAGAACGAAATCTAGAAAAGTGGGAGGTTGATAGATTGGACAAATAGTCTAATATAGTGCGGAAAGGGTGGTTTTGTAGAGGGTTAACTTGGAGATTATTGGGAGTTGATAAATCATAATAATCTAATGCAAATATACATTCGATAATATTGGAATATGGATTGGTGTATCATTTAAGATTCACCGTTTGTATTCTTTTTTATGAGCATATTGAAGATTCACCATTGGAGTAGAGAATCAGAAGGAAGGTGGGACGTCCCTTAGGATGACATACGGTAATTTATAGTCGAAAAATCATATATTCAAAATCTATCAATAACGCTATTTGTAAGCCTTATCCTCTTAATCAAAAAAAAAAAAAAAAGGAAGGTGGGTCTAAAATCCAGCTTGTCATGTGAGTGACAGTTGAGATGATGTGGAGGACACTTGAACTTGTTCGTACAAGACAACCAAAAGGGGATTTTTTTTTTCTTTTTTCTATTAAAATTGTAAGATAGATATTTAAGGATTTTTTATTAAAATTATCAAAGATCAAATATCTAAGTAATTAGATAAATGAGTTTTAAATTAAAAATATTATTGAAAATCTAAATATTTTAATTTGTAATTATATTTAAAACAAATTATTCATTTAAAATATAAAAATTCTATAAATTTTGATATTTTAAAGTAGTATACAAAAGAATAAAATATTATTCTGTATTTAGTTTAATTGCAAATGGATACTATAGTTCCCAAAAAATATATATGGGATAAAAGCTATTCAAATTTTATCAATGAAAAACATAGAATATTGACGCAGTCGGAAAAAAAAACGTCGGAAAGCTAGCGCTAATTCAGAATTGAAAATCAAGCTTGCAAGCGCAAAACTTGTGTAACAAGATAGTCTGGAATCCACCAGAGAGTTGAGAAAATTCTCAAAATTGATATTAGGGTAAAAATTGCGGCTGAAGTCTTACAAATACGTATAAATACTGCTAACAAAGACCTAATGGCAAAAACGTAAATAAACTGAAAATTCGAAAAATATTAAAATACTGATTTCGGGCCTTAGATGATCTCAAACGCTGTTTCGAGCCCATACGTCATAGCAAAGCTGTGTGTTGCGTCCGGAATGCGATTCCCTTCTCGAAAAGGTATTATGGAGCCGAAACGGACACCGGACACCCATTCTGCGTTTGCGTCTGCGATGCTCCTGCATCAGTCTCCCCCACCTCGAAGGAACTCGACCTCGAGTTCTCCTCAGGATAAAGAACAGTATCCTCATGAAACGCATAAATGTCAGCCACATTAAACGTATTAGAGATGTTCATGTCGTTCGGAAGAGCTACCACATAAGCGTTGTCGTTGATCTTCCTCACTACCTTGAAGGGTCCATACTTGCGGGGTTGCAGTTTCTTGTATGTGCCCACCGGAAACCTCTCCTTTCTCAGGAACACCATAACATCATCCCCAACTGCAAATACCTTCAATCTTCGACGCTTATCTGCTTTGGCTTTATTTTTCTGCCCAGTAGCTTCAAGTTTAGTCTTGACAGCTTCTTTTACCGCATGTAGTTCATTAACCATACTCTAGGCCGCTGCACTGACACCCGGAGCCTTGGGCAACTCGACCAGATCCACTACATGTCGAGGCACAGACGTGTAAACCAAAGAAAAAGGTGACTTCCCAGTAGCATTGTGAACTGCGCTATTGTAAGCAAACTCCACTTGAGGCAGTGCTAAATCCCACTGTTTCGGCTTGTCCCCACAAACACTCCAGATCATATTTCCCAACGTCCTGTTGGTTACTTCAGTTTGCCCATCGGTTTGGGGGTGAGCAGTTGAACTCCTGTTTAATGCTGTCTCGAACATTCGCCATAAGGTAATCCAGAAATGGCTGAGGAACTTGGTGTCCCTATCAGAAGTGATAGATTTAGGAACCCCATGTAGACGCACAACTTCTCTGAAAAACAGTTTTGCTATGTTGGAGGCATCAATAGTCTTTTTGCAGGCTATGAAATGCGACATCTTGGAAAATCTGTCAACGACCACAAAAACAGAATCCACACCCCGTTGTGTACGGGGCAGTCCCAACACAAAGTCCAAGGACAAGTCCTGCCAGATATCATCAGGTACAAGTAGTGGCATATAAAGACCAGTATTTTGAGACTGACCTTTAGAAGTCTGACAGATGAGCATCGCTTGACAATAGCACTTGCGTCTCTCCTCAAATGAGGCAAGAAGTACCGGATCTCCAAACTGGAGATGGTCTTATCCCGTCCAAGATGTCCGCTGAGACCTCCTCCATGTAAATCTCGAATCAACTTCTCCCGAAGTGAAGAACGAGGAATGCACAACTGATCCCCTTTGAAAAGATAACCATCGCGAATGTGAAAATCTGCACTCGGATGTTTTCTCATACACTTGATCCACAAATCCTTCAACTCAACATCCGTCTCATACAACTCTTTCAACATTTCAAATCCTACAATCTCTTGAGATAACGTAACCAACAGAGAGGCCCTCCTGCTCAAAGCATCTGCGACTTTGTTCTGAACTCCCGACTTATGCTGAATAATGAAAGGAAATTTCTGTAAGAAGCTTACCCACCGAGCATGCATCTTATTTATCACCTTCTGGCTATGGAGATACTTCAAAGCAAGGTGGTCGGTAAACAGTATGAATTCTCTCTGAATCAAATAATGCTCCCATTGTCTCAACGCTCGGAATACCGCATAGAATTCCTGGTCATAAGTGCTCCATTTCTGTCGAGCCTCGCTTAGCTTTTCACTGAAGAAAGCTACGGGTCTCTTCTCTTGGGACAGAACCGCGCCCACTCTCACTCCACTCGCATCACACTCCACCTGAAATATCTTATCAAAATCTGGTAATGCAAGGACTAGGGCTGTGCATAATTTCTCTTTAATCAAAGCGAAACTCTGCTCTTGTTCGGGACCCCAACGAAACTGTCCTTTCTTCAAACACTCGGTGATAGGGGCAGTGATGGTGCTGAAATTGCGCACAAACCTCCTGTAAAAAGTCGCCAGACCATGAAAACTGCGTGACTCAGTAACAGTTGTAGGGGCTGGCCAGTTCTGGATAGCACTCACTTTTTCTTCGTCTACTTGAATCCCGTCCTCACCCACGACGAATCCAAGAAAAAGTAGCTTGCTCGTACAGAAAATGCACTTCTTTAAATTGACATACAGCTTGTTCTCTTGTAACACCTGCAACACTTGTTTAAGATGATCCAAATGTTCCTCTTTGGTCTTGCTATAAATCAAAATGTCATCGAAATACACCACCACAAAAAGACCAGTAAAAGGACGAAGAACCTGATTCATCAGCCTCATAAAAGTACTAGGGGCGTTGGATAATCCGAAAGGCATCACTAGCCATTCGTATAATCCGTCCTTGCTCTTGAAAGCTGTTTTCCATTCGTCCTCGGGTCTAATCCGAATATGATGATATCCGCTCCTCAGATCTATCTTTGAAAACACCTTAGATCCAGCCAACTCATCCAGCATGTCTTCCAAACGTGGGATGGGGAAACAATACTTGATGGTAATCTTGTTGATTGCTCTGCTATCAACACACATCCGCCATTGGTTCCCTTTCTTAGGAACTAACAGAACTGGTACAGCACACGGGCTCATGCTCTCCCTGATAAACCCCTTCTTGAGTAAGTCCTCGATCTGCTCCCGCAGGATCTCATTTTCCTTAGGACTCATGCGATAATGAGGAAGATTTGGTAAATTAGCCCGTGGAATCAAGTCAATCTGATGCTGAATGTCTCGCATGGGAGGAAGAACGTTGGGCAGCTCGTCCGAAATCAGCTCTTCGAACCCCTCTAGAATTTCTAGCACTTCTTTTGGCATTTCTGTCTCCTCTTTTACTGCACTCAGTAAACCTTCAACCACAATTGGACAGAAGCACTCAGTCTCTTTAACGTCGCTATCCAATTCTTTCTCACTCTGTGTCATCACCAGAAAATTCGACTGTCCTTTTCCTTTTCCTGTGCTACTGTCAAAACACAAAACTGGGGCCATAGCAATTATATGCTTATTCCAAGTAAATAACATCACATTATCTCTACCTCTGTATGTGATATCATTGTCAAACTGCCAAGGTCGTCCGAACAACACATGACATACATCCATATTCAAGACATCACACTCAACATCTTGTTTGTAATACTTTCCAATTGAGATAGGTACCTTGCAAGTCCGGGTTACCTTAACTTGAGAGCCTTTGCTCACCCACCCTAATGCGTAGGTTTTTCCATGAGATTCCGTCTCCAGCTGCAAGTAATCTACCAACTTCTGCGAAACTAAATTCTCATTACTGCCATTATCCACAATCATATTACATACCTTGTCTTTAATGGAGCAATGAGTTCGAAATAAATTCTTTCGTTGTCCCTCTTCTTTGGAAGACAACAGAATTCGGTGGAGCACACAATTGACTCTCTCTTCGGCCTCTTCTTCCGCAAACTCAACACCATCATACTCATCGACCTCTTCCTCTTCCTCCACTTCTTCTTCGTTCACAATGGCAGCAGTCCTCCTCGAGAGACAAACATTGGAACGATGTCCCTGTCCTCCACAACGAAAACACTTGTCACCCGATGGCTTCGCATAAGGGTTGTACGGTTTCTGAACTAGTGCTTTGTTGGTGGCAGAACTACTAGCACTCCCCGTTCCTTTGGTCACCGGAGTCGGGTCTTTCGCAAACCCACCCTTTTCTTTCTCATTTGTTTCATACGAGCCTTGCTGAGGAAACTTGCAGAAGGATGAGAAATTTTTGGGAGATTTCTCCATCAACTCCGCTTTCAAGGATAGGGTAGACGCTTCAGCCACGTTCCATACAGTTTGCAATCCCATCTTCTCTTGAATCGATCATTTCAGGCCTGTGATATAACGAGTAACCTTCTGACCCTCTGTGATATCCCAAGTTTCGATAATCCAGTTCCTTAGCACGATTTAATTAGTTGTTGAAATAATAATAAAGAAAGGATTATTTTATCCGGTGTGTAGTTTCACATGAGAATTGGAAAACAAATAGAGGTTGATATTTATTCATTCCACCTCATGTTAGATAATAAATACAAAGGAAGTAAAAATGGAATTGAGTTACTCTATTTACGTGGGCTTCATATCAGTAGTATAGAGTGACCATGCAAAGCTATACCTATACTTAGCTTGTGATTCAACAGCTTAGCTAGCCTTCTGACTCAGCAGCTTAAATTGCCCTATAAATAGTAGATGAACCTGCTGCATTACCATCACAATTTCATACAAGAATTCAGTGAAGTAGACTTTCAGAAAACCGAAGAGAAAGGGATAAAGAAATTCAGCATAGAAGAACAAGGTGGGTTATATTTTACTTACGAAATCTATGCTTGAGTTATTAAGCTCTGATATTTATGCAAGTTAAAGTTTATGAATGTTCATGAAAATTGCTTCGCTCACTATTGGAATTGTGCATCTACTTGAATGAAAATGGGCTCTGCCCATAAGTATTGAATACGATCGGATCCTGAGCTAGACGTAGCCAGGGTTAGTGTACACCAAACGTCACGAAGTTAGCCTTGGGAGAATCTATTTTTCCCAAGCCTAATGAAGGGAACGAGGTTACTCTCAGCTGAATATGTTTCCCTGAGTTTAACGAGAAGTATAGAATGCACCAATAGCTGAGGAATAAAGGTTTGGCCAAGTGAAAGTTTTGGTATACATAGACTGCTTTCGATTTTAAAAACTGTCTATGTGATACCAGTAGTGCATAAACATTTCATTGTTTTAAAAAGGATTTTCAGAGGTTTATTATCAGCTGCATTACCCACTGAGTACATTAGTACTCAGCCCAAATGTTTTCAAAAATGAATTTGCAGGCTGAAGATGGCAGTGTGGAGGTGACGGTGCTGAGTTGGTCTGTTTGTGTTATTGTACAAATTTCTGTCTATTTTGAGACGTTTCCGCTGTATCGATATGTACGTTATGCTCTACCTCTCTTGTTTCTACCGAGGTAGTTGGATCTTAATTATATAAATACAAGTACTATTGAATTTCACATGTTTCAATTTCTTCCCCTTTCTTTCCCGCTTCTTTCACCCCTCCCCAGTCGCGTCCCGGCCCAATTGTTTTCCTTCGGGAATTGGGGCGTGACAGAGTGGTATCAGAGCTGAATTTCTTGATTCTTTAAGGTCTCTATCAGAGCTGAAGTTCTTGGTCTTTTGACTTAAGGTCTTTGTTATATTTTGCCGTCTTGTTTCCTACTCGAGTTCATTGAACATGCTATCGAACTTTCTATTCTACCGAGTTCGTTGAACATGCTCTTGAACTTTTTATTCTACCGAGTTCGGGCAAGCTTCGAACTTTTGTCTGAGTTCGAACTTGTCTACTGAGTTCAGTAGACGAATCCGGAGATTGTTTCCAGGATATGCATTATCATTCAAGGAAGTCTAGATTTGATTCGCTAGACTTCAATGTTTCAAATGCAAATTATTATTCACAAAAAATCTAGATTCCGATGTTATTCAGTGACTCTCAGCACCCTCTCCGCTGCCATTGAAATTCAAAAAGGGATTTTCAAGTTGAAAATAGAGAATAAATGAGGAAATGAAAAGAATGAAAATCTGAAATGTGAAATTATTGGTCGTGTTAGGGACCTGTGAGCCCTTACGACGTAATGAAGAATGATATGGAAAATACCTTGTTGAAGGTGTGATTTTTACGGGACTTGTGAGTCCGCATGATTAAAGTTTGAAATGTGAATTCAATATTTTTTTTAAGTCCTTTAGATGTGGTAAAGGACTGTCGGACCTCTGATGAGGCGAGCTTTTGGGTGTAGAGTACACCTGAATATGAATTTAGGTACTACTGAACCATAACTGAACTGCTGCTGAGTCGATACTGAACTGATTATTGAGCGTTACTATGCTGCCTACTAATGCTGGACGCTATCGAATGTTCTTGAACCGTATTCTTGGACACTACTGAACTGAACCCCCTACGAACTGCTTATCTACTAAACCATACTGATCTCCTCTACTGAAGTTGTCTACTGAACCCGAGTTTCACACAAACTCAGTAGATGTGCGCTATAAGAGTAATAACGCTGAGACGAAGCTGGAATTTGTAGAAATACTCAGTTACATACTCCTACGATTTATTTCGTATTTACCTACTGAACGTATTACTGAACCGTTACTGAGTATTGCTGAACCACCCCTACCGAGCTGAACTATCGAACCTTCCCTACCGAATTTATCTACCGAACTTATCTACCGAACCTTTCCTACCGAACGATTCCTACCGAACGTTTCCTCTCGAACCGTTCTACTCGAACTTTCTTACCGAACTGTTCTCTTCCGAATTTTTCTACCGAATCGTCCTCTTGAACTTTTCTACCGAACCGTCCTACCGAACTTTTCTACCGAACTTTCCTACCGAATCGTTCTCTGACCGAATCGTCCTACCGAACCGATCTACCGAACTCTCCCTCCTACCGAACCGTTTCTACTGAACTCTCCTACTTCGAACCGTTCTCTACGAACTCTCCTACTAAGCTTTCATACCGAACTTTTCTACCGAGCTTTCCCTATCGAACTTTTCTGAGCTCTCCTACTGAACGTTCCTACTGAGCTTTCATACTGAACTTTTCTACTGAGCTCTCCTACTAAATTTTTCTACTGAATCCCTCTACTGAACCTACTACTGAATCCGAACTCGCTATTTGATGCGAGAGTAGCTCAGTGCAAACGCAGAATGGGCGTCCGGTGTCCGTTTTGGCTCCATAATACCTTTTCGGAAAGGGAATCACGTTTCTGATTCAACTCACTATAGTGATGTATAGGCTCGAAACAGCGTTTGAGATCATCTAAGGCCCGAAATCAACATTTCAATATTTTTTGAATTTTCAATTTATTTACGTTTTGCCATTTGGTCTTTGCTAGCAGCAATTGTACGTATTTGTAAGACTTCAGCCGCAAATTTTTTACCCTAATATCAATTTCGAGAATTTTCTCAATTCTCTGGTGGAGTCGGAATTAGCGTTAACTGTTTGATGATTTCTCCGACTGCGTCACTACTAGACTTGAATTAGCTACTGAACCAATACTGAACTTACCAATAGCTTTATTATTTTCCTCCTTACAGCAGATGTTTTTCCTTACTTGATGTTTGATACTGGTCCCCTTAAACCCTACTGAACTACTTGAGAAATTGATTCTCATTTTGTAGATGGCTGCGGGAAAGGTTACTGCTAGAAAGAGTATCCCCACACGCCGACCCAATCCTATACAACGGTTTAGGAACTACTTCAGAGACCCATCTCTCTCCATTGGTGAATTCTTCACCATATACTTCCAACTTTGGCAGGAGGCCAAGATGGAAGTCAAAGACTTTGAGGCTTCTAATCGCCTCATTGAACAACTACCCTCGGAGTGGCATGCTTGGACACAATATCAACTAGATATTAGTGTCTATAGGGACCAGGTTACCTATCAACCTGCCTGCAGTTTTCCGGCCTTAGTCTCCTTAGTATTTGATAAATGGGTCATGGGTGACAAGCTCTCTATGTCAGAAACCGGATCTTGTAGTGCGATCCCAACGGGATTCTCCGGCCATAATATCCAGTTCCAGTATGACGGGTACGATCCCAATGACAACAACACCCTCTTACTGTTTACTATGGGCAAGAAAGTATACGAGGCAGGACCATCCATGTTGCCACAACAAGACTTACCCGCTGAGGAACAAGTCCAGACTCCCAGAACCCAGGAAATTGCGAGGAAAGGCACGCACGATGCCATCAATCAGGAAAAAGGGAAGGAAGTGGTGGAGGAAGATCCCGATATGTAGATAATCGGGGACCTTTTTGTCTTTCTTGTTATGTAGTCGGGCATCATTTTTGTTGTATATATTGCCCGTATAAAAGCATTGTAGTTGAATATTGTAAAGTATGAAATGAAAATTTTCGTTGAGTGATACAAGTGTTCTATGGTTGCGCTCTAAATTTTATGGATCATTTTCAAACCTTGTTCTAATGACATTATAATCATCAGAATGTCGCAACCTGAAGTTCAAATTGTGGGAGAACCTGAAGCCCATAATGCAAGAGAAGGTCGTCAAGAGATTCCAATACGACATGAAGTTGAAAACATTCCGCGACCTAGAGCGGGAGATGACTTCTTAAGGCAAAATCCACCTACTTTTGGTGGAATGGGAGATCCTATAGAAGCAGAAAAATGGATCAGGTCTTTAGAACGAATATTCGACTATATGGGTTGTTCGGATAAAGATAAAGTAACATGTGCGCTATACCAATTGATAGAGGAGGGGCTGGTTATTGGTGGGAATCAACAAGAAGAACGTTGTCACCACCACAATGGGAAGCATTTAAATGGGAAGATTTTATGAAGGAATTCAACAGTAAGTATATACCTCTGAGTTACCGTATTAAGAAGCAATCAGAGTTCTGGAATCTGCAACAAGGAAAAAGAACGGTTACAGAATATGATAGGTTGTTTAATCAACTTTCTTGATACGCTCCAGACTTGACAGCATACGTAAGAGAAGAGGTCTCGAAAAGTTTAGGAGAGGTCTACGACTGAAATAGGTATGTCGTTGGCCGTTCGGGACCATTGACATATCTTTGAATCCTTAAGTAGAGCACTTGATATTGAGGCAATGATGCCGGAGGAAAAGAAAGTACCTGTGATAATTCCTATCCGAGATTTTGACAATAAGCGTAGGTGGGATGACAGAAATAGAGGTTATAACAACAACAATGGAAGGAGACAAGGGCAGCAGAATTTCCAGCAAAGGCAACATGATCAACAACAAAGACCGTTTTGCCAGAATTGTCGTAAGAATCATTTCGGCATATGCAAAGTCGGTAATAATACTTGTTACCGATGTGGTCAGAAAGGCCACTATATTAGAGATTGCCCTGTAAACCAGCAAGGAATGCCAGCCAGACCATATCAAGGAGGTCCCCCGAGACAAAACCAAAATCAACCCAGGAACCCTCAACAAAATCCAGGACAAGGGCCACCTCAAAAGGTCGATCTTATGCCCTTAATCAACAACAGGCTGCACGAGCTCCTGGAAATATAACAGGTATGATTAATGTCTCTAACATACCTGTCATAGCATTGTTTGATACGGGAGCATCTCATTCCTTCATTTCTAATCTGGCATGCGAAAAGTTGAATTTGATTCCGGAAATGGCGAATAATGCCTTAGAAATTAGCACTGCTGCACAAAGTATAATGACTTTAGAACATATGTGCTCGAACCTAGAGCTTAACATAGGGGATGAGAAGTTTAAGGCAAATCTATATACCCTCCCTATGAAGGACTTTGATATAATCCTAGGAATGGACTGGTTAGAAACGTCTTTTGCAACAATAATTTGCCACGAAAGGAAACTTACTTTCCAGCCTCCTGGGAAAGAAGAAACAAGCTTTTATGGCGTAAAAATAGGGAAAGAAGTAGCAATAATTTCTGCACTGGAAGCTGCTAAAATACTAAGGAGAAAAGATTGCAAGGCTTTCCTAGTCAACTTCTCTGGAGAACTGAAGTCACAACAGAAAATTGAAGAGGTGCCAGTAGTTCGTGAATTTGAGGATGTATTTCCAAAAGACTTACCAGGCTTACCTCCGGATTGACAAGTGGAATTCACTATAGACTTAGAACCTGGAGCTGCTCCAGTATCTAAGGCACCGTATAGAATGGCTCCTAAAGAATTGCAAGAAATTAAATTGCAATTACAAGGACTTTTGGACATAGGTTTCATCCGACCTAGTGTATCCCCTTGGGGAGCACCAATTCTTTTTGTGAAAAAGAAAGATGGCACATTGACGATGTGCATAGACTACAGAGAGTTAAACAAATTAACTATCAAGAACAGATACCCCTTACCAAGGATAGATGATTTGTTCGACCAACTTAAAGGCGCCAGCGTGTTTTCAAAAATTGATCTACGATCAGGATACCATCAACTGAAGGTACGAAAAGAAGATATCCCTAAGACCGCCTTCAGAACACGGTATGGTCATTATGAATTCACTGTAATGCCTTTTGGATTAACAAATGCCCCTGCAGTTTTTATGGACTTGATGAATCGAGTTTTCCACCCATACTTAGACAATTTTGTCTTGGTATTTATAGATGATATACTCATCTATTCAAAGAATAACCAGAAACATGAAGAACATCTAAGAACCATCTTGGAAACACTTCGTGTAGAGAAACTTTACGCCAAATTCAGCAAATGTGAATTTTGGCTCAAGGAGGTAATGTTTCTTGGACATATTGTATCTGCCGAAGGAATTAAAGTTGATCCTGCTAAGGTAGAAGCAGTGAATAGTTGGAAATCCCCAACCAACACTAACGAGATCCGAAGTTTTCTTGGCCTAGCAGGATATTATAGGAGATTTATTGAAGGATTTTCAAAACTAGCTAGACCAATGACACAGTTACTCAAGAAAGGATCAAAATTTGTATGGACAGCAGAGTCTGAGGCGAGTTTTCAAGAGCTCAAAAGGAAACTAACCACAGCACCGGTACTAGCTATTCTAGAAGGGAATAAAGGATTCGTGGTATACACAGATGCATCAAAATTGGGACTTGGATGTGTCCTCATGCAAAACCAAAGGGTAATAGCATACGCATCTCGCCAGCTAAAGCCTCATGAACTAAACTACCCCACCCACGACTTGGAACTAGCTGCAGTCGTTCACGCGTTGAAAATTTGGAGGCACTATTTATACGGAGTTAAGTGCGATATATTCACAGACCACAAAAGTTTGAAGTACATTTTCGAGCAAAAGGACCTGAATATACGACAAAGAAGATGTCTCGAATTAGTAAAAGACTATGATTGCACCATCAACTATCATCCGGGTAAGGCAAACGTGGTAGCTGATGCCTTAAGCCGAAAAACTCAATCTAAACTAGGGTACTTAATTACTCAACAGGAGAAGCTAATTCGTGATTTTGATAATCTTAGCTTGGAAGTAATTTTCCCTTCGGATAGAATATCCGGATATGTAGCTAAACTTGTAGCTACATCAAATTTAAGGACAAGAATTGTTAATGCACAGAGGGAGGATGAATTTTTGAAAAAGATGCGCATAGCAGCAAAGTCAGATAAACACCAAGCGTATACTGAGGTTAAGGATAATGCTCTCCTATTCAATGGAAGACTATGTGTGCCTCAAAACGAAGATTTAAAAGATATCATCATGAAAGAAGCTCATGACACTCCATATACTGCTCACCCTGGAAGTACAAAAATGTATAGAGACCTGAAACAAAACTTCTGGTGGAACGGAATGAAGAAAGACATAGCATCCTTTGTAGAACGATGTCTTGCATGTCAACAAGTGAAGGCTATGCATCAAAGACCGTATGGACTATTACAACCACTACCAATCCCTGAGTGGAAATGGGAACACATTAATATGGATTTCGTAGTCAGTTTACCAAAGTCTGTGCGTGGAAATACTGCTATTTGGGTTATAGTAGATCGTTTAACCAAATCTGCACACTTCTTACCGGTCCAGATGACATTCGGGTTGGAGAAATTTGCGAAACTTTATATAAAAGAAATAGTGCGATTGCATGGAATACCAGTGTCAATTACATCTGATCGTGAACCTAGATTCACGTCAAAATTCTGGACTAGCTTTCAAGAAGCTTTGGGCACCAAGCTGAGATTCAGCACAACTTTCCATCCCCAAACCGACGGACAATCGGAAAGAACAATACAAATCTTAGAAGATATGTTACGTGCCGTAATTATAGATAGAGGTGGACACTGGGAAGACTTATTGCCTCTTATAGAATTTGCTTATAATAATAGTTATCAAGCAACGATTGGAATGGCACCATACGAGGCATTATATGGCAAGAAGTGCAGATCCCCACTTTATTGGGATGAAGTTGGTGAAAGAAAGCTTTTGGGACCAGAAATAATTCAACAAATGGTCGATAAAGTTAATCAGATTAAGCAAAGAATCAAAGAAGCCCAAGATAGGCAGAAATCTTATGCTGATACGAGACGAACGGAGTTACAATTTAATGAAGGCGATCATGTTTTCCTCAAAGTATCTCCTTCTAAAGGAATTATACGATTTGGTAAAAAGGGCAAGTTACGTCCTAGATACATAGGACCTTTTGAAATCCTAAAGCGGAAAAGCCCTGTGGCATACCAGTTAGCCCTACCACCGAATGTGGGGAATGTGTATGATGTTTTCCATGTGTCTCAACTAAGGAAGTACGTATATGATCCTAAGCACGTGATAAAATATGAAGAGGTAATTCTAGAACCAGATCTGAGCTATGAAGAAAGACCAGTTCAAATTCTTGACCGTAAGATCCAAGTTTTGAGGAACAAGCAAATTCCATTGGTAAAAGTGGAATGGAACCATCACGGGCAAGAAGAAGCTACATGGGAACTAGAAGAAAGAATCATGTCCCAATATCCTGAATTATCTTACAAAGATATATAAATTTCGGGACGAAATTCTTTTAAGGAGGAAGGGATGTGATATCCCAAGTTTCGATAATCCAGTTCCTTAGCACAATTTAATTAGTTGTTGAAATAATTATAAAGAAAGAATTATTTTATCCGGTGTGTAGTTTCACATGAGAATTGGAAAAGAAATAGAGGTTGATGTTTATTCATTCCACCTCATGCTAGATAATAAATACAAAGGAAGTAAAAATGGAATTGAGTTACTCTATTTACGTGGGCTTCATATCAGTAGTATAGAGTGACCATGCAAAGCTATACCTATACTTAGCTTGTGATTCAGCAGCTTACCTAGCCTTGTGACTCAGCAACTTAAATTGCCCTATAAATAGTAGATGAACCTGTTGCATTACCATCACAATTTCATACAAGAATTCAGTGAAGTAGACTTTCAGAAAACCGAAGAGAAAGGGATAAAGAAATTCAGCATAGAAGAACAAGGTGGGTTATATTTTACTTACGAAATCTATGCTTTTTATTAAGCTCTGATATTTATGCAAGTTAAAGTTTGTGAATGTTCATGAAAATTGCTTCGCTCACTATTAGAATTGTGCATCTACTTGAATGAAAACGGGCTCTGCCCATAAGTATTGAATACGATCGGATCCTGAGCTAGACGTAGCCAGGGTTAGTGTACACCAAACGTCACGAAGTTAGCCTTGGGAGAATCTGTTTTTCCCAAGCCTAATGAAGGGAACGAGGTTACTCTCAGCTAAATATGTTTCCCTGAGTTTAACGAGAAGTATTGAATGCACCAATAGCTGAGGAAGAAAGGTTTGGCCAAGTGAAAGTTTTGGTATACATAGACTGCTTTCGATTTTAAAAACTGTCTATGTGATACCAGTAGTGCATGAACATTTCATGGTTTTAAAAAGGATTTTCAGAGGTTTATTATCAGCTGCATTACCCACTGAGTACATTAATATTCAGCCCAAATGTTTTCAAAAATGATTTTGCAGGCTGAAGATGGCAGTGTGGAGGTGACGGTGCTGAGTTGGTCTGTTTGTGTTATTGTACAAATTTCCGTCTATTTTGAGACGTTTCCGCTGTATCGATATGTACGTTATGCTCTACCTCTCTTGTTTCTACCGAGGTAGTTGGATCTTAATTATATAAATACAAGTACTACTGAATTTCACATGTTTTAATTTCTTCCCCTTTCTTTCCCGCTTCTTTCACCCCTCCCCAGTCGCGCCCCGGCCCAGTTGTTTTCCTTCGGGAATTGGGGCGTGACACCCTCGGTCTCACCTAACTCGTTTCGTTCCGCCAAGCGCAGAAACTCTGTGGTGTATTCAGTTACACTCCTCCGGCCCTGAACACAGTCGATGTACATCTTGTACAAAATCTGCAAATAATCTTCTGGTACGAAACGGTCTAGCATCAACTGTTTCATCCACCTCCAAGTTCTGATTGGCCCTTTCCTCTGACGCTGTCTCTGAGCAACTAGTTTATCCCACCACACTGCTGCAGTTCGTTTCAATTTTATTGCCACCATCTTAACCTGCTTGCTCTCAGGCACCTCCATGACGTCAAAGAATCGATCCACATCGATCTACCAATCCAACAACTCCTCCACTCCCATGGTTCCATAAAATAAGGGATTATCCGCCTTGACTCTGTAGTCTTGTTGGTTATGATCTGGATCATCATCCCCAAACTCCTCCTCCTCCGAACTGGAGTTATCTCTAATCGGATTCGCTCTACCACGAGGATGTCGATCTGGCTCCTCCCTCCTGTCTCTCCTCCGATTCCCATTCACGTTGACGCCGTCCAACCGGTTGGTTATCACTGTCAACTGCTGGGTGATAGCAGCTATCGCTGAGGCCTCTGGTTATTGGTTGATCTCCCATGGCTGTTCAAACTTCGAAAAGAACAGGAGAAAGCCTGCTCTGATACCAGATGATGCAGTCGGAAAAAAAACGTCGGAAAGCTAGCGCTAATTCCGAATTGAAAATCAAGCTTGCAAGCGCAAAACTTGTGTAACAAGATAGTCTGGAATCCACCAGAGAGTTGAGAAAATTCTCAAAATTGATATTAGGGTAAAAATTGCGGCTGAAGTCTTACAAATACGTATAAATACTGCTAACAAAGACCTAATGGCAAAAACGTAAATAAATTGAAAATTCAAAAAATATTAAAATGTTGATTTCGGGCCTTAGAGATCTCAAACGCTGTTTCGAGCCCATACATCACGGCAAAGCAGTGAGTTGCGTCCGGAACGCGATTCCCTTCCCGAAAAGGTATTATGGAGCCGAAACGGACACCGGACACCTATTCTACGTTTGCGTCTGCGCTGCTCCTGCATCAAATATTGAATATTGTTTAATAATTACTACACGATGAAGAATCGAAAATAATGATATAAAATGTATTTCTAAAACGATGATTATAATGAAGAATCAACAATGAGATTGTATTAATATATTTAATTGTTCAATTCTTTCATGAGATTGTACAATTTTATTTATAATTTATTACTGACTTAATTCGAAACTGAAAAAGGTTTTTTTTAAATTAATTAAAAAAATTAATTCAGTAATTTTAAAAAATAAAATTTATGAAAACCGTGAAACAGGTAAATTGGAACCGGAACCGTCAACCCTCTACATGCGGTTCGATTTCGATTTCACTTTTTGGCAAACCATAACCGACGGTTTCAAACCGGAACTGTCAACCCTCTACATACGATTCGATTTCGATTTCACTTTTTGGCAAGTCGTAACCGACGGTTTCAAATCGTAACCGTAATCGGTACCGGAAAATGGGCATGTCTAGGAGTAACTGTAAACATAAGAAATATAAAATTTATATTATTAAAAATAATAGCAATTTCAAACGTGGTCATTTGCACGTCATTTTCCCTTGGCTGATAGAGAAAGTCAAGGAGAGAGGGAAAAAGAAAATTTCCCTATCCTCTACACCGGAATTTTAGTATTAATTGGTACTTCCTCGATCCCAATAAGTTGGCTATTTTTTTTTATACGGATATTAAAAAGAGTTGTTAATGTGAGTGAAAATTGTACTTGTAGGTAAAAAAACTTTTTTTTTCAAAATAAAAATAAATAAGTAGAACAAACTAAAAATGAAAATAAGATCAAATAGTTGTGACGGATTGCGACGGATGGGTAGTAATTAGTAATTGATAGTTTACTCTATTAATAACCCTAATTTATTGTTTTTATATAGACTTCCCGATATAGCAACATATATGATTTTTTTTTTATTATTGGTCATTACTTTTTAAAATCTGATATCTTGTTTGTTAGATAATCAGATTTATAACTAATAGTTTTATGTCATCTTCCTAGTAAACACATGAGGAAATATGAAAAAAACACACGTAAACAAAACCTAATTGTCCATCGAAAAGAATAAAGTATCGGAAACCCAACAATGGCACGTAAACAAAACCTAATTGTCCTCTAATGATTAGCAAGTTGGTAATGCAATAGTCCAATAATCAATTTTAATTTATTTGCCAATTAGACACAACTAATGAGCTTTCTTGACGAGCATACACTTCCAAACTACTTCTCCAAAAGGACCAAAACAATGTAACTAAGGAATTGGGTATAATTAGGGTTGTAAACGAATCAAATAGTTTTGATTCGATTCGATATTCGTATTCGATTTTTGATATTCGTATTCGAGATTTTGATATTCGAATTCGATTATAAATATTCGATTCGATTCGTTCACTAATCAAATACAAATACAAAATTGTAATATTCAATTCGATTCGGTTCGTTTACAACCATGGGTATAATATGTGCAGTACTACTACACTTGAAAAAGCAAAAGATCCCACATCGACTCTTGATTATTAACAATTGAAACTTCATTCTACAACAACCTTATTGCACGAATAACTCCTATTCTATTACCTCCACATGAACTATAAATAAGTCATTAAAGAACCTAAAAAGTAATAACATCTCATATTCAAATGAACAACCATGCCAGTGATGCCACAAATTTAAATAATAGGACAGCTAATACTAGTTAGATTATGGACCCATCTGCTAAAGTAACCAAATTATAAAATCCTGAGCCTCAGCCTCACTTTCGTTTTTAATTTTTCATCCTCCATTAAAAGTATTTCTAAGTTTTGCTTCTAAAAATGAAATTTGACTCATAGAACTAGAAACATATTTATGTAATAATAGTATTTATAATATAATATTAGATACAAATCTCATACCGAACACAAAATCCAAGGTGATCAAAGCATTTGATTTTCATTAATGCAAAAGCAAACAACCTTAAACACGTCAACAGAACATGGGAGCTTGGTTTACCTATGCTCCCAGTTCAACAACAGATTACTAACTTAAACCTCCCACATTCTAGAACAAAATCAAAGCCAAGAAGAAGATCAATCCCAACCCTCCAAACCTCACATTGATCGCACCCGAAAGTTCAACCCTAACATCGTCGACAACCGGGCCACACAGCGAGCTCATGTCATCGGTCCTCGTGTTGTAATACACGCTGTAGAAGGCGACACGGGTCCTCTCTGCCTTGGCCGTGAAGTTGACGTTCGCGGTCTGGAATGTGGAGTTCGAGTTGGGCGTGTAGTGTATGTTCTTAGCTTGATCACCGGCAAAAGCCATGACGGCCAACGGCTGCTTGCAGGCATCCCCTGCATGACCTAAGGCAAATGTGAGCCTGTATGGCTTGTTAGGCTTGGTTTCCACCATCTGTGAGATTATGCCCTCCTTCCCGGAGAGTAACTCGACTGCTCGTTTGCCTCCAGGGATGGAGAAGTGGTAGGAGTCGATGTAGCGGACGGCTCTGTTTGACTCCACGATCCAACCGGGTAGAGAGGATGTCTCTTCATCGAGATTGGTTGGGAGAAGCACACCGAGCGACTCGTTTCGGAACATCCACGGCCCTTCTTCAAAATCACCATTCACAACTGCGTTATCTGTACAAGATGTGAGCTCAAGAACAGATTAGATTCTGTAGAGTTGGAATACTCACTCCCTTAGAAGACCTCATACGAGGGAAAAAGTTTATCCAAATTTATATACATACAATAGGGTTATTACTCAATTGATGCGAGGCAGATAGGGACTTCAACGTATAAAAATAAATATCATCACATTACTATGTTTTCTATTTTTGCACTACGATTAATAAGCCTTATTGAAGATGAATGTTATTGGCACTCTAATACACATGCATAGACTCTAATACACATGCATAGACAAAACGAAACATAAGCTTAAAGCCCAATATAAATTAACAAATACCAAACAAAAAGATAATATCAATATGAAATGATACTGACCTTTAGGCCTATCCGGCACAAAGAGCTTCTTGATGGCAATATCATCAATGATGGGCCCACAAGTGGGGTCATCCTCCATGCCGGGGTTCCTAAACACCACCTGCGCTTTCTCCTCCACCGCCTGAAACGCCCAACCGTAGGAATCCCACCCTTGGACGCTGTACAGCGTCTGC
This sequence comes from Lavandula angustifolia, assembly GCA_028984105.1. NCBI lineage: Eukaryota > Viridiplantae > Streptophyta > Magnoliopsida > Lamiales > Lamiaceae > Lavandula > Lavandula angustifolia. Next base: position 28,286,941 of record CM054808.1, read on the forward strand.
AGATCGATGGTCTGTGATGCCGGTGGCACCGACACGTTCAGTGCCTCCAGCTGCGCACAGGTGCGGGCGGCGCTGAATGTGACGGAGTAGAGGGCACCCTTCTCCACCGTCACTTCCTGAATGATCTCGGCATCGTTCCCCAGCCGCACCGCGTGGGCGCCCTCTGGAACGATCAGGATCATTCCGCCCTGCTTCTGGCCTGACTCGACGACCTCCACTGTGCCATTGGTCTTCCACCCGGGAATTGAGGCGGGGCCATCAGAGATGCTCGGGTCGGAGGAGAAGCCTCCGGTGGGAGCAGTCTCGAAGTCGCCATTTATGAGTTCGCCTGCAGTTTTTAAGTTGACTTGCTTAGCTCAATTGAGTTTGCTTAGTTGGTCGAATTAGTATGCACCAATAACACAATGAGGGTAACAAGCATTGTGCAATAGCCCAAAAATTACCATCACATAACAAAGTATTTTTATCATAGCTATAAACATTTGTTTTCTTGGATCTTCTATTTTGTAATCACTTAAATTCTCACATAGTCACATTTCATTGTTCGAACATGATATAAGTTAAATACCAATATAGCCATTTGCTAGACACCCTATGGTTAAACCAGTATACAGGAAGAAAAGTAATTATTTTAACTAACTAAAGATAAAACTTTTCTCAGAACGTGTAACCTATTTCACAATTATTGTATGAGAATTTCTATCAGCATAAAATCAAGAGATTGATGTCGAAGATAGTTAAGTGTTAGTGTACTAGCTTTCAACAAAACAAACTATGGAACTTCACTCTTACTAAAAACAAATTTAATATGACAACTGTAGATTTTATATCAGACAGAAGATAAAGGGTTGATGTGTAAATGGTTTCACATGGGAAGTAAGACTATACAGTAAACACCAATAATAAGACAAAATCGCTGGCAATTTCTGAATAACGCGTTTACACCCAGCGGCCCAGCAATCGAAGACCTTAGCTCTAGCATTGTGTCAAAGGTAAAAGCCCATCACACAATTTTCACGCACTCACGATTTATTAAAGTATGATATAAGTAATACCATAAAATAAAATAAAATGTAGTAACTTAATAATATCAACTTCAATTGCAAACTACATTCGATAGCATCACATACCACTTGTACTGCAAATAGCATAATTTTATCAATATTCATGCTTAAAATTATTAGTACCCTAATTCGGACTTACCTTTTCATGTTATTTAGACTCGCACACAAACCATCACAAAATTTCACGAAGATATGCAGAAATTAATCCACAATCAATGTCACATCGGTGGGCCCCACCAACACTATTGAGAGCGTGGAGGTGATAATCCAACCAACACACATTCCCCCAAAATTTCTACTAGTGCCAATACAGGTTCCACCGCCTCAAACAAACCGAGAATGCACCGACATTCTCGCACAAGAAAATCGTCTCGCAAATAGATTGAACACATATTGAACCATAAATCCGGAGATCTTTCAAACAAGTAGTTGAAAGGATAGATAGATAGATAGATAGATAGATAGATAGATAGAGAGTGAGAGAGAGAGAGAGAGTGAGAGAGAGAGAGGGCATACCATCTTCAACTGCGGCAGCAAGTGAGGAAACGAAGAGTAATGCAAGTAGGCAGAGGCGGAAGCACAATGGTGAGCTTCGAGTCATCTTGAATGCCGAATGAATGTTCCTTTTCTGTTTGTGTTTCTCTCTCTAGGTATTAGCAGGGGAGTACCGTGGGTGTAGAGAGGGAATTGGAATGGACGGAGCATTTGTCCTTTTTATCCGAGACTCGAGCTGCTTGCTCCAGTGGGACACGGTTAAATTCTTTATTTATGCATCATCAATACTTAGATAACATGAGTTTAGAGTGCAAATTAGAAGCTCCATCCTAAATTAAATTGTATTTTTACTATTTCATAATTATAATAAAAAACTTCTCCGTGTTTTGAGATTATAACTGGGACCCACCGCCGCATAGTGTCTCCATTTTTTGGGACGTGCGAATTAAAACATTGAAAAGCATTTGAAACTTTAGAAATTTTCACAAGTGGTCAGGAATAAGAATGATTACTTTAACCTTTAATGAATAATATCCAATCCGATGATGCTTTATTTAATTATATTATACTTTTAAGTTACTAAAATTAATTTTTTTTCTTCTTAAAATTCAAATCAACCAGTGTTAAAATGCATAATTATCCACGATTTAATAGGAATTTCACTGTCCACGAGGGCAGGACCAAAGGAGTATTTGCAACGACTTAAATTATTTAATTTATAACTTAATTTAAGGAGAAGATGATTTTTAGTATTTGCAATAGTTTAAATTCTTAAAAAAAATTTAAATTTAAGTTGAATAAGTTGAATTTAGTTAAGTTGGTTTTAACCAAGTTCTCCAATTTAATGACATATTTATAATTTTGAAGAAATTAATTAGATATTTTAGTTTTAAATCTCAAAATAAATTACTCAAGTATAAACACTATTTTTTCAAATTTTTTTACTTTTAAGCAGTTGTTATTAACATACTCCAAATTCTCTAATAAACAATTTTTACTAAATTTTTCAATTTAAGCACTTAAAAAGTTTTAGCTATTGCAAACAAACCAGAAGTGAAGCCAATTGCAGTCAAAAAGTTAAAAAAAAAAAATCGAAGGTAGATATTGCAACTTCGGCAGCAAAAGTAGAAGTAAAAGAACAGAAAAAGTAATTCCTCGATATTGCTATAACCAACCACAAAAGTTTAGATGTATGACAATTATGTACTTTTTTGTGTGTACCACACCACAAGGTGTCGATATGTAGCATACATGACCCATTATTTTTAATGAAAAGCATCACATGTCAACACATTTATAGTGTGGTACATACAAAGGTACACAATTGTAGTACACACAAGCCGCTTTAATAACCAACGAGCTTGATGTTAATAGTTATGATTAATTAACACTTTATTAATGAAATAAATTAATAATAATATTTGATATGATTTCTACCTTTTCCGTTTAGTAAATGCTCTATCTTATGATTGTCCAAATATTAATGATTCCAGTGTATCTGTTTCTATCATCATTTAATGAACTACGGAAATATATCACTGAATTTTATTAGGGACAATGATTTAAATCTAATTAATAATTTCAAAAGTAAACAAATTGTAGGGTTACTTGTCTGTTATAATAGACGAATTTTGTGCAGTTTTAATTTTGCACATAAGTTTCAAAACACTCGCATAAATAAATAATCTTGCAATTTACTCGCTCCGTCCCAAATATATATGTCTCATTTCCTTTTTTGTTTGTCCCAAATTTATATATGTATATTAGCATTTTTTTTTCCTAACTAAATATTTCACTAACTTTTATGGTCTAATTAATATAATAATATATCAAAAGACCATTTTATACAATTTTATAATATTAAATACAATTATATTATTAACTTTTTAGTAATTTACTTTAGTTTACTCATATTCCAATAGCAACATTTATCTAACTTTCATATCATTAATTTTTTTATTAATATTTGTAAAAAATCAAATAAGTATATATTAAGGACGGAAGAAGTATTAAAATTTGAGAAGGACTAGTGTGCATCATATTGCACATGCAACATGATCCAATTTTTAATTTTGACCCGGTTTGACCCGATTTTATATTTTATTGAATAAAAAAAAAAATCCTTACCTCTTTCTTCCGTCTCCTCCCCCTCCCCACTACCCCCTTTCTCTCTCTCTCCTCTTTCTCTTTCTCTCTACATCTCTGCATCTCATCCTTCTCTCTCTCTCTACATCTCTGCATCTCATCCTTCTCTCTCTCCATCTCCTCTCTCTCTCTCTCTCTCTCTCCACTCCCCTCTCTCTCTCTCTCTTTCTCCACTCCCCTCTCTCTCTCTCCAGAGTCCTCCCTGTCTCCGCCTCCGATCTCTTTGCTCCGCTCAGATCTGGCTCTCTCTCTCCCTCTCCCGCGTCGCCCTCTCTGCCTCCACGAATAAGATTACCTCGCTGTTGCAGTTGATCTCGATGCGGCTGTTACCATTCTCCCTCAGCCTCCTCACGTATGGGTAGAAGTCTACCAGCGCGTAGCCGAGAGCCGCCTTGAGCACCACCGCGTCGAAGAAATCTGCGGCGCTGCGTCGGCATTCCTACATGATCCTCCTTGCCCTTCTAATGGGCGGATCAGTGGTCGTCGTTTCGGTTCTGCGCTTTCTTCGCGTTTGTCCTGCTCCTATCCCTCTCCCTCCCTCTAATTTAAACACAGGTACATTTAATTACGATTTTATTTGTTCTAAATTGTGAATAACTTGATTCTGATGCTTGGGAAAAAGTTTAGGAGGATGAAGGTGAGGAGACAAATGGTGCAATGAAGGATTTGGGTCAACAGAGTAAAGTTTGATTGAGTATTATCCCCAAATCTTAATAGTAATCCAGGATATAGAAATTGATTTTTGTAATTGTGAAGTTACTTGATTGATGAATTGAATGTATTGTGTATAACTAGGTATCGTCTTTGTATGTATATTTGAGTAGAGATAATTAACATTCTGCTCTCTACTGTGAATTATGGCTTAAAAAGACACTCCGGTCATCATTGATACGTTCTTTTGTCATGATTGACACGAATAGCACGTACAATTGATACTTTGCTATCTACTGTAAATTACGGCTTAAACAGACACTCTGCTCATCATTGACACATTCTTTAATCATGATTGACACGCACAGTTGAGACAATTGACACTCGCTTCTCTACTCGTGAATTATAAGCTTAAACGAATATTGCTTATTATTGACACGTTCTTTTGTCATAATTGACACGCACAACAGAAACAATTGACACACTGCTCTCTATTATGAATTATGGCCTAAACAGACACTCTGCTCATCATTGACACGTTATTTTGTCATGATTGACACAAACAACATATACAATTGATACTTTTTTCACAAACAAATGACATTTTTTTTCGAAACAAATCGCATTTTTTCAAAAATAATTGATAGTCAATAAATGATATTTTATTCAAATATAAATGATACTTTTGTTTGTTATGATTAACACTTTGGATAAAAAGTAAATGACACATTTATTCATTACAAATGATACGCCTAACTTATCAAAAAAATCAAAAAAAAAAAATAAAAAATTTGTTTGTTACGATTGATACTTTTGTTTGTTACAATTGATACTTTTGTATGCAAAGAGTGACACACCCGTCCTTAAAATAAATGGGAAAAAACGTTAAAAAAAATGAAAAAAAAGGAATTTTTTTTAAAATTTTAAAAAAAATTATTTATTGCGATTGACACTTTTGTTTGTTATAATTGACACTTTCGTATGCAAAGAGTGACACGTCCATCCTTAAAATAAAGAGGAAAAAAAACGTAAATTAAAAAAAAATAATAATAAAAAAAACTTAATTTAAAAAAAATTAAATTAAAAAAATTAAAAAATTAAAAAAAATTAAATTAAAAAAGTGATTAATGATGTTATGCTGACATCAGCGGGTCAAAATGAGTCAACAGGTCAAATACGGATCAAAGCGAATCAAAATTGGGTAATTGTATTATGTTGCATGTGCAACATGATGCACACAAGTTTTTGCCTTAAAATTTTCATACAAAACAAAACTTTAGGCATTTAATTATAAAAGAAACGATGTACTTTTGCCACAAAAATGACGTCTGTTATTTAAATAATAAACAACTTTAAGATATTATGTCTTCCACGTATGATGTTCACCTGTATGCAAACTTTAAAAACTAAAATGTCATGTATTTGTGCAGATTGTTTTGAAATTCAAATGCAAAATCAAAATCTGCTAAAAATTATATTCACAAGTAACAACTCAAAATATTAGTATACTTAGTCACGTGATAGATCCCATTATTTTTTATCTTATTTTTTAATCGGACTATCCCTTCATTTTTGTTTTATTATCAAAAATGAGAAAAAAATTAAACTATTAATTCTCAAATAAAGTGGGTATCTCTTTACTTAGTACGTACCCATTCCACGTTTATCACAAAGACTTCTATCACACTTTCATAGGTGACATATGACATATATTGTCAAACCATAATTATTTGAGTTTTGTTATTAGCTAGAATGTATGCCGCATATTAAAATATTATGGATATGACATAGAAGGGAGTATGATTGTGGGACACGAAAGTCCACCAGCACGTTTATATTTTTTATCCCAAAGCTTTTCTCTGTCACCATTCCGTTTTGTTCCGAACTCAAAAAGTTATGATTAATTTTTTTGAAACATTAGATTATTTATTCAATTATTATATATATAAAAAATTGCTCAACTATGTTTAATACCATTATTACAAAACAACCATTATTCAAATTTCATGTCTATTTCTTAATACCATTAAAATTCATAAAATAAAAATCTAAATAAAATTTCTTACGAAAAAGGGACAAAGATAATGAGTAAAATTCATAAAATAAAAATCTAAATAAAATTTCTTACGAAAAAAAGGACGAAGATAATGAGGAGTCCGGATCTTCTATCCCACATTGGTGGGCACTTGATTGGTCACGGTGCCACGCTGCTTGGTGGCCCCAGTCAAATTAACGTGTTGATCATCAGCGTGGCGCGCGTTTGGTGGCCCTTTTCACTCAATAAATTAATATTTGAGTGTTAAAAAGGTGGCCCATCAATGCACGCGTGGCGCCGCGTGATTGGTGGACCACCTTTTTAACACTCAAATATTAATTTGTTGACTTGGGGGCCCACCAATGCACGCGTGACACCGCGTGATTGGTGGGCCACCAAGTGTCCACCAATTTTGGGATAGAAGATCCGGACTCGATAATGAGACGGGGGAGTAGTTATTTACCTAGACCAGAATCATGTCGCGTCAAGTGACAATACATAAGCAATTGAATGAAATATTTATTTTAATATGAAAGCCTTGGTGGTCTCGAGTCTTGATTGGATCCCCACTAGATGATAAATAACTCGAACCCCCAATGTTTGGGCCAACTTCTTGGTGGGCCGTTATAGGCCCATTGAACAGTGTCCTATTCACTTGAAAATCGCGAAGATTAATCTTCTAATTACCATTTGATTAGTTTTAATAGTAGTTATGTCAGAATAAGTTTAAAACTATTTTACAACAATTTCTGTTAAAGAGGAAGGTAGCTTGAATCCGTCAATGAAGGTTGCAGGAACTGACCTTCCAAGAATCCGTAGCGCCGCTTGGAGTATTCTATGATGGAAAATAAAACACTTTAATGTAAAGAAGATATTTATTATTTGGCCCATCATCAAAATAATAAATATGATAGTATATATATTATTACATACCCCCACAATATAATTTATCCAGTTCAATACTCAATATTGGGAGCATAGGTCGATGCAAGTGGGGCCATCCCCCAACATAACATCCATTTCCTCGTTTATTTTTTTTATTTTTTTATTTTTATTTTTATTCTCCTTCAAATTCCACAGATTTTATACACACACAAAAATATAAAACAAGGTGCAAAGCATGGATTACGTATCTCATTTTTTAAATTTCATTACATGGCCCATCAATTAGGTAGCACCAATGTGTATTTGTGATTTTTTTATTATTACATTAAATATCAATATAATTTAAAATAAAATGTATTTAAGTTAAAATACACATGACACCACCTGATTATTAGTCATGTAGTATAACATAAGTTGTGGGATAAAAGATCCTCACCGTCACCGAGTACTGATTAATGGAAGTAATTTGAACAAATTAACCTAATGTTGGGATGAGATTCAGTATGATAAGATTTGAAGATCCCAAAACCCCTAATTGAATTATGAACCTTGTATAATGTAATAACTTAGTTGAGTTCAGCATGTTAGAAATTCAGTAGGTCAGCTATAGTTTAGTAGCTGATAGGTTTCAGTAGATCATCTGTCATTCAGCCGAAGAACTCAACATCAGTAACTCAGTTGGGAATGCTATAACCCACTGAATCTACAATGGAATTCGAGCCACGACTCAAATCTCAGAAGAATGGAAGTAAGAGATAATTCAGTAAAATGTCCGAGGAATCAAAGGAAGTCAACTCAGCATGCTATTAGAGTTTGAACGTGTGAATACTATGTTGGGATTTTGTATACTGGAAATAAATTTTATGCTTGTATACAATGTGTTTTGTCCTTACCAATATTTTATTCTCCTATCTGATAAATATATATATATATATATTTGCACATGTTATCATTTATCTTGTATAAAAGTTAGATTTGTGTAGTGTGTTGGGTATCACAGAAGACTACACAAATTGGTTGAACTGACAAGATATAAACAGTTATCACAGCTAAGACAACTTAAAGAAAAATTATCGGTTTAAGCTGCAGTTTAGATAAGAAGTGGCTTGCCTTGGCTGCTTGTCTTTACTGGTACACTTAAGGTGGCGTATTGATGGATCACAGTGAGATGTGTTCTCCTAACTGACCTTAGTAGAGAACCAAGATCTCGGTGACTTAGTTGGTCTTAAGCTTGATAAGACATCAGCTGAGCGCATTTGACTATCTATCACTTTGACCTACTATGGTGAACGTCATCGCGATCGGATCTACGTATCTTGGGTGTTAGTAGTTATTTGTGGCTCAGGCTGGTTGTCTGTATCTTGCCTCCGTATCCTAGCAAAATGGGTTGATAATATCCCTTGAGGAACTCGTAAGGATTAGTACACTAAACCCGACCGGTTGATTAAGTTCAGGTGTGTTAATAAGGTCGAGTGATACTACTCAGGAATATAATACTTAATTAATTTAAGCTGTCACTGAGCTTACTTAATTAACGGATATTTTTATCTTAAATACGGAGATCGATTAAGTCTAAAATACAAGCCATTGCTCAATTTGGGATAAAGGGGTAAGTCAGCATGGATTCTCTAGTGGAATGAATCTGTGTTTATTAATTAATTTTGCTCTGGGCTGAGCATAGATAATTGTTGGATATGAGTCAGTAGATGATACTCAGCCGTTCGTGGTTAAAAGAAAATTGGGGGAAATCATAGTAGTACTATGGAATTGAAGATCCCAAAACCGAGCTGATATCAGTAGTTCAGTGTGTCGTTAGGATTAGCTGATGTATAGGTTAGACTTGTTGTAATCGTTTTTTTATTCTTGTCTAAGTCCTGTACGGGGTAATTGTTGAACTGATCTTCTGTCGAAGATATTTTTCAGAACCCCACGTCATCAGTGTAATCACTTGCGTTCTTCGATCATCGACCGAGTAGACCTCGGTAGAAGCCAATCCAAGCGCTGATAAGTCATCGCAGAAGAACTCATACAAGCCCGGAGTACCTTCGTTAGCCGCCACCGACTTACTCGAAGTTACATTCCTTGTCGACCGACTTAATCGAAGAAGACAGAGACTTGCGCAGCCATCGTATCCGACGTAAAAGCGACCCAGCCTACTTAAGTCTTTTCGAAAGTTCAGCGAGAAGATCATACGAGGTTGTTTGAACGGTCAACTCGACATTCTCACCAACCACAAACCTCGACCAATGAGAAGCCGACAACGCCTTACCCGCTCCAAACAAGAAAGCCGCTCTCATGTACGTAATTAACCGCCCTGCTGCAACAAGTTCGAATTAATGGCCGTTTTCTTTTGAAGTTTGTGACACGTGGCATCGTCGTCTCCAACGGACATATGCCATAGCTCACAGCCATAAATAGAGAAGATTTCGAAGCTCCACAAGAGCGCGAAGCACGAAATTAAAAAGGGAAATTGCTCAAGCTCTCAAACACTCTAGCAACTCAATCGGAATATCCAATGAAGAATCCGCATTTACTAGAATATTTTTGTGGTTCTTCTCTCCAGAGTCTTTAGATCCCTTTCTTCTCTACCTAAGCTCATTGTCAGATTTATAGCTTAGATTCGAAGGAGTTCATTTTTAGTGAACTGTTCTTATTGTAAGAACTCCTTCATTAGTTGGAGAACTGTTTTCGCCCCCTTTCGAACTTAGGTTTGAATTGTAAAGTCGCTAAGGACTATAACTTAGAAGGATGCGTCCCGTGCACGTTTCCTTCTTGCCGAGACTTGCTCGGACTAATCAACAAGTTATCCTGCTTTGTTCGAGGACCGTGGACGTAGGATCTTGCGTATCCGAACCACGTTAAACCGCTTGTGTTCTTTTCTTGTTTTATTGCATACAAACCTTTGAAAATCATAAGTTTGCATAAAACGTATTTCTAAAATCGCACAGCCAAAATAATTTAATCTGCGAAAACACGTTTTCAAAAAGAGACAAACTCCGGGCCCCACACTTATCCGCACACTTAAAGTCTCCGATGAGTTTGGACTCGACAAAAGTCGGTAGGGAGAGCTCGATGGCCGACTCACTCGTCCCGTGATCGAAGGTTTATTTGGCACTGTTCATCAGTTGCAACCAACAGCTTCAGCTGACCTTCACCGAGAAAAAGAAACGGTACTCAGGTGTATTCACCCCCCCCCCCTCTACACTTGATATTTGTCTCCGGACCAACAATAATTAATTAATTTGAGGTCCTGCTTTATTTCTTGTATTAGATCCCTGATCTGGCCCAAGTAGTTGCCTAGTTATTTATTGTCTCTCAAAAATCATTATTAATAGATTAAATTAATTTTATATTATTTAATAATGTTATTTATCTGGAATTAATTGGCCAGACCAATTAATTGATAAATATCAGTAGCCCAATAGATTAATTAATTATATTATGTGCTAATTATTTGGAAGTTCATTAGGAATATAATTAAATTAATGAGCTACAAATATTAATATTATATTGGCTTTTGAAGCCTATATATATTAGTATTCTGTTCATAAATAGATATACACATTACTCACGCACGCACGCCGTTCGAGAGAGACAAAAATCTTATTTTCTTCAGTTATCTGACCACCCAAGAGGAAGAAAAAGGCCGGGACACAGATCATAAAATCTGACACACGAGCAACAATCAGAGCTGCAACAACATACTTAGGAGGAAGGTAATCGATTCTTCACCTCCTATTTCCTTCAATTGGTATTAGAGCTTGGTTTAGACTCTGATTTTTGCTGTTAGGAGCATGATTAAGGTTTATTTTCGTCGTTATCGGGCTAATTTCATGTTTGGGGCGGTCTGCAAGCTACTGTTTTGACCCCGTTGTAACGTTTTTCTCGTGAGTTAATTACTACAAAAGGAATCATGGGTCAGACTAAAGGTAAGGGAACCCAAATCTTGAACACTACTAGCAGCTCAAGGAACCCTCCGAAAGGTGGATACCATAAAAGGGCAAAAAGGCTACGAACGTCAAGAAGAAAAGTGGGAACACGAAGTTAGCACCTACCGGAGGGTTCAAAAACCTAAGGGGAAGTGTTTCAAGTGTGGTAAGGTTGGACATTGGAAGACTGAATGCCCTGACTTCAAGGCAAAACATAAAGGTACACGCATCGCCTTAGTAACTGAAACTGTTCTTGTTTCCGCATCTATCCATGAATGGGTAGTAGATTCCGGAGCAACTGATCATGTTTGTTACACTTTGCAGGGGTTTCTGCAGAAAAAGGGTTATGACTGATGGCGAGCTGGTGGCTTCCATGGGCAATGGATCACGAGTTCCAGTTGTTGCCATAGGAGATTTACATTTATCTGTTTTAGACTCTAGTTTAGTATTGAGATATGTTTTATTGGTGCCTGAGTTTAGGCGAAACATTATTTCTGTTTCAAAACTTTTTTTTTGTGGATGGTTATAGATATGTTTTTGATGGTCAAATTTCGATTTCGAAAGGGAAAGATCTTATCTGCAATGGGTCTTTAAATGGATCTCTATATACTATTACGTCTAATCCATGTACATCTGTTAATGTTGCTTCCTCTTCATCAAATCCTAAGAAGAGGAAATAATCTTCTAAGGTAAACCAAACTTATTTGTGGCACTTAAGACTAGGTCACATCAATCTAAATAGGAGCCAAAGGTTGGTGAAATATGGATCATTGGAGTCTCTCCAAGAACCATTTCCAACTTGCGAATCCTGCTTGGAAGGTAAGATGGTGACTAGGCCTTTTAAGGCAAAGGGTTATAGAGCCACAAAAGCATTAAGTTTGATACATTCTTATTTGTGTGGGCCTATGTCTACACAAGCTCGTGGAGGGTATGAGTACTTCGTCACATTTATTGATGATTACTCGAGGTATGGATATGTTTACCTTCTTCGCCACAAGTCGGATTGCTTTGAAACCTTTAAGCAATTCAAGGCAGAAGTGGAGAAGAAGTTAGGTAAAGAAATCAAAACACTGCGATCTGATCGTGGTGGGGAATACATATCCAATGAGTTCAAGGATTACTTGACAGAATGTGGGATTACATCCCAACTGACAGCACCGGGCACGCCTCAGTAGAATGGTGTGTCAGAGAGAAGGAACCGAACTCTCTTTGAGATGGTTCGGTCCATGATGAGTTATGCAACTTTGTCAGTTTCCTTTTGGGGATATACACTAGAGACTGCAGCGTACTTGGTGAACCGTATGCCATCCAAGTCGGTTAACACGACTCCAGTCGAGTTATGGAGCGGGCACAAGCCCAGTATGCACCACATAAAGATTTGGGGTGTCCTGCTTATGTGTTGAATAAACGTTCAGAGGTTATGTTGTTTATAAGATATCCGAAGGAAACGAAGGGTGGTTATATTTATGATCCTAAAGAACAGAAGATCGTTGTCAGCACCAACGCTCGGTTCTTAGAGGAGGATTATATTAGTAATCATAAGTCTCGAGTCGAGATCATACTTGAGGAATTACGAGGTGATCGAGATCCACTCACAGAGCCAATTGTGCAAGATAGACCTCCACGAGCAACTGCACAATCTATTAACACAGCTCCTGACGCTCTTCGACGTAGTGGGAGGGTGATATTTACACCTGATCGGTATATGTTCACTGGGGAAACGTCTGACCATCTCCCTGCAGATGAACAAGACACCGTGGATCCCTGGACTTACAACGAAGCAATGGGAGATGTAGATGCAGATTCATGGTGAATCGCCATGGACTCGGAATTTAAGTCCATAACTGATATGAATGTATACGAGATCATGGAACTACCTGAGGGCTGCAAGGCCCTTGGTAGTAAATGGGTATACAAGAGAAAAAGAGGACCGAATAGAGAGATCATGACATTTAAGGCCAGACTAGTGGCAGGGTTTTACCCAGAAAGAAGGTATCGATTATGAAGAGACCTTCTCGCCCGTAGCAATGATCAAGTCTATTAGGATTCTCCTTGCCATAGCAGCTCACATGAACCTTGAGATCTGGCAAATGGATGTCAAGACTGCATTCCTAAACGGTCACCTTGAAAAAGATAGAACATCTATATGAAACAACCAGATGCTTATGTGAAGGAGGTAGTTTGGAAGCTTAAGAAGTATATTTATGGACTTAAGCAAGCTTCCCGGTTATGGCACTAGCGTTTTGACGAGGTAGTCAAATCCTATGGTTTTGTATCCTGTCCTAACGAGGTGTGCGTGTACCGTCTCTGTGTTAATGGAACAGTGGTGTTTGTTGCACTTTACGTAGATGATATCCTTCTCATTGGCAACAATGTTGAAGTGTTATCAGATGTAAAGACATGGTTATCCGAGAAGTTTCAAATGAAGGACATAGGTGAAGCTGCTTACATCCTTGGGATCAAGGTTATCCGAGATCGCGAGAAAATGATGTTGAGCTTGTTACAAGCGTCCTACATTGATAGTGTTATTGCTCGTTTCAGCATGCAAAATGCCAAGAGAGGTTCAGTACCTTTCTCAGTGCCCTAAAACGCCTGAAGAGATAGAAAGTATGAGGCTAGTACCATATGCTTCCGATGTCGGTAGTCTCATGTATGCAATACTTTGTACGAGACCAGATATCTCGTATACTGTAGGCATGGTCTCAAGATATCAGTCTAATCCTGGACAAGCGCACTGGACTGCGGTCAAAAATATTCTCAAGTACTTTAAACGGACTAGGGATTATAGAATTGTTTACCAGTCAGACAGTCTAGTGCCTTTGGGTTATACAGACTCGGATTTCCAGGCTGATAGAGACGAGAAGAAGTCGACCTCGGGTTATGTGTTTACCTTTGGAGGTGGAGCCATTTCATGGAGGAGTGCATAGCAGAAATGCATTGCGGACTCAACCATGGAAGCAGAGTATGTGGCTGCTTCAGAAGCTTCTAAAGAGGCAGTTTGGCTCAAGAATTTTCTCCTAGGTCTTGATATTGTTCAGAATTTGCCTAAGGCAATCACGATTTATTGTGATAATGCAGGTGCAGTGGCAAATTCTAAGGAACCTCGATTTCACAAGGCGTCTAAACATATAGACAGGAAGTACCACATTATACGAGAATTCATAAATCGAGGCGACGTACTCATAGAAAAGATCGGAACTGAAGATAACCTAGCTGATCCATTCACAAAGAGCTTACAATTCCAGCTTACGAGAAACATGTTCGTGGCTTAGGAGTGGTAGAGATGCCCCCCACTGAGGACTGTAGAAACTTTTGTATAAGTGGGAGAAGAGGAGTGATAGATAAGATATATAGCTAAATACTAGTTTGTACCTAGAACTGACACATTGTATACTAAAAGTTTGCTTTAGTATAAGTGGGAGAATTGTTGGGATTTTGTATACTGGAAGCAGTTTTTATGCTTGTATACAATGTGTTTTTGTCTTTACTACTATTTTATTCTCCTATCTGATAAATATATATATTTGCACATGTTATCTTTTATCTTGTATAAAAGTTAGATTTGTGTAGTGTGTCGGGTATCACAGAAGACAACACAAATTGGTTGAACTGACAAGATATAAACAGTTATCACAACTGAGAGAACTTAAGGATAAGTTGTTGGTTTAAGCTGCAGTTTAGATAAGAAGTGACTTGTTTTAGCTACTTGTCTTTACTGGTACACTTAAGGTGGTGTATTGATGGATCACAGTGAGATGTGTTCTCCTAATTGACCTTAGTGGAGAACCAAGATCTCGGTGACTTAGCTGGTCTTAAGCTTGATAAGACTTTAGCTGAGTGCATTTGGCTATCTAACACTTTGACCTACTATGGTGAACGTCATCGCGATCGGATCTATGTATCTTGGGTGTTAGTAGTTATTTGTGGCTCAGGCTGGTTGTCTGTATCCTGCAACCGTATCCTAGTAAAATGGATTGATAATATCCTTTGAGGAACTCGAAAGGATTAGCACACTAAACCCGACCGGTTGATTAAGTTCAGGTGTGTTAATAAGGTCGAGTGATACTACTCAGGAATATAATAAAATGTTAATTAATTTAAGCTGTCAGTGAGCTTAATTAATTAACGGATATTTCTATCTTAAATACGAAGATCGATTAAGTCGAAAATACAAGCCCTTGCTCAATTTGGGATAAAGGGGTAAGTCAACACGGATTCTCTACTGGAATGAATTTGTGTTTATTAATTAATTTTACTCTGGGCTGAGCATAGATAATTAATTAATTTGAGGCCCTGTTTTATCTCTTGTATTAGATCCCTGATCTGGCCCAAGTAGTTGTCTAATTATTTATTGTCTCTCAGAAATCATTATTAATAGATTAATGTATTTTTACAATATTTAATAATATTATTTATCTGGAATTAATTGATCGGACCAATTAATTGATGAATATTAGTAGCCCAATAGATTAATTAATTATATTATGGGCTAATTATGTGGAAGTCCATTAGGAATATAATTAAATTAATGGGCTATAAATATTAATATTATACTCCCTCTGTCCCGCTATTTCTGTCCTACTTGCCTAATCGGGCTGTCCCGCTATTTCTGTCCTCTTTCCTAAAATAGTAAAAATTACTTTTAAACATAAAATGAAGTGGGTCCCCCTTACTCACTACTCAACCCCCACATTCTTATACTCTCTCTCTTCAAAAATCTATCTCTCACTCGATTATGTTCCGCTCCGAACTCAGAAAATTATGATTTTTATCTTTTTGAAAACTTTAGATTATTTCTTCAAATACAATATAAAAAAAATATAAAAAATAAAAATCGATTGCATTTCACTAGCCTTGCAAAAATTTGGATAATTCTCATTTCTTTCCACCAACCACTCATCGAAAACTGTTTCATTTTCTTTATACAATTAAAACTCATAAAATATACACTAAATTAAAATTTCTTAATCTCCGTGCCGAAGTCAACTGGGACGTTTTTAGCGGGACGGAGGGAGTATTAGCTTTTGAAGCCTATATATATTAGTATTCTGTTCATAAATAGATATACACATTACTCACGCACACACGCCGTTCAAGAGAGAGAGAGACAAAAATCTTATTTTCTTCAGTTCTCTGACCACCCAGAGGAAGAAAAAGGTCGGGACACAGATTAGAAGATTTGACACACGAGCAACAATCATAGCTGCAACAACATACGTAGGAGGAAGGTAATCGATTCTTCACCTCCTATTTCCTTCATACTACACTTTCAAGACAGATCTACAACACTTTCAAGGCAAATATACTGCACTTTATTTGTCAGATTACAAAAATGCCCTTAATTGCATTCTGATCATTTTAAAAGTGCAGTATTTAAAGTGCAATATAATTATCTATAAATTGCAATATTCACACGTTCACACGATAAAAATATGTTCACATTTGAGCCTTCTCCTGTTAACATAACTCTAGCAAGATTTCAAATGATATCTACTCACTCATTTTTTTCGTGATAAATTTGTGCCACCAATAGTATGGCAACACATGTCTCATTTAACATTGAATTACTTAAAATAATTTATTTCTCTATATTAATAAATTCATAATATAATATATATTAGTATATTTTACTTAAATGAGTATAAAAATACATATAACCATTCAATTAGTGAGCACACTATAAAGTTGGACATTTAAGCAACTCTCATTCCCATCTATATACAATTAAATATCTCTAAGTTAAGATTTTATTATTTTAGAGATATTAATTAATTCATAAACTAATATTTATTAATTTAAAAAAAGTTTTTGGAATTTGAGAAAATCTAATTTTAATTTGATAAATATAAAAAAATTATAAATTTATTTATATATTATATTTAATGTCATTTTATTTATTTTTATTTAGAGACAATGTATTATATTGTTGTTAATGATACAAATTGATTCTGAACCAATTAAACGCAAGGAAACAGCATAATTTTGTGGTGCAATTTGAGGAAACAACACATAAACTTTTAGATGCAATTAGAGAAACAAGATAAGATTTAGATTTAAGTTTTAAGAAAAAACAAGCAATACCATAATTATATTTCATAAAATTGTCTTAAACAGGAAATACCATAATTATATTTCATAAAATTGTCTTTGTGTTATTGATAATTTAAATGGTTATTAATTTATAATACTGACGGGATCCCATATTTATGTTGAAGTTTTATGAAAATTATTATTGTATTATCTTATCAAATTTCATGATTTTTTATACTAACTTTGGTTGGCCGCGACTGAAAAAAATATTATCTTATAGATATTATAAATTTAACGAGTATTAAACAAAAGTTCTAATGTATTCCTATTTCCTAGTTAAACTTCCCTAGTTTCACAGTATAAATTCCCACCCTTCCCCAACATAATCACATCCCTCTCACACATAAACATGGTGGTTCTATCTCAACCAGTTCTGACGGGATCATCCCATTTCCAGACATGCAAATCGACCTCTGACATTTTCAGCGAAACTCCTGTGGTCGATTTCTTCGACCCCCACGCAAAGAAGGTGATCGTCCAAGCCTGCAAAGACTTGGGATTCTTTAAGGTAATCAATCACGGAATCCCAGTGGAGCTTCTCTCCACGTTGGAATCCGAGGCCTTCAACTTCTTCAGACTTCCCCAACAACAAAAAGACCAGTTCGGCCCTCCCAATCCCTTCGGCTACGCCAGCACCAAAATCGGCCCCAACGGCGACACCGGCTGGCTTGAATACCTCCTCTTCTCCACCAACTCCAAACCCCATTTATCCGCCATTCCAGATTCTTTCTGGTAAAAATAAATATATATATATATATATATATATATCATTTCTTAATAATATCTACACATTTTTATTAGGAATTCAATTATATTTTTCTTTTTTCTAAATTTAGGTTGTTGGCGAATGAGTACGTTTCAGCGGTGAGAAATATGGTGTGTAGAGTGTTGGAGATGATCTGCGATGAATTCCATTCTAGGCCGTTGGATGTACTGAGCAAGATGATCAGAGATGAGAAGAGTGATTCATTTTTCAGACTAAATCACTATCCGCCATGCCCGGATCTTCAAGCATTGAGTGGCCGGAGTTTGATCGGATTCGGCGAGCACTCCGACCCACAAATAATGTCTGTTTTGAGATCTTCCGACACTCCCGGCCTTGAGATTTGTCTCAAGAATGGTTCGTGGGTTTCGGTCCCATCTGATCCAACCTCATTCTACTTCAACGTCGGAGACTCGCTGCAGGTAATAATAATCTTATCTCGTATTTCATTTCATCAATACACGTGATCCGAGATGTAATACAAAGTGAAATATAATTTATATATATGAAGGTGTTGACGAATGGGAGATTCAGGAGTGTGAAGCACAGGGTGGTGGCTAATTGCCTAAAATCAAGGGTTTCGATGATATACTTTGGAGGGCCACCTTTGGATGAAAAGATAAAACCTTTATGTTCGTTAATGGAGGAAGGTGAGCAGAGCTTGTACGAGGAATTCACCTGGTCGGAATACAAGGAATCTGCCTACAATACAAATCTAGGTGATGATAGGTTGAAGCTTTTTGAGAAAACAAGAGATGTTTTTTTTAACATAAACTAGGATGTATATAATTAGCAAATTCTTGGCACACTTTGTCCAGAACGAGTTGGGTTGACATATGATAGATTTTGCTATAGGTGGCAAAGACTACGTATCCTTTTACTAGCTTCATGATTGTGTTGTCCTTTTGGTTTGGCTTCTCTATTGCAATTTGGTATTGTATTCTAATGATTGATAGGGTTTGCCTATTAATAATAATCAATGTTGGGGTTATGTATTTGACACTAGATAATATATGTACCCCATTCATCTCATTCCATTAGTTTTAACAAAGTTAAATTCATTATTTTTAGCGGTCTATTTTAATTGTAATTGAATGAACACAAAATATACGAGAATTGACATTATTAGAAAAGTTGCGTCCCCTTCTGTCCGTCTACGATTAGGAGGAACTCCTTTAATTTCTTTGCAACACTTCGCGCAATTCATTGTTTAGCCTGTCAACTTAAAAAAAATGTAATTATAAGTTCAATTTAGAGATTTTTGGTGAGTTTGAATCATGCGATCTTTTAACTATAGGACATGAAGAAGTCACTACCTTGGACCATGCAGCTGGATCTACCGATGGGAAAATACCAAAAGGAAAATTGACAAAATAAAAAGTAGAAAGGTGGGAAGAAAATTGACGTTTGGCGCCAATTTTTCCTCAAAAAAAAATGGGGTGGGTTTGCTTGTCTAGTCGGATTTGACCCCATGAATACCCACCTTCACCGCTATGTCATCCAATGTGGACATTATAATATGTACATTATTGTCCAGTATATTTCATGTAAGCGTAACAAAGAGCTAGCATAATACATGATTGTTGATTGGGATAGCGATACAGCATAATACATTATATGATTATTATTAATATCACGTATTCGCTCCGTGATCCCATTCATTTTGTCTCGTGTTTCTTTTTTATTTGTATCATTCATTTTGTCTCATTCTAAAAATGACACTCCCTCCGTTCCATTATTTGTAGCTCACTTTCCCAAAATAGATGTCCCAATATTTGTAGCTCACTTCTAAAAAAGGTAAAAATTATGTGGCCCAAAATTAACTATAAAAAAGTTAAACAATCAACACCACATAATACCACTTTCTAAATTCCCATGTCAAAACCAATTGAGCCACAAATATTGAAACGGAGGGAGTAATTTTCCTACGCACTATTAATCACTCTCTTTTTATGAGATTCATTTATTCATTCACAACTAACAATTTCTTTTAATATACATGTCGAAAAGAAGAAAAAAAAAGAGACAAGCTGAATGCGAGGAAAGAAGTATGTATTTACACAAAATATAACATGTGATTGAAATAGAATATCGGGAGTAGTGTCATTTGGTGACCGGTACAATAGTCATATTGTGTGGTAGTGCAAAAAATGTATAGAAGAAGATCATGTCACATCCACGTCACTGTTTGAAGAAGAAAAGCTGTTTTGTGGAGTGCGAACATTAATTAATGGCGAGTGATTAGTAATTTTGATGTCTAAATTTTTAATATTTTTGAATTTTGGTGCTTTTATTTTAAAAACTATGAATTTAGTTCTTAAACTTAAAAATACTTGCAATTTTGATGTCTTTAATTATTTTAATGAATAAATAATATTAATGGTGATTTAAAAAAAGATAAAATTGTAAGATCATATAATTTTTTTAGAAAATAATCTTTTTATAATATAATATAATTTTAATAATTATAATGGTTTTAAACTATTAAGACAATAGGCTATAATAGTTTAATAGTTAATGTTAATATATTTAATGATTTAATAATTTATGTTTTTATGTTCAACGATTAAAATAATTTAATAGTTTATTTTAATTTATGTTTAATTTATATAAATAATATTTTATTATGTTGCACAAATATTACAATACTAAAATGAGTTTTAAGAACTATGTCTTTATAGAAAATTGAACTATATACATAAAAAAAATTCTTGATAAAAAAAAATTGTACTACATAAATCTTAACGATATTTAGTTTTTAATTCTTAAGATTATTCATTCACTAATTGTATTTACTAATAAATTATCCAAAAAAAATTAATGAAAATATTACGTATTTTATGATTTTACCCTTCTCAAAATCATTATGGTATTATTTAATTATTAAATTAATAGAAGACACCAAAATCGCAATCATTTTTTAAGTTTAGAAGCTAAATTTACAATTTTTAAAATATAGGCATCAAAATTAAAAAAAATTATAAGTTTAGACACCAAAATAACAATTCACTCATTAATGGCAAATTCAAGGGCGGTGGTTTAAGAGGTGATAGCGCCGGCCCCATGGTTTAGCGATTGGTTTGATTGACAAGGATTCTCCTTGGGAGAAAATAAAGAACACTGGGAAATGTCAATGCCTAATGTATTTGATTTAATATCTTTTTTATTGAAATGTCAGAAGATTCATCACTTTCAAGAAAAATGATTCCCAACATACTGTCTTTTCAAATAATATTCTCAACACGTTCTTTCTTTGGAGGGTCAGTGTCCACGCAACCAGTCAACATCGCCAAGAATTTCTATTAATATTAACCGTTCAACACCAACAATTAATGCTTTGAGGCCATTGCGCTAGTAGTAAAATATTCCTTTTGACATTCTCTTCTTCATGGTGTAATCCATCGAGAATCTAGACAACCCAAGGACTTAATTAATTCATTAAACCCGACAAGCAATCGAATTGAGAACGATGATTTCGCAAAAGTCCGATGGAAGATCAAAAGAGATCTCACAAAAAACATGATTTCTTATATATATAAAAGTCTCAAGTGCAAATGCGTTTTAATGTGTTGAAATCCTAGAAAGCTTTTTCCATCAACAAATAACACTCATCACCTTGGCCAAAACAATAACAGAAATTGAAAGGGACTCCTCGTAGATGCATGAAGAGCACTTGAATTGGATCCGGTTCATTCTATTGTCTGCTCCAGTTGTTCCAATATACTCCCAAGATTTCAAACTGTTTGATCATTTTTCGGCTACTTACCGTTTAGTTGTTTTTTAGGATATGAGAAACTTGCACCTACTTGAGGGACATATTCGATAAATTATGTGCTTGTGTAAGACTAATAGTATTACTACTACAAAGATAATACACAATCTTGCAAAATTAAATTCCGTATAATCATAATTGAAACTATAGAATTTTAAAATTATTACTTTTAACTATAATCAATCAATAACTAGGTAAAAAAAAACACATAATTACATAACCAGAGATGCATGAACCATTCCCAGACAACATCCTACAACAATGTCAATCTGACTAGACTTTAGATTTGACAATATACTCCTTGATAAAAAAGACTACTAACTGTTTTATAGTAGTAGTACTATATTATGTAATAATATTATAAATATACATAATTTCTAATAATGCTCTCACTTATCGATCATTTCGTAATAGATTGAATTACATTTAAAATTTATAAATTTAAATTCTACTGAAACTATTTATAGGATTCAGGCCGTCGTATATAATGCTCTTTGGAGGTATTTTTACTCTTAGCCAAATAAGTTAAGGTAAACACAAATAAAATCTATCACTATCTAAAAACATAAATATAGTCATAAAGTACACTTTATGACAAACATAATGATTAGACGAAAAAAATTATCAGGGACCGATGGAACGCCGATCTCCATTAGCCCTCAACATGTTTAAAAATAAAATAAAATTAATGAAGAGCCATCGACCCTCAACATGTAAAATAAATAAAAAATTGTTGAGGGCCGATGCCTCGGTCATGAGATTGATGCCTCCATCGGCCCTCCATAGACATATTCATTAATTTTTATTTTATTTAAAAAATATATATATTTCAATCGGCCCTGACAATTTCGCTCAATTATTATGTTTGCCATAAAGTGTCCTTTATAACTATATTTACATTTTTAAATAATGATAGGTTATATTTATGTTTAACTTAACCTATTTGATTAAGTTTGTATATTAACACTTTGTATTTTCGTGGTGTTCAAAATAGGTCCCGTCCCACACCAAAAAAAAAACATAATTGAGAAATGACAGTTTTCACCACTTAAACCAAAATAATTCCAACACAGCAATTAAACTGCTTTGCAAGATGTGTGTGGTTTAAAGAATCTTTAGGGGCAAATAATGATTGTTTTATTTTACTCTCTCCATCCCATAAAATAAAAAAAGTGTACTATTTTTTTTTTTTAGATTGTCCTATAAAAAGTGTTTTATTTCTAAAAAAACAAATAATGTGTGGACTAAGATTAACAAGCCAAAAGTCAAACAACACATACCACACAATACAAGTTTCTTAATCTCCATGCCCCATAGAAAGATGACACTTTTTATGGAACGGAGAGAGTATTTTTACAGATTTTCAAGATCAATATGATGTGCTCAAAATATTTGTAAAAACGCACATGTTTCCTATATTAAATCTGAAGCAGTTCGAATGGAACTTTGAAACGATCTAGACTGAATTATTTCATGCAAATTCGAAATAATATTTCAAAATAAACTTATGCATTTTAGAAAAATTGCAAAGATATTCTTGAACTGGCTACAAGTTCAATGAATTTGAAATTGTTTAAAAAAAGACACTAATTATTAATATTCATTATGTTGTAATTGACTATACACACTTTAAATAACAACTAAATATATAATAATCCGATGTAGGCCAAAGATGTGATACATATGTATATCTTTGGTAAAATAAAACATAACCTCAAAGTGCACTGTAATTGGATTCTTCATTCAACTTTATCCATGTAATTATTATGACTAGAACTTATAAAAGTGCGATATTAGTACAAAGATTATTAGGAAAATGCTAAGAATACACAGTTTCAAAAAAATATTACACCAGCTGCCACTTCTAAATCAAAATTGTAATACTACCCACCCGGTCAATTTTGTCCCTATTCTGCTGTGAACTGGTCAAAAGCTGTTGGGCTGACAAAAGCTAGGGGAAAGTTGATGAGCTGACCGACAAAGCCTGAAAGTTGATAAGCTGACCGACAAAGCCTGAAACTAGGCACCTGAAACTGAAGCTACACACCTGAAGCTACTACCCATCCACGTGAAGCTAGTTACAAATTTATTTGACAGCCTGGCATTTCCCGCCAAGAATAGAAGTTCATATTCCCACGCGAATTAAATTTTGACTTTCCTACCATGCATTTGTCCTTTTAATTCAGCAGCAACGAATGGCTTCTGAATGAAATTCAGAGATTCCCTTCTCACATTTGCCCTTTTAAATAATTTTTTTGAATTTTTTTTTTCCAATGCACCTTTCAAGTTGAATTTTATTTTTTAATTTTATAATGCTTAGATTATGCATTTCATTTATCGGATGGTAAAATAATTAAATATTTTTTTTCACCATATAAAATGTATAAAATAGGAAAAAAAATGGAGATTATTATTAAATTTAAAAATGATAATGTCCTCATACTTTCCATAACTATAAGAATGATAATGTCTTCAAAAAAATGATGATGTCATATACTTTTGGATTAATAATAGTTATTAGAGTTTTTGTAATTAATTTTCCTAAAATAAATTAGTTTTGGTAATTATTTATCCCTAAATAAACAAGGAAATAAATATAGATTAGGATTTATGGATAAAATATTGTTCTAGATAATATATTTCATAGATTATATATTACTAATAATTAAATTAAGAATTTAGAATCCATATCAATAATATTTTTGAATAAAATCGATCCCTTAAAAGAAGGAATTTGAACTGTGTTTTTATTAGATACTACGACTACATTAAAGGCGAAGTATAAGTGAATTGTCACACCACTAACACCACTTCCATCAATATTTACTTTCCCTCACCACCCTCTTATTCGTTTCTGCAGTTATTTTCCCTCACCACACTCCTATCCTTTTTTGACAAACTCTGCATAACTTCGAAATACTTATTTCTTGTGCAAAAAAACCGACGCGAGTCTCTTCTCAAGCAAAAACCTCTATCTTGTGAAGCTCTCCGACACAACTCTCTTCAAAATACCTCTATCTTGTGAAGATCTTCTGAAGCTTGATCGAAATGGCTGACAATATTACAAGCGAGCAGGTTAGTAGACGTAGAATCCAATTTTTTGTAAATGAAAACTAGTGTTTTTATCGTGTAGTAATGATCGGTGCTCTTAGATAGGCTTATCTCAAACTTCTATAGTTTATTTGATATTTTTAAGGCCATGGAATCAAAATATTTAATTTTTTGAAGGCAAATGATCGGTTCTCGTATGTAGATATGTTTTATAAATTAGGGTTTGTAATTATTGTAAATATTGTAAGTGATAATTCACATGTTATGAACAAAGACGATTATAATTTCCGTATTTTAGCATGTAAGTGATAATTCACATGTATAATTCACTGTAAAAACATCCTCGCCACGGTCGTCACTGGATATGTGCGTCCTCTTTCAACCTGCTCGTGCAACTTCATTTTAGCAACCTCGACTAGGCTATGGTCGTGTACATGCATGTTCGCTCGTCTCTCGTTGAACCAACTATCCATAATGAACCGCACAGTATCAATTATGGAACATATCGGCAGATGTCGGGCCCACAATAGCCTCGCGTTGAATGACTCGACGCAATTTGATGTCAAAAAACAGTAACGCCCATAAGTGCAATGTGAGAGGGCCCACCGTTCTGGACCAATGTCCATGACTTTATCGTGTGCCTCCTTACTCTTCGCCTTGAGTGAAGTCATTTTCCTTGGAAACTCCGATTTTGTGTACGCTTTGGCGGCCCTACGGAATAGCCTTATTGTTGCGCGATCGTAAGGAGCGAGGTTGTTGCCCAGATGGACGCAACACAGACAATGAGTTGCCTCAGGATACACCTATTCAATGGCATGTTTAATACTCGCGTGTTGGTCAGACACGATGACTAGGCCCTCCGTCGGCGGGTACACTGTCCTTAGTTTGGTCATAAACCATGTCCACGAATCATTATTTTCTATCGGGCCAATGTCAATCGCAAGCGATAGGACTTGCTCGTTGCAGTCTTTCGTCACTGCTACAAATATGATGCCGATATTCTTCCCTTTCAGATGTGTGCCATCAACTACAATGACCTGTCTCAAGTTAAACATAAAGGCATTTATGCACGGGCCCAACGCTACGAAAACGTACTCGAATCGATTGTCTTCCCCGGTGCGGTAATGTATTATCGTTCTGGGATTTAACTACTTCAGCATATGGAGGTACTTAGGTAGCAGCTTATAAGAATCGTCGTGGTAGCCGTAAATCATCATGATGACCATGTTCTGACCACGAAGTGCCTTGTAGTACTTAACTTCAACACCAATCTACGACGCATCTCGTCAATGATGTCGCGAGGCCTTATCATAGAGCCCTCTCTATGCATTTGTCGGCTGAAATATACACCGATAGTCTTCGCACTCACAGTTCTTGGCACCAATAAATCGAAGTCGAACTGACATGTGTACTTCTTGTCCGCCTTGTAAATTTCCCAAACATCTGCAGCCTTTCTCACACGCAACATAAACGGGCACGACTTCCGTGTAAACACCCGAACCACGTATATTTTTTATCTGCTTTTAACACAATAAAAGACCGCCGCTGCCCTAAGTGCCACACGTCGATGACCCCTGTAAGCTCGTCTCTACTCTAGAAGATCGAATCCACCTCTAGAACTTCATCGTTAACCGCATTCAAATCAGAACAACCAATGGTTCCGATTTGAGCGATGGGAAAGAACGGAACTAGCTAATTTACTATTTTAGGAATCAAGTCGCCATCTTCCTCCTCCAATGACGAAAGGGTGATGGGTATGTTACTCGGTTGTTCGAGTAATATCATTAGCCGATTGTAACCACTCTCGTTTTGCATCTACGTTGCGAACTCCAACATGGTACCGTATATATTTTGATGTTCGTCGTGCTCGTCTTCATCAGACTCCTCTTCGGTAGTGCAATCCGGATCATTCGAGTCTGTCCAATCATCGTTATGTGCTTCTTGTTCTTCCTCCTCCTCCTCCTCCTCCTCCGGCTCATCCTCCGCCTCCGCCTCATCCTCCTTGTTTTCCTCCTCCTCTTGCTCCACCTCCTCGTTTTCCTCCTCCTCTCGCCCGTCACCGAAGAAGTTATGTCTGTTGAAATCCCTAATGGATTGCTCAACTAGGTCCCGATTCTTAGAATAAGGGACATGCGATGGGGTTTGCCACATACTTGTTCCGACACCGTCACTCGGACTCGTCGTCACAACACAGACAGTGGGATCTGCCTCAATGTGGTATCCCAAGATTGATAATTCAATTTAATAGCATATTTAATTAGTTGCTGAAATAATTAAAGGAAAGGATTATGTTTGTTGTAATTTCACACGAGAATGTGGAAAAGAAATAGAGACTGATATTTATCCACCTTCCACCTCATGCTAGCTGGTAAATACAAATGAAGTAAAAATGAAATTTAACTCCTCTTCTGCGTGGGTTTCATATACGCAGCATAGCATGACTATGCAAAGCTATACCTATAACTAGCCTAGTGACTCAGCAGCTTAAAGGGCTCTATAAATAGTAGATGACCCTGCTGAATTATTTACTAAGTTCCATACGAAAATTCAGTAGAGCAAAGTAGACTTTGAGAAAGAATTAAGAAGAGGATTCAGCTGAAAGACCGAAGAAGGACCGAAACAATTCAGCAAAGTAAAATAAGGTGGGTTTTTACTATCTTAAACTATTTTGAGTTATTAAGCTCTATGAAATGTTATGTTTATCCATGAAAATATATTTTTGTGCGTTCTACTTGTTTAATGCTCTGACTTAATCGATCGAGATTCTTGACTGGCCTAAATAGCTAGCGAGAATTGTGTACACCATCGTTAGTAGTGCAATGGGTTGATCTCCATTGTGTGCTAACTAAGGGAGAGGACCTATGGGCTTCGGCTTTAAGTCTAACGGTTGGGATCTCTGAGTGAAGACCCGAGATCAAATGATTATGGGACTCACTGGGTTGTAACCCAAAGTCCGAAAGGAAGGAAGGGGTAAAGTAAGAGTAACAGTAGAACGTGACAGCGCGCGCACAAGATGATAAATGTTGGTATGATTGGGAGTGATTTTTATTTTCAAAACCTTCCAAGTCATATGGTTTCTGATTGGATAAACTTGTTGTGAAATGCTTATAAATTGTCTTACCCACTGAGTACAATAGTGCTCAGCCCAAATATTTTCAAAATGATTTTCGATCGAAGCCGGAAGCGTGGAAGTGAGGTGCTGAGTCGGTCTATTATGAAGTACTGAGTGGGTCTGCTATTTTGTTGTTCAAATATCCGTCTATTTGAGACGTTTCCGCTGTATCATTATGTATATTACACACTACCTCTCTTGTTTCTACCGAGGTAGTTGGATCTTGATTATATAAATACAAGTTTACTGAATTCCAAGTCTACTGAATACGGATTTCTGGCTGTTCTTTGTGGAGCTCGGTAGAGTAGTGCTACTGAGTTCAGTTAAGTTTTTCTCCTTTTCTTTCCCCGCTTCTTTCACCCCTCCCCAGTCGCGCCCCTGCCATTTGCCTTCCCTCGGGAATTGGGGCGTGACAGAGTGGTATCAGAGCATATTGTTGCAAAACTGAACATAAAACCATTGAAGAAAAACTCCGCTGAACCCTATTCAGCACGTGTTCAGCTGAACTATATTCAGCACCGTGTTCAGCTGAATAAGTTTCTCAGCTGAACCCTATTCAGCACAGTGTTCACCGGTTTATCTTCAGTTTTCCAATAGCCGAAGTTCCTAATTCTTGGTTTCTGGTAACCCTATTCAGCACAGTGTTCACCGGTTTATCTTCAGTTTTCCAACAGCCGAAGTTCCTAATTCTTGGTTTCTGGTAAAGCAAGTTATGTTCTGCAGTCTATTTCTGCTATTGAGTTTCAGCAACTACTGAATTTCCTATCTACTAAGTTCAGTAGACAAATTCGGAGATTGTTTCCAGGATTTGCATTATCATTCAAGGAAGTCTAGATTTGATTCGCTAGACTTCAATGTTTCAAATGTAAACTATTATTCAAGAAAGCCTAGATGAGAAATCTCTAGATTTCCAATGTTACTCAGTCACTCTCAGCACCCTTCCCACTGCCATTAATTTTTTTTTTAAAAGCTGAAAATGGAGAATAAATGAAGTTTTCTTATTTGAGGAAATAAAGAGGATGTAAGGAGGGAATTATTATTTTGAAATGTGAAATTATTGGTCGTGTTAGGGACCTGTGAGCCCTTACGACTCAAGAAAGGAATGATATGGGGAGTACCTTATTAAATGAATGATTGTCATGTTTGGGACTTGTGAGCCCATATGACCAATGGTCGTGTTAGGGACATGTGAGCCCTTACGACGCAATAAAGAATGATATGAAAAATACCTTGTTGAAGGTGTGATTTTTACGGGACTTGTGAGTCTGCATGATTAAAGTTTTGAAAGGTGAATTATTTCAATTTTTAAGTCCTTTAGATGTAGTAAAGGACTGTTGGACCTCTGATGAGGCGAGCTTTTAGGTGTACTACTGAACCATAACTGAACTGCTACTGAATCGATACTGAACTGATTACTGAATGTTACTAAGCTGCCTACTGAACTAATTATCTATTGAACCATACTGTACTTGCTACTGATCTCCATTATTGACTTTTATGCGTGTCCATTCAGCCATATGAGCATATGAGAAGATTTATAAAATATCAGTTCTCAGCAAAATAATTGTATATCTCCGTAAAAATATCAATGTAAGTAAAAAATGAAGAACTAAAATACATTATTATGATTTGAATTTTTTATTATATGAAATAAAAAATGTGAAGAATTATCATGTTTATAATCTCAGTAGAAACATCGTATAATGAAGATATTAAATTAATATAGCAAATGGAGAACTATGTCACAGTTTACATTGTAAAATTCATGTTGGATGATTAAATGCAATATTAACCATATTTACAATGTCACGTTTTAAATATATATGCAGTGTAACCCTATTTACAATGTAACACTATTTAAATCTATACAAACGCTTTAAATTTATATAAAAATACGAATATATTTTAAAATATGCTACATACAAAATGCTTTAAATTATAAAGAATATACCTTGTGCGAATATGATGAAAATGTAGATCGAGATCTAACTTTGCGCAAAATACGAATATGAATTTTTTTCTCTCTCTAAATCTCTCGCTCTCTAAAGTGACGATATGTATGAATGTATGCATGAGTAACTCTCTATATATAATTGGGTTAAAACATTATTTCATGAATTAAATAATCGAGAAAAAAAATTAAATACAATTATGTACAACTCACGTTACAAACATAATTATTTAAGGGTCTCATTATTTAATTGATAACTGACGTAATTCAGTTATCAAAACCATCAATAATGACAGTTGTCAAATTTGACTCATTTTCAAACATTGACTGTTTTTTCTGAAATTCAAGTAAAAAAGAAGCTGACGAGATGGGGGGAGGTGACTGCTCCAGCTGACGAGATCGGAGAGGTGGGGACAGCATAGGCCTGCAAGCTACAGTCTATCCTCTAGGCTACTTTTTAAGGGCAAAAAAGTAAGAATGGGTATATATGCATTTTTTGTAGAAAATGGACTTTCTTGCATTTTTCAATTTTTAAATAAGTATTTTTGTACATGACCCAAGATTATTTGTGTGTTTTCAATATTTTTTGGCCTTATCCTCTTCAAATGTGTATGATGAGGGAAATCTATATACGCGATCGAATATAGAATTGAGTAACTCTCGTTTATGTTAAGACAATTATTTTTGCAACTAACTGTAAGTTCACCTACTACTTGCACATCAGCAACCCACTTATTTTGGATGTGATACCAATCTCTAGATGATTAAATCTAGAGTTGTTAGAAAATAAATTGATGAGATAATTTGAAAGATATTAGTAAATTCGAATTCATGGTTATTCCATCACAAGCTCGTACAGTCCACCAGCTAAGTTATTAGAGAATATTGTCATTCTAGATTCTGATTGTGAAAAGGCCATATGAAACACATTAATTAGTTTATTATTTTAAGGAAAAAAGTTGGAATCCGAGTTTTGAGCTATGAAAGTGTTGCTGACCATCAATGGAGTCAGTTTTTTTAAAAATGACATAAGATAAAGATATACAGGTTCCTGAATAGCTCTTATCCTATAAATACTATATTTTCAAGACAAATATGATGTATTATTAAGATAAAAATACTGCACTTGTATTTGTAAGGTTTTTTTCAAAAAAAATTATCTTAAATGCAGTCTGATCATTTAAAAGTACAGTACTTAAAGTGCATTATTAGTATCGATAAAGTGCAATATATTTATTTAAAGTTCACATCCATATATTCACATGATAGCATGTTAATATTTGAACATCCTCATATATATATATATATATAAAGTAATAAGATCAACAAGATAGAAAGGCAATGCAATTTCTTTTCTTGGTCATGAATTTTTTTGGAGAAAATCTCATAAACAGGCAGGGAAAAAAAACTAACAGAATATCAACAAATATAAGATTTTAGAAGATTTGTTAGTCCGAAACGCTGTATAAATGAATTAATTTATAAATTTAGGATATTAAATAAGAAATACTATCATCTAATTTTAACTATACGGCTGTCCGACTTTAATAAGGAGTTCATTAAAAAGAACTGAAAAGCATCATTTTTTAAAAGTAAATTGATAGTTTTAATCATTTTGGTTAATGTTAGTTCTTATCATTAATTAAGTTCTCAGTCATAGATGATCTGTATTTCGAGACCTAAATCAATAAAACTCCTACAACATAAAATTAAACTCGTGTGAGATTGTTTCAAAAGCCAAGAGTCCTAGGATGTTAGACACATTTGAATTTAAATCAATGTTGATAACATATTATTGTTTAATATATACATATATTCGAGTAAATTATTGTCATGTAGTTGTATTCCAAAATCGAAGATTTTTTTATTACCATGAGGATGGGCAAAGAGTGGTCCTAATTGAGGGTTACTATCACTAGATATCGGCCCATTTATTTCATATGTTTATATAAAAAAGATATGGTCCTCGCAGCCCCGCTACTTTATTAACTTTGATTGACGGAGAATTATAGGACTATTAAATTATTTTAATATTTAAATGTTTGTATTTAATAGTGATAATTGTACTTAATCACATACTTCCTCTTTCACAATCCAATTATCCAGTATTTCATTTCGAGTTGTCCTAGTCCAATTGTCTACTTTTTTTTAGTAAAATAATACTCTAAATAATTTAGTGGAAACCACTATTTTATTATTACTCTACACACAATCAATCAATAAATTTTTTAATCTTCAATTGACGTGGAACGGATGAAGTAAATGGTTACTATGAATAAATATGAAGTAATGTATTAAATTTCCTAAAGTTCATGAAGATTAAATTAATCTCGACGTCTTTGATAAATCAAATTCGGACTAATAATAAATTAATAAATTAGCAAACTGTGTCGCACGTCCTGGTTTCTGATATAGAATGGTAAGCTTCTTTTCACGCTCCATCATAGAACATTACTAAAAGAGAATTGTTAGAAAGGGAAGCCATGATAATAATAAAATTCAAACATACGCAAGGATGGGAAAAACCAAGTTATATCTTATCCAATGCACATCCATAATAGAACACTCGTATAAGCAAGATCGATAAATAAATAAATACAGAAGAAAAAAGGTTTTGCCTCTAGGATCCATGCATAAAAAATAGTCAGCATTAAAATTCTTGATAATACATTAAAAATCTCATGGAGTAAGCATTAAAAATCTTAAAGTAATTTTAAGCAAATTAATAAATAGGGACCCCAATCCTTGAAAACATGAGCATTGATGTTATGTCTTCTCGTAGTTTATTCATCGATACACTGTTGGACTCACTATTTGGTCCATGGTCCCGAACACCTTCTTCGTTTCCTGGATCATCATGTGTTGGGTCATGTGTCTCACTACTACGTATTTGAAAGTCTTCATCTTCATAGTGTGTGCGCCGGATAAAGTTATGAATGACCATGGTCGCCGGAACTAGTGCGACTTGGTCTTCAAATTTCAAAGTCACCGGCATCTCATGCATTATCTGAAATTTTCCTTTCCATACACCAAATGACCTTTCAATAGCAGACCGCAATTACGAGTGAGCACAGTTGAAGACTTCAGTCAGGCTTTTATAAACATAAGCATGTTGGAAATCGGGTAGATGATACTTTTTGCCTTTGTAGGGAGTCAAGAAGCCTTTGATGTTAGGATACCCCGCATCAACCAAGTAATATTTTCCTAGTAAAAATGATGAAGACATGAGACAATCTAAATCATAAATATACATAATAAAACAGACACACCTGAAGGAGGCTTTGGAAAGTGTTTTGTTGGATTGCCTAAGGCATCGGTAAATATTCTTGTATCATGAGCACTTCATTCCCAACCAGGTAAAACATAAGTAAAAAACATAGATCGAAATCACATATAGCCATCACATTTTGAGTTGGTATTCTTTTTCTTCTGATAAAAGGAATTTGGTCTTGTAAGGGTAACTTAGCCGGAATATGCGTATCATCCATAGCACCAATACAGTCCTAAAATTCATAAATTTAAGTTAAGAAAAGTATTTTAGACAATGAATGTTCTAATTGTAAAGATAATTAATAAAAAATATACCTTGAAGAATGGGTAGTATTTAGAATTGTTTTTTATATAAGGATGCACACTGGATATATCATTAAAAGGACGGATCCAATCCGTCGACATCCTCGTGGCAGCTTTTAGAACCGTATGGAAACTTTGACTTGTAGTATATCCAGACCTTTGAGAAAAATCCTGAAGTTGTCGATTACCTTCCCTTGTCCCAACTGCCGTCAAGAAAGTAGCAACTTGTTCCTCTATAGTGATACTTCTCATAGGCTGAAGACCATATTCACCGACTAGTGTCTTACATAACTTGAAAAAATATGTTTCTCCATTCTCAGATTTTCATAACAACGATGATCAGTTTCACAGTTTCATATATTTAAAAGATTTGTTCATCCACTAAAAGGCCGAGTATGAGAAGGAACCTTGTTCAAATACATATCATAATATGCACTAGCTCCCATACATAACGCCAATAAGAGGTTATCTTCAACTTCACTTTCTTCATCATCAATATTTGTGTTTCTAAGATTGAATATGGGATCCTAATAAAACAACAATTTGTAAGTATTTTAAGAGCATACACCATTTAATCAACACGTAACCAAAGGAACTAATAGAAATAATTAGGAACTAAGTGACAAATTTAAATATTTCAAGAAACTAAGTGGCAGGCAAATTTTCGAAGCAACGATTCGAAACTATTGAAAATGCTATTCATAAAGGAATTTTGAATAATTTTGAATTGCTCCACATAGAAGTTGTCGATATATTTCAAGATAAATAATTAAGTAAATAAATTTTGCAAATAAATTTAAATTCAAACTCACTATGGCATTAACTTGAACTTGGTTGAATTGAGATGGGGAGGGATGGTGGAGAAGAAATGGGGGATGGTGTGGTTGAGTAAATTTATTAGGTAAAAATAAATTCCACATTTATTGTTGACACCAATATAACTTATTAGGTTAGATATAAAATTTATGGAGGAATTTTTATGTATTTTGTTTGTATGATGAATTTATACAAATAAATAGTATTTAACATATAATTGTATGCTATATAATTTTATAATATATACTATAATATTTAGATTAATTTAGTATTTTATAATATTAGATTGAAATTATAAAGCAAAAAATAAATATTGAATAACAATAATTTTTGAATTTTATGATTTATTATAAATAATAATTATTTAGTAACACTAAGGGCAAAACAAACGTTTCTTTCAAAAAGTAACAATAAGTTACTTCTATCAGTAGATTCTCAAACACTATTTTCCTCACTTTCAGCAGCTTTCAGCACTTATTTCAAAACACTAACTGATTTTCAAATAAGCTGTTTTCAGCAGCTTTCAGCACTTATCAATAAGTTTCAGCTATTCCAAACACCCGCTTAAGCGGTGGAGTGTACTCCTAAAAACAAGACAAGCGCACACGTTGACGTATCACGTGAAGATTTACAGAGATTTGCTGAAATACCCATTCCCATTAAAAATAACACAATACTACTATTTTCTTAAAGTTATGTTCACTAAATACCCAACATTATCAAATTACCCTCAGATTTTTGTCATTTTGACTGATATTCAAAATTTCGTTCCAGTGCCTAAGGGGAGCCTATGGGCACTTATGGGTGCCTATGGCGTTGATAGAAGTTTTAGGCTGTGATGTTTCGTTTCAGTGCCTAAGGGGAGTCTATGGGTGTCTATGGTGCTAATAGAAATTTTAGGCTCTCCGCAATACCCACAGACACTCCATCGGCACTCAAGGCAGTGCACATCCGACAAAAATCGGCACTAGTGGGGCATCATTGACTCCCGTAGGCTCCCCTCAGCTCTAGATGACAGTCAAATTTTAAGAGAATGCAAGTGAAAAAATGAGAGTAAATTAATAAAATTAGGTATTTTGTAACTTTAATTATAATCAATGACTATTATTATGTTTTTTTAATGAGAATGGTTATAAACATACATTTCCACTTTTTTATTACATACTAAATTTTTTAATGATTATGCTGTCAATTTTCCGTTTGGGGTGATTTCTTAAATACCCAAATCGATATTACAAAACTCAAATTTACCCAATCCTTATATTTGCTATACAAAATATCCAATTTTACTTTAAAACCCCTACTTGTCAGACTGCGTTAATGATTGAAATTGGATATCTGAAATAGAACACGGAATCCCGCTCAAATCCCGCTCACGCGCTCAAATCCCGCTCACGCCCTCTCAAATCCCGCTCAAGCCCAGCTCAAATCCCGCTCATGCACTCAAATCCCGCTCACGCCCAACTCAAATCCCGCTTACGCACTCAAATCTCGCTCACGCCCAACTCAAATCCCGCTCACGTCCCGCTCCATCCCGCTCTACCTATCAAGTCCCGCTCGACTTTTTGACTTTTTCATAAAGTTAGGGATAG
Organism: Lavandula angustifolia; assembly: GCA_028984105.1. Lineage (NCBI taxonomy): Eukaryota > Viridiplantae > Streptophyta > Magnoliopsida > Lamiales > Lamiaceae > Lavandula > Lavandula angustifolia. Next base: position 28,322,865 of record CM054808.1, read on the forward strand.
TGTAAGTAAAATTGAGTATTTTGTGTAGTAAATATAAGAATTGAGTAAATTTGAGTTTTGTTATATGAAATTGGGTAAAAAAGAATAATACCGGTTTCCGTTTCTCTCTGACTCCATAAACTGAAAGGGAGAAGCAGCACATGCTCCCGTCTCCACCCCGACACTAACATAGAGTGTGACGATCGAAGATCCAAAAGCACACGCATCCGTGCGGCTGTGTGCGTGTTTCTGTTGGCGGCGGAAGAGGAGCGGCGTGTCATGGCCGACAAGTCTATGCCCACGCGCTGGTCGTTTCTGGTAGCTTCTGAATTCGAATCATTTTGTATTGAGATTTTTGTGTTGGCTTGTGCTTATCATTGTGCATTAATTGTTATTGAGGGACGAAGATAGAATGTAGAAGCAAAACAAGATTGATTTTATTCAAGTAGAAACGCCATGGTTATATACAGCATTTGAAGGGCAGCAGTTGAAACAGACTGAACTGCCTAACTCCTTTGTCTAACAGTTATAACTGATTAACTAACTTGAAGCTAACTTACTAAGAGCATCTGCATTGCAGAAGAATTACCCATCCATAATTATGGATGGATGGATTTGTGCGTTGCAGAAAAACATTGGATGGAGAGAAATTTTTTCGTTTAAACTCTTGGATGGAGAGAGAATATGGTGTGGTGGGACCTTGTTTATTGGATTGTCTTCTGTATTGGCGTCAAACACTTTGAATTCATTTGAGGAGAGATTTTTTTCAGTTAAAACATCCGAATCAATTTCAATTTTTGGTATTAATAACTCTAAATTTCTTCAATTGAAAGAGAGAGAGAGGAGGGAGAAATCTTCCCTGCGAATCTGGGTCGGGATCTTGAAATCTTGCTTCGACGCCGGCTTCTGTGAGGTGGAGATGATCGCTGGTGATGATTGACGGCGGCGGCACCGTGCGGGGAGGCAGGAACGATTTCCTTCCTATCAACCATCATCTTCTACAATTCCAGCCCCAACTGAGTATGGCTTTGACATTTGCTTCGATTCCATGGCCGATGAGTATGAATCCCCACTGTTGAAGACTCCATCTCTCATCTATCGCACAACTGCGATACAACCAAGGACATTACCTATTATAATCAAATTGCCAAAGGTACAAATCATACAAGGTACACATGCTGATACACAAGGTACAACTATGGATGCAATTGGTACAACATACTACGGTACCACAGTTAAAGCTTCATGTACAACATACTATGGATGCAAGAATAATAAAAATATTATTATATATTTGTTGTTGTAATTAAAATATAATGTTTTAAAAAAATAAAGTAATGGGACCCAATAAAGGAAAAATTGTTTATATGGATGGATGAAGGAATGTAGTTGAGTGTTTAAAAATTGTGTGTTTTAAAAAAAGCTGTCGTGGAGGAGAGAGAATGTGATGGATGGGTGTTTAAATGAACGAGCAATGCGGATGCTCTAACTAATCATACACGTGCTGCGCACGTGTTCTTTTCCTTTTGTTTTTATAACTCCAATATTCCCCCGACTAAGTTTCTCTTGCTAACTCGATCAGTGGGAATCTTTGTGTTAGCGTGACAAAACGTGAAATAGGAAGCGGCTTGGTGAAGATATCCGCCAGTTGATCTGCTGAAGCTACATATCTCACATCCAGTTCTTTTTGAAGAACTTTATCTCGAACAAAATGGGTGTCTATCTCTATGTGTTTTGTACGAGCATGAAGTACTGGATTTGAGGTAATGGCGGCTGCGCTTTGATTGTCACACCATATAATAGGTTGTTTAAAGGTAGATATACCTATTTTTGCGAGCAAGGACTGTATCCATATAAGTTCCACAGAGGCCTCTGCGAGAGCTCTGAATTCTGATTCAGAGCTGCTGCGAGAGACTACCCTTTGTTTCCTCGAGCTCCAAGACAGCAGATTTGGTCCAAGGAAGATGCAATAACCTCCTGTAGATCGGCGGTCATCGACACAGCTTGCCCAATCTGCATCAGAGAAACCAAACAAAGAAAAATGAGATGTTGGTTTGAATTGGAGGCCTAGATAGGCCGTGCCTTTTAGGTACCGAAGTAGCCTTTTGCATGCTTTCCAGTGTAGCGTAGACGGTTGTTGTACAAACTGACTTAGTTTGTTCACCATAAAACTTATGTCTGGTCTTGTCAGTGTGAGATAGTGAAGTCCTCCTATTATGCTCCTATATAATGTTGGATCTGTAAAGTTGGGACTGCTATCTTTGTAGAGTTTCTGACCAGAGTCGAAAGGAGTTGGCACTGGTTGAGACTCCAGTAGATTTGCTTTAGCTAATAATTCCCTTACATATGTTGCTTGATGTAGAGTGAATGAGTCTTTCTTCTGTACTACTTGAATTCCCAAGAAGTAGTTTACTGCTCCAAGTGACTTCAACACAAACTCAGTAGATAAACTATCTATGAAGCTCTTAATTAAGCTTGGATCTTCCCCTGTAACAAGTATATCATCCACATAGATGAGGAGTAGAAGCAGTTTTCCTTTAATTCTTGTGAAGAATAGAGAGTGGTCTGAGGCTGAGAATCTGAATCCTCTTAGAATTAGATGACTTTCAGTCTTTCATACCAAGCTCTAGGCGCCTGCTTGAGTACATATAATGACTTTTGTAAACGGCAGACATGTTGTGGATAATTCTTGTCCACAAAACCATTAGGTTGCTGCATAAAAACTGGTTGTTCAAGAAAATCATTTAAAAAGGCATTGTTTATGTCAATATGTTGTACATTCCAGCCATAAGTGCAGGCTAGAGTAAACATAAGTCTTACTGATACTGGTTTTATCACAGGACTGAATGTCTCATGAAAATCCACCCCTGCTCTTTGTTGAAAACCTTTGGCTACCAACCTGGCTTTGAATCTGTCCACTGAACCATCCGCTTTTGTTTTTACCTTATAAATTCATCTACAATTTACAAGATTCATATCATTTGTCCTTGGTACTAGTTCCCAAGTATGGTTCATGTGCAGTACATCAAATTCTTCTTGCATAGCTTTCTTCCATAGAGGATCCGTTAAGGCCTCTTTGTCTGATATAGGTTTTGTGGGAAAAGGAGGTATAGAGGCAATGTAGACTTTTGGTTTGAAGATATCATGTTTTGAACGAGTACTCATGGAGTGTGTGTTTTTCACTAGATTTTGAGTGAGATCTGGTGGTTGGTCTGAATTTGAAGTATTTGAGGAAGATGAGGAAGATGTGGGAACCAGTGGCTACACTGTGTTAGAAGTATTTGAAGATGTTGTGTTTGTTGGTATTTGTGGAAAGGGAGACTGAGTAGAGGAAGAGGACTGAGTAGAGGACAAGGAGTTGGGATTGAGATTTTGAGTAGGATGATTTATAGGGACATAAACAGTATTGTTTGGTAGATAGTATATATTTGGAGAAGTATTATGCTCATTAATGTCTGGAAACAGAGATTTATAGGGAAACTCTTTCTCATTGAATATTACAGTTCGAGCAATATATATTTTACCAGAAGAATGTAAGCATCTATATCCTTTACGAGAAGGACTATAACCTAAGAATAGACACTTTTCAGATCTGAACTGTAGTTTGTGATTATTATATGGTCTTAGATATGGATAACAACTACATCCAAATATTTTTAGGAAGTTGTAATCTGGAAGGCAGTTGAACAATAAGTGATAAGGAGATTTGTTCTGAATGGTTGAAGAAGGTAGCCTATTTATGAGAAACACAGCAGTATGAAAAGCATCCCACCAGAACTTATAAGGTAGAGAGGCATTAGCAAGTAATGTGAGTCCAAGTTCGGTTATATGTCTGTGTTTTCTTTCTGCTTTTCCATTTTGAGCATGTGTATAGGGGCAAGGGTATCTAAAGATTACTCCAGACTTAGAAAGGAAAGATTGTAAAGACCTATACTCCCCTCCCCAGTCACTCTAAAAGCTTTTAATAGAGCATTGAAATTGTTTTTCCACAAAGTTAAAGAAATTTGTAACTGCCTCATATACTTCAGATTTTTTATTCAAGGGGTAAATCCAAGTGAACCTTGTGTAATCATCTACAAAGTGTACATAGTATCTATATCCATCAACTGATGTTACAGGGCTAGGTCCCCATACATCACTGTGAATTAATTGAAAGGCATGTGTAGTTTTAGTTTCTATAGACGGTAAAGAGAATTGATGTATTTTTCCTAAAACACAAGCATCACAGAACTGTCTTTCTTTTATATGTGATGTGGAAAGTTTTAAGTGGTCTAATACAATCTTGAGTACATTATTATGTGGATGTCCTAGTCTTTGATGCTACACTACAAGATCAGCAGCCTGCTGTGATAGAAAGCATACAGTTTGTGTTCTATCTGTCTTATTCTTTGATTTCCTTGTATGCAGTCTTAACTGATATAAACCATCCTCAAGAGGGCCTTCCAGCAAGGTTTCCTTGGTATTGTTGTCCTTAACAAGACAATAACCATTGTGAAATTCAAAATAAACAGGATTATCCTTAACAAATTGAGAAATACTCAGTAGACTCTTAGCAATTTGTGGCACATGCAGTAAGTTATTCATGATAAAAGACTTATTCTGATTCTTATCACGAACAATAGATGAGCCAATACTTTGAATAGGGATAGAGTTACCATTTCCAATAGTGAGGCCAGAGGTTCCATTGTATGAGTTTGAAGTCTGTAGAGCATTGGCATCAGCTGTGACATGTGTTGAAGTTCCACTATCCAGAAACCAATCTCCTGGTGTGCATTGTGAACTAGAAGTAGAGGGATTAGTGGAATGAGGATTTGGCAGTAATCCAGAGTTAGAATAGCATGAATTTGAGAAAGGATTTGTAGTCTTTGGTGTAGTCATGGTCAGCGAGTGAGCCTGAGGTTGTGGCATGAACTGAGTTTCTGGTCTTGCAAAGCTAACATCAAATCTTTTAAAGCACTTTATTGTTGTATGACCAGTCTTGCCACATAGTTGGCACAAGGGGCGATTTCCTTGATTGTAGTTGTTCACTCTGCCACCACGATTTGCACGATAATTTCCTCTATATCCTGAGTTTCTGCCTCTGCCACGGTTGATAAAGTTTCCTCCTATTCCATCATTTGAAGGTGTATAGACCGCATGAGCTTGAAACATAGGGTTGGATTGTTGTGCAGCTATCTGGTTTTGTATTCTAACTTCGTGTGTTTGAAGTTGATTTTGAACTTGATTCAGAGTAAGTGTACTAGATTGCGCCGTGATATGAACACAGATGGATTCATATTTTGGTCCAAGACCTCCAAGAACGAAAAGAATAAGCTCTGACTCTGGAATTATCTGATTTATGTTGAACAGCTCGTCTGAAATGGCTCTGAATTTCATGATGTATTCATCAATGGGTAAGTCTCATTTCTTCATTGTTTGTAACTGATACCGGAGAGTCATGGCCTTTGCTTGAGAATGAGAGTGAAATAGGGTTTCAAAGGCTTGCCAAAGATGAGTGGCCGTTGTGCATCTTCCAATATATCCAAGCATTTGTGTTATGGCCTCGCCGTTGCACAACATACTACCGAAACATCATTGATTTGCATTAGTTTATGTATCTGTGATATGTGTGAGTCGTTGGAGTGATTTCAAAGTAGTTGATGAAGAATGCATTTGCAGTCAATGTAACCAGTCTTAGTCTTCTCCTCTGCCAACGAAGAAAATGGCAAATTGGACAGTTTAGTCCTTAAACTATAATTGTTTGACCAATTTGATCCCTTATTTATTTATTTTAGTTAATTAGTTCTCAAATTATAGAATTTTGGATTAATTGGTCCTTCTATTAAATTTTTTGTTAATCAACCGTTAGTCAATAATTTTTAAAGGGCATTTTTGGTAATTTTATTAATGACCAAAACATCTAATACTAAAAGATTGAGGACCAATTTGGTCAATTTTTTTTTTAAAGAATTTTAATTTGTTAAAAATAAAAGGATATTTTAGTCATTTTAATTTTTTTTAAGGACCAACTACGTCAATTATAATATATTTGAGGATCATAATCACCAATTATAATATATTTGGAGATCATAATCGCCCAAGTCTTATTACTCCGTGACTAATTTTTTTTCGTATATTACTATGAAAATGAGGGATTAAAACATATAATATCTAAAAATTAAGAAACAAATCATATTATAATGAAAACATGTTTTGAATGGAAATCTAGTATAGTTTTATATATTGAGTTTCAAATATTCTACCTTTTAATCTTTCGCTATCGTAGTAATATATTCAAAAAAATTGATCACGAAGCTATAAAATTTGACAATTATGATCCTAAAATATATTATAATTGGCGGGATTGGTCTTCAACCTATTTAAAATTGGCGTATTTGGCCTTTGAAAAAATTAAAATGAATGAAATATCTTTTGATTTTTGATAAATTTTAAAAAAAATAGGAAAAAAAAATTTGGCCAAATTGATCCCTAGTCTTTCAGTATTTGATGTTTTGGTACTTAATAAAATTATACCGAAAATATCCTTTAAAAATCGTTGACTAACGGTTGACTAATAAAAAATTTAACAGAAAGACCAATTCATCCAAAATTCTATAGTTTGGAGACCAATTAACTAAAAAAATTAAATAAGAGACCAAATTGGTCAAACAGTCATAGTTTGGGGAATAAACTGTCCAATTCGAAAATTACATACCAATGCTCAATTTTTGTGTCTTGGATTTATGAGTTCTATTCGTAGGAGTGGATAAAGTGGTGAAATGTGAAATTTTATTTGTTGGGTGTACAAGTTTGGGAGGAAGAGGGAGTCAGAGCCAAAAGATGCAGCTGCAAATGGTCAACCAGTATCCAATGGAGTTCAGTCAAATGGGAGTAGTAGTGTGAAGAACACATCTGATATGTCTATCTATGAACAGTTCATGAGCCAGGTATAGTGTGCTTAGATTCATCCAGGTGAACTTTTGCCGCGTTTTTCTAATCCTTGATCTGATATTTTGACTTGATTATTCTACTTCAGATTGGTGGGAACTCAGTCCAATCTAATGGAGCATCCGTTGGACAGGATGAAAAACCGTATGATCATCATCCCTTGTTTTTTCCCATTATAAATGTTCATGACATGCCTTGCACGAAACAAGAAATATGCGCTTCCCACAATTATGGATACCTAACGGTTCTCAGCCAAAATAAAAGTGCCTCAGATTTGTTGCTATTTATTTGCTATTCATGCTGGAGAAAGAAAACTTGAAGTTCATATCTTGTTTTACTAGTTCTCTTGTATGAACATTTTACTTTGACCATGTCATCAAATCTTTGAAATTGAATATTGTCTTTCAGGCAGAAATCTTTACTTCCTCCTTTTGAGTCAGCAGAATTGCGTGGTTTGGCAGAGAGTTTAAGTAGGTAATTAACCCAATCTGTTGCAGGAATGAGCTTATCATACATGGATGTTCTCTTGTTAAAATATCCAAAGTTTGTCTAAAACATTTCATGCCGAGTAATTAAGTTGGGTTTTCTTGAATGTCCTTTTACAGGTACTTTACCGGTCTTCTAACGCCATGGAAAGGCATTCTTCTTTTTCGGCCCCTCTGGGAACTGGAAAGGTTTGTTTTCAACTCCTTATACCGCAACTATCAAATTTAAATGATGAAATGCTCTCTTCCATTCCGGCCACTGAAGCTCAAGATGGTTTTTATTTTTATCCAAAGCTCAACCTAATTGGCTATTGGATGTAGTTACTAGTTCATGATTTGCCATGTAGAAAAACAAAACATCATTCGTGATCTACAGGAACTTTCATAGATAAATATTTCCAAGCTTCTCTTTCCATTATCCTTTTCTTCCTTCATTCCATTTTTTCTGTGTTATGATCTTTTCAGTTTCATTTCTGTTTGATAATTAGCCACGAGTAGGGGATATAACTGCAGACTATGCTGGCAAAAGCTGTTGCAACTGAGTGCAACACTACTAAATTCTTCAACATTTCTACTTCATCAATTGTTAGCAAATGGAGGGGTAAGATGTTGGGTATTTTCAGTATTATGATACCCCTTGTCCTTGTGTGCTAATTTCGTATTCTTGGCCGCCTTTTCTTGCTGCTAATCTATTCATAGTGAGAATCTTAGTTGTTAGGTATTCTCTTCTTTACTTGTACTTACGTATGCATGTTCACTTCACTGTAATTAGCTAGGCAACACACACTTAAACGTTGCCCACTATAAATAATAATTATCGTTTAATTTGAGGCTTGCATCATTAATCTCTCTCGGTACGATGATTTTTCTTCTTTGTTTCACTTGTGATATATATATATATATATATATATATTTAATGATGCATCTCCTTGCATGCAGGCGATTCTGAAAAACTGGTGAAAGTATTATTTGAGCTTGCTAGGCATCATGCTCCATCGACTATTTTTCTGCAATCATCAGCCAACGAGGTGAAGGGCGCAGTGAACATGAAGCTAGCAGGCGTTTGAAGACTGAGTTGCTTATACAGGTTATGTTTTGTTTTTTTTTAAATGTAAAATGCATGAAAAGATAGGTCTAATGTTAAGTATGCCATGATAATTCATCTTTATTTAAATATACTAATGGGTTTAGGTTTAAAACTGCAGATGGATGGTTTGACAAAGACGGATGAACTTGTATTTGTTCTTGCAGCAACTAATCTCCCATGGGAACTAGATGCAGAGCGATGCTTAGGCGTCTTGAAAAGCGGGTAGGTTGTTAATTTGTTACACTGGAATAGAATTTCTAAACGAGAGGGAAATTATATACCATATAATATGCAATTCTCTAGATCCTGGTGCCACTTCCGGAACCAGAAGCAAGAAGGGCAATGTTTGAAGAATTACTACCATCAAAATCCGATGAGGAACTTCCTTATGATTTATTGGTAGAGAAGTCTGAAGTCTATTCTGGGTCAGATATTCGTCTGCTATGCAAGGAGGCTGAGACGGTTAATGGCACACCTTGAGGAGACACAAGGGGTGCCTGAGGATGGTATGTTGTTTAACTTACTTATAATCATCAACTAGACTTGCTGACTGGTTTAGTAGATCAGTAGTATGTTTCTTAGGTCCCTTCGTGTCCATTACTAATAATGTCTCCGGCATACAGACTTGCCAAAGCTCCGGCCAATCACACATGGAGACATAGAGATGGCATTGAGAAACACGCGACCTTCCGCTCATCTCCTACCACATCGTTATGACAAATTTAACCAAGACTATGGCACCCAATTACTCCAGTGAAGGTTAACCAACTTCCATGTTTGTGCTATCCTGCTATGTTATATGTCTTAAGACAATATTCCAGTTAGACAATTAATATCTTCTTTTTTTCTATTACAAAATGGGGTTTCTTTATGTATCATAGTCTAAAAGACTAATTAAGACATATCATGAGTGCTAGAAACGAACTATTTCCAACTTCTATCGATCAATTAGTTGTAAGGATATCACTAGAAAAGAATAAGGATCAACCACACACTAATTTCAAACGTTCGTATAACAATTATAAAAAGTGGTAAATTAAAAAATGAAAGCTAAAGAGAAGAGGCAAAGTAAGGGGGTTCTGTAACTGACAATCAAGAGAAGGGTACCGAGCTAGTGCTGTTTGGTCGCCAGCACTCGCAACTGCAGATGCTTCTAGAACCTTCCACCACGTGTTGTGATCTCCGTTGATGAAGCTTTATGTTGATTAACTTACCTGCCATCTGTTCAAAGAGTGAAGGAGATGAGAAGGGCACTAATGCACTTTTAACATGTCTATCTAATTCTAATAGGTAGAGCCTAAGAACTATTGCTACTAATCTGGAACAACTATTTCGTTAAAACTCCCAACTCAAATGAGGATAAACCGACTGAAAGACTTATAGCGTGCAATGCTAAACAAGGAAGAAGACAAACTTATTGGAGTATCAATCAATCACATAGCAGAGACACCATCATTCAGCACAGAAACTCCTTAAGAACTTCATATGCTACAAAATATTTGTAGAAAATAAAAGGATGGAGTTACAAACCATTCTCCAAACTAAGTCTTCAGGACCCATGGGTTGAGCAGGATGGGAATATAGGAAATGCCTTGAGTACTGAAATAAGTAAACAGTTAGTAAGTATAACAAAGTACTGAAAAAATATATCCTCCAGTCACTAATGGCTAGGTGAATAATCCATAATGTCAAAAACAATAATTTACTGAAGAAAAAGTGGTGGTGTATAAACCTTTGCAAGATTTATTTGCTTCTCTCTAATTTGAGACGGAGAAATCTTTCTTAAATAGGGTAATAGCCATCCTGGCTGCAGGGCATCGCTAGAAGAGTGATGAGCACGTAATTGTTGTGTTTATATTACTGATATTATGCTTGTTTGTCTCGGGTTTATGTGTGTAGGAGGTGGATAAAAAGCGAAAAGATGGTGAATGTTACCCTTGTACGTGTTGGAAACTGCATGCATGATTTGTGTGATCAAGGAGTGTTGGGCCAGATTGTTAGACGGAAACTGAACAGGATTTGGACCTTCCATTTGGGTCAGCTTAGTGGGCCGAAGAAATGTTTTAATTGATGATATGAAGAAGCCCAGTCCATCTATGTTGGAATAAAATGGAGGGAAAGTCTTTTGGTTGAGCTACTAGCTGTGGAAGTGATTGATGTAGAATAGTACAGTGGCAAGATACTTTTCTGTCACAGCCGCCAGTCTGGCAAGAATTCCTCTCACAGCCGAACTGCTCCCATTAGCTCCCGCGCCAGTTTGGTCAAATCTGTCCATACTGCAATTAATGTATGGAGGCAGGGGCGGATCCAGGATTTTCGGTTAGGGGGGGCGAAATTTATCGGGGATTGAGTTTTCTTTGTACCGGAGTTCGGGGGTGGAGCCCCCGAAATTTTTTTTTTAGCACATTTTCTACTTAAATCTAATTATACTTATTCTTTATGGCTTATTTAAGGATTATATTCTTCTTTCATGAATAACTCATATATTTTTTATATTTATTCGAAAAATATAGTACACAATCCTATTTTGACATCACTCTAAATTTAGTTAGAGGAAATTATGAAGAATAACAATATCTAACTGAGGAATTAATAAGTATTTAAATGATAGTTTATTTATACTTCAAATGTTCTTAATTTTATATCAGTAAGTACATGAAAAAAGAAAACATAAACATAGTATATTAATTGCATCAAACAAAAAACATAGTATATTAATTGCATCAAATTATATAAGTTTACTCTACCAAACTAGGTATCCAAAACTCAAAATCTATATCTCCACTAAAATATGTGACACTTAATATACGTTTTTTAAAAATTTTCAAAGTTAGGATAACAAATTTAAAATTTTCGGGGGCGAATTCGAAAATTTAATTGGAACAAGTATAAAAATTACTAGAAATAAAAGATAACTCGTAGTATTGCACAAAAATTCGGGGGGGCGGTCGCACTCACCCGCCCCCCTTGGATCCGCCCATGCATGGAGGGATCAAGAAGCAGAACATGATTTGATGAAAGACTTAGTTTTTTTTTAAGTTCAGGGCCGGTGCCCTGTTAACATTATTTTTTTTAAATATGTTGAGGGCCGATGGAGATCGGCCCTCCATCGGCCCTCGGCCCTGGTAATTGTTTCTGCAGAATTCAGTGGCTCGACCGATGAATTTACTCGGCCGACGGGGAGTTTCAGATTTTTTTCTTTAGGGCCGATGGACTCCATAAGCCCTCCATCGGCCCTCCGGCGGATAAAGACAAAATGACTACTTTTGTGTTTTGTTTAGTAATGGGCTATATTTGTTTTTAATTTCTACTGTTTGACTAATAGTAGAAATTCCTCTTTTTTTATAAATTATATTCTCTTTGTCTCAATTATAATATCAATTTTTCATTTCGAGTTGTCATAGATATAATGATCAGTTTCTTTTTTTAATAAATTATTATCTATAACTTTTTTGTAGGACCTACATATTATACTCACAAAAAACAACTCTCTTTAAAAATTGTGCAAAAAATAAAATGGACATTATAATTAGAACGTCTTTACACATCTCTACTCACAACAATAACTCTCCTTAAAAATCGTGAAAAAAGTAAAATAGACATTATAATTGAGACTGATGGAGTAATATACTATTAAAAGTTGCATTTGATTGAATTATAAGTAAACCAGCATTATAACTAAATTTAATTAAGCGATCTTAAATCTTGCAATATACTCACTAAATAATAACAAGGGGTAAATACGTTAAACCCCCTCAACTATCGAAGTTTTTCACTTTGCTCCCTAAATTATTAAAAGTTGCATTTTGCCCCCTTAATTATTGAATTCGTTGCACTTTGCCCCCCCCCCCAACCCAATTATTAAATTCATTGTAGATCACAACATTCCGGCCACAAACAAATTTAAGAATAATCTCATAAAAACACTATAAACTATATTTCAAGAATTTATAGTATATATCACGGCTAGGGCTTTCTCTCTCCCTCTTCTATGTCTCTCCTCTCGTTCTTTTCCCGAGTATATGTAGCTAAGAGATGAAAACAACAGTTAGTGTGATCATCGTCATGGTCGTTAGGGGCTAAGGCTCCTATTTTGCTTCCTCTTTTACCATCGAATTCAAAGTGTGCAAGTAAAATATTTTTTGTATACAAGTCGTCATATTTCGTGAATTTCACCCTTAGAGATTTTTCCCTTAAATACTTGAATTTGTATGTATGGCTGGAATTTTGGCCGGAATGTTGCTCTCCGCAACGTATTCAATAGTTGAGGGGACAAAATGCAATTTTTCATAATTCAGGGGGCAAAATGAAAAATTTGAATAGTTGAGAGGGTTTATTGTATTTATCCCTAATAACAATGATTTCAAGATTTGTGTTAATTTCATTGCATCAAATCCGAGAATAAAATACTTGGTGTTTAGTTGAAAATAATATCTTCGAAAATAAAACAAACCAGAGAGCTATTACACTTCATACTTGTAAAGAAAAAGAAAAAAAAAGTACATAAATATATTTGTGAAAATATATATTTATACCCATTCCCACTTAAAAAAACAAAACTACCCACTCATTATAATTATAGTTACAAAATATTCAAGTTTACCAATTTACCTTTTTCACTTATGCCAATTAGTGTTGAGGGGAGTCTACGGGTGTCGACGAGTGCTGATGGTGAACCTATTTTTATCAGATTTGCATTGCCTTGAGTGTCGAACTGCCGATGGAGTGCCTATGGAGTATCTATGGGTGATGCGAATAGCTTAAAATTTCTATCAGTATCATAGACACTCATAGGCATTCATAGACTCTCCATAGGTACTTCATCGACACTCAATACAGTGCATATTTGATGAAAATCAGTTCACCATCAGCACTCGTAGGCACAAGTGAAAAAGTGAGGATAATTTGATAATATTGGGTAATTGGTGAACATAATTTTAAAAATGAATAATATTATACTCCCTCCATCCCGCTCCATGTGATACACTTTCCATTTCGGGCGTCCCGTCTCAAGTGACACACTTCCAAAAATGGAAATAATTTTTAAAAAAAATCATAAATTTTCTCCAACTTTATCAATTCTCTCTCATACTTTTTCATTTCTCTTTCCTACTTTAATCATTTATCTCTCTTATTTTATTATTTCTCTTTCTTACTTTATCAATTACTTTCTCTCATACTTTATCTTCCACCGTATAAATTCTCGCGCCGAAAACATTTGTGTCATTTGTGCTGGGACGGAGGGAGTATTATTTTTAGTGGAATGGGTATTATGTCTCGATATATTTTGTCCTCTATCTCAGCTTCATCTGAATTCTTGATTTCAATTCTTGCCAAAACTTCTCCAATAATGAGGATCTTCGCCTTTTCTTGAGATTCATCACTCAGTCTATGTCTTCTCACCCAGCTCCACCTCCACTCCCCCAACAAGCGCTCCTCCTCCCCTCACTCCACCGCCCCCTCCACCGCCGCCGCAGCTTCAATCATCACGGCGATGAAAAAGGCCAAGTCGCAGCAGAACAATAATACCCACGTCCACTTCTCCGACCTCCCCGTTCTCTCCCCAGTGATCGAAGACGATCCCAACGACGCCCTGATGGAGGTCTCCTCACCTACCAGTGCTTTCACCCGCACCTCTGCTGCTTCCGTTGGGGGAGTTACAGCTAATTTGTTGAGGAAGAAGGCCACGCCTCCGCAGCCCACCAAGATGCTTGTAATTAAGCTCAATAAAGGTTCTTTTTTTTTAACTTCTTGTCGGAATGTTTTGCTGAGTGAGTGTTCAATTTTCTAATATGTTTTGACTTTGAGGCATTTCTGGTGAAATATGAGAATTCTTCTTCCCATTTTTTGTAGCTCGTGCTTGTGGGATTTTTAGGGGTTTTATGCGTGAGACAGGTTTCTTTCGAAATTGCAAGAATTTTGTGAAAGAGGAATTACTTAAAGCATTTATGTCTGGTTTTAATATGTTTGTAATTTGGAGGGATCTGGGATCATTTCGGCTTTTAGGAACTGTTTCCTATTACTTCCGGATGAATGAATACGCCGAATCTTAATAGTTTATTGGAAACTTATAAGTTCAGCTTGAATTCTACTAATGAATTTTAGAAGTTCTAGATTAATATCCAATTTTATTTTTTCGACTTTTGTTCTAAAACAGTTGAGAGTATATCTCTCTGGAATTTTGTCACTGATAAGATGACAAGTGTATATAGATATTCTGGATGACAGCAATTCAAACATTCTTAATTGAAGGTCAACTGTTGCTACTGTCACTTTCTAATTGTAGCAGGGAATGCTTATGGAATTGTGCTATATATAGTATGATGAAAAAAGTTAATTTACATTTCCTGCTTTTAACCAGCATGATGTATGTAGCATCTTGTCAATTTGTTTCACTTTCATGGTGTCTTTCAAATGTCTTCATGTCATGTCCCATGAGAGAAACATGAAATATGAAATAATACTGTTAATAGAAGATGCACTCAGCATAGAATTAATTGCAATTTATGAGAGTTCACCAGGATTGCATTTGATTTGGTCTCTGAATCTCTTGGCAGTTTTATGTAGAAACCGGAGCATCTTGTTTAGAAAAAGTAATTAGATTGGAAATGTTGATTTTGTAAATATAATGAAAATATTACTTGGCTTGAATTGGGTTAAGACGTTTAGTGGGTGCGCTAATATATATTTCTTCTCTGAAAGGTTTGATGGAGCTCTTAGTAATCATTATGGTGATTTTGCATGCTTGGCAAGGTAAAGTAAAGTTGCACTATAATGCAGGAAGATTTATTACAGTTGGGTTTTTATTTAAGCTCTTCTTTTCTTGAACATCTATTGGTTGCACTTGTTAACTGTATGAGCAGTTACTGACATGTTTACTTGATCGCAATGTGAAGGATGCGTGTAGTATCTGGTGCACTTCCCTACAAGTTGATCAATTTGAATTTGTAGAAAGTCGAATAGGCATACCATGAAACTTTTTTTATGTTATAGAGTGGCGTAACTGAACATGCAGAATAGGCAGTAATCTGGAATTCTAAAGTTTGGGAAGTTGAAAGCAGACTTTTGCATACAGCATCTCATGAGAAATCAATAATACAGTATTTTCTCTTAATTTTTTTGGTGTCTCTTTTTAAGTTGCAACAAGTTATCCTGAGTTGCCAATAATAATTTTAATCCATTGCTTCAAATAAAGTGTTTCTCTTGCCTAATTCTGTGTTTTGTGTCTGAATCCAAACCAACTCTGCCGGTCGATTTTGAGGAAAATACATGGGCAATACTCAACTCTGCTATCAGTGCCATATTTTTGAAGCGACCCAATCCATGTGACTTGGAGAAACTCTACCAGGTAAACTTATCTACTGCTTCCCCCTTGTAGAGTATGAGTAAAGCTTACTGACGAAATTATGATTTTAAGGCGGTCAATGACCTTTGCCTGCACAAGATGGGGGGAGGTCTCTATCAAAGGATTGAGAAAGAGTGTGAGGCCTACATATCTGCGGCTCTTCAATCTTTGGTTGGCCAAAGTGAAGATCCGGTGGTTTTCTTATCACTTGTTCAGAAGCACTGGCAGGATTTCTGTGACCAGATGCTGATGATCCGGGGTATAGCATTATATCTAGATAGAACATATGTGCAGCAAACACCTACTGTGCGCTCATTATGGGACATGGGCTTGCATCTTTTCCACAAACATCTTTCTCTTGCTTCAGAAGTGGAGCGCAAAACCATATCTGGTCTTCTAAAAATGATTGAGAGTGAAAAGTAACTTACAGCCTTTTCTTCTCCGTAAAGTGTTCACGCATTGTTTATAAGTGTTCGTATTTACAGCTCTCACCTGTCACCGCATAACTCCTCCATGATTTTCAGAAGTGCTTTTTTCTTTAACCGTCTCTTGTGGAACCATATCAAGTATCAACTACATAGTACAAAGATTAAGCTTATAGAACATAGGATTTTAACACTATTATTTTTGTTCATCCTCGTAGGCTAGGTGAACCAGTTAATAGAACCCTCATGAATCATCTACTGAAGATGTTCACTGCTTTGGGTATTTATCCACAAAGCTTTGAAAAGCCATTCCTTGAAGCTACATCTGAGTTTTATGCAGCTGAAGGTGTCAAATACATGCAGCAGGCAGATGTTCCCGATTATCTAAAACGTGTAGAGGTATGAATTCGTGCTGCATGTTACTTTCTTCCGAGTATGTCAACTTCTCATCATCCCTGCTTCATTGAGTTTAAGGCTTGCATACTGAGGTACTTTGTATCCTCTTATGTGTTACCCTCAGCAGTTTATTTGGCTACATGTTTTTTCCAGATGAGGTTGCAAGAAGAAAATGAAAGATGCCTAATCTACCTAGATGCGAATACGAGAAAGCCACTAGTAGCCACTGCAGAAAGGCAGCTGCTCGAGCGTCATACAACTGCTATTCTGGATAAGGTAGCTGTTGTGGAATCAGATGCAATTCTATATATACTAATCACTTTCTTTCCTCATGCTTGCATATGAATTTGTCTTGTAATTCCTACCTACTCATACAGGGTTTCATGACTCTTATGGATGGGAAGCGTATTGAAGACCTTCAGAGGATGTATATGCTCTTCTCGAGGGTCAATTCCCTCGAATCATTGAGACAATCCCTTAATCAGTACATCCGGAAAACTGGCCAGGGTATTGTCATGGATGAAGAAAAGGATAAAGAGATGGTCTCCAGCTTATTGGAATTTAAGGCAAATCTCGACATAATAATGGAAGAAAGCTTTTCCAAAAATGAAGCATTTAGCAACACCATCAAGGAAGCATTTGAGCATCTCATTAATATCCGGCAGGTATTGCAGTACAACGACTTCAGTTTCTTGATAGAGATGTTTCATCCTCTATGCCAAAAGTATCTCATTGAAGTATGCTGCAATGCATTGACTTATGACCTCACAGAAAACATACCTGGTGAAACATTAAAACATAAAAAATGGATTAACATGATCATGTGGCCACTTATTAAACTCAATATAGCTGATTAGCTAGCTTAAGCAATATCATTTGCCATTTGTAGAGGTAAAGCAAAATAATCACTTTCTCCCAGTCGCTCTCATGGATGTCAATTCTTAACACCTTTTGAATGACTACCAGTAGAATTACTGAAAACTGAGACGAAAATGAAGTTCAACATCCCACTTTTGAGCACAACATTGGTCAAAAAAATATAGTTTTGATGAACATGGAGTTGAAACAGGGAGAAAGCAAGAACAAAATGGCGCTCTAAAGGTGTTAACAGTGCCCTGATTTGTTATCTTTTCCCTTTTGGCCTTGAATCATGAAATGGAATGATAATGGTGCAATAGCAATGTGAGGGGTGTACATCAGCTGAGGTTGGTTGTGATGATAATCGTATTGTTTTGGATTGGATTGGAAGCTGAGGCTTCATAGCCATAAAACATCAGTATCTGTATACCCTCAATCAAGTGTTACCGATCTGTAATCAGTTATACTTAGTAATTCACTAATATTATGTTTTTTTCTAGAATCGCCCTGCTGAGCTTATTGCAAAGTTTGTCGATGAGAAGCTTCGTGCTGGAAATAAGGGTACATCAGAAGAGGAAATGGAGGGTACACTCGATAAAGTTTTGGTCTTGTTCAGATTTATACAGGTAAGTACGAGCTTGTAAGCTTTAATTATGATTTGTATTCTGTTGCCATTATTTACCTTGCAATTCCACAAATTAAGTTGCTATTATGTGTTTCTTGCTCCTTGGTTAGGGCAAGGATGTATTTGAAGCTTTCTATAAGAAAGATCTTGCTAAAAGGCTCTTGTTGGGTAAAAGTGCTTCGATTGATTCCGAGAAGTCCATGATTAGCAAGGTAAGCTTTCTCTTTTCAGTACATTCCTCAACTCCCACCAAATTTCTGTTTACGCATTCAAGTTACAGACAGATCTGTTATTGCAGTTGAAAACTGAGTGTGGCAGTCAATTTACCAACAAACTTGAAGGAATGTTCAAGGTGCGTATAAGTTTTGGGGTTAGAAGATTGATGGTGGGTGCACTTATATAGTGGTGAAATATTCGTACAAACCCTGTTTCCTCACATATTCTCTCTTCAAGGCATCTGTGATGTACATTGTGTTACCAACCAGCAAGGTTACTATAATGGCTATCATTGATCTTAGATTCCTTTTCCTAGTAGTTCTTGCACTCCTAGCGGATAAAATTTATCTTTTCTTATGCACTTTTTGTCTCTAGACTCCATCAGTAATTATGGTTTAATGATATTGGAATATTTGATCTAGGACATTGAATTATCGAAAGAGATTAATGAATCATTCAAACAATCATCTCAAGCATGGACAAAGCTCCTATCTGGGATTGAGATGAGTGTCCATGTCTTAACCACCGGGTAAGTTATTGTCGGTTGCCTTTTGTAGTTTTAGAAGATAACTCTTGCATGCATGTCATTGGGACTGAGCATATTTATGGTTGATATCTACAGGTATTGGCCAACTTATCCTCCTATGGACGTCCGGCTGCCACATGAACTCAATGTCTATCAGGTTTAATATCTTTTTCTGTGGTTGGCGAATAATACCGTTCCACATAAACATGTATTGTTGTAAACTACTACTCTTCAGGATATCTTTAAGGAGTTTTACTTAAGCAAGTATAGTGGGAGGCGATTGATGTGGCAAAATTCATTAGGTCATTGTGTTCTCAAAGCAGATTTTGCGAAAGGTAAAAAGGTGCTAGCTGTTTCTCTATTTCAGGTAGGAAAAGAAAGATGGGAGCTTTATTAAGTTTCTCCTATTTGCCTTTAGCATAAAACTAACTGCGTCGGTATGTTCTGTGACAAGACTGTTGTGTTGATGCTGTTCAATGATGCACAAAATCTTTCCTTTCGAGATATAAAGGAGTCTACAGATATTGAGGATAAAGAGCTGCGGAGGACTTTGCAGTCCCTCGCATGTGGAAAGTTTCGTGTTCTTCAAAAAGTGTGTATACATTCTATTTCCATGGATGTCTGAAAACATCTCCCTTATAGTAATATAACTAACTACTTTTGCAGACTCCTAAAGGCAGAGATGTGGAAGACGATGACTACTTTGTCTTTAACGATGAATTCACTGCTCCACTCTACCGTATAAAGGTAGTAATATATTCACATTCTTTTCTCATAACAAAATGTTTTTTCTTGTGTAAATGAATGTGAAATTTCTCTGTTACTTGGTGAGCAGGTAAATGCAATTCAGATGAAGGAAACAGTTGAGGAGAATACAAGCACCACAGAGAAAGTTTTCCGTGACCGCCAGTATCAGGTTGATGCTGCTATCGTTCGTGTTATGAAGACGAGAAAAGTGTTGAGTCACACTCTACTCATCACTGAACTCTTTCAGCAGGTATTGTGTAGTGTATTTGATGTTGAAATGGCAATAGCAGAGCAGCAGTGTAATGGTTTGTTTTACAGCTGAAGTTTCCGATAAAGCCGGCGGACTTGAAGAAGAGGATAGAGAGCCTGATAGACAGAGAGTACTTGGAAAGGGACAAAAACAACCCACAAATATACAACTACCTTGCATGAACAAGGTACCCCCCCATTTTTCCTTGTAAATCACAATGTATGTATATTTCCTTCTCTGCCCAGACACTATAAATTACCATTAAAAATAGATTCTCCAGTTTGTGAGTATTTTTTAGGCTAAATTCGTCTTTGGTTTTGAATTGAATGATAAAGATTTAACACCACGAGAAATTGAACAAAAATCCGGCGGACTGGCGTATTACAAATTGTGCCCAAAAGCGCATGCCAAAATCTAGAATCATTACAGAATCCCTCTTCATTATTGACTTTCAACTTCTAAGCATGAAGAAAAAGAAAAGTGAGATAATAATCCATCATTTTGGTTGAGCGTTGTGAGCTTGAATTGTCGATCTTGTGGTTCGAGAGAGAGAGTTATAATATCGAAAATTTACCATGCTTTTCGTAATAAAATATATGATGTGTTATCCCACAAAAAGAGGACCCAGAATTTATTATCTGGAGCTGCAAATATACAATTTCAAAAGGGGATGAAACACTAAATTTCCAAAAAAAACTATTGGTAAATTAAAAAAAAAATAAAAATCGCTGCACATTTGTCCACACTTTAAGTGGCAGACTTGATTTCTATGCATCATATTAATATTAAATACTGTAAAAGTACTACATACTATTTACATCAGACTGGCTGAAAACAAAGAAGCGACAATTCAGAAATGCAAAAAGAGGATGAAAGAACACAAGGCAAAGTAAAACTGGATAGATTCAGAAGCCTTTAGATATATCAAAAGCAATCCATACAACCCAATTCCCTCTAACTTACCAGACCCACCCTCATATACTTTTAAAAATCTTGCAGCACCACAACAAAACACACAACCACATTCTAAGCAAATAAAACCTGTGCACTTGATGGTGTTAAATCAAATAGGCTCCCAGGTGCATCCACCATTTCCCACTCAACTGAAAACCCACGCTTCTTCCCATTCCCACTCGAGCCAAGCTTCGCGATATGCCCCACGGCCACGTGCAGGTTCCTACCAACCACGTAGATCTTACACTCCCACGAGCTAACACGAAAGGGCTTACATATCTGCTCCGGTAGAGCAGGCCCTTCCACAACATCCCAAGAGTCATCCCCCGAGTCATACACCTTCAGTTTCGTTCTTTCATGCTCCGTTACCACAAACAAGTGGCCGTGTATAACAACACTCGATCCAGTCCAGCCTTCCCGGAGCCCCACAGCCATATTCTCCCAGTTGTCAGTTAATGGATCATAGATTTGCCCTCTAGGCACCACATAGAAGGGCCAGAACCAGCCCTCTGTCACAAGAAGCTTTCCGTTAAGAACTGCAGTGTCGTACGAGGACATGTTCGTTCCCATGCTGGTGATAGGGTGCCACGTCCCTTTTCTAGGGTCGAGCACTTCAGCCGAATTGAGCTCAAAAAGATCAGCGCTATTCCCTCCGGCTACATATATCATCCCATCTATTTCCCCACTTGCAAAAAAGGATCTTGCAGTGACCATCTTCTTCATCACTGTCCAATGATTCTTACGTGCTTCGTATTTCAATACTAAGTTGAGTGGGCAATCGACATCAGAAACCACTCCCCCACATACGAACAAAGTACCCTCGTGGGGGATGGAAACACACCTAAACCCTTGAGGGCAAACTTTGTCCTTACAAGGCATAGCTGGGATTGTGTGCCAAGAGTGGTGGGTGAGGTCTAGAACCTTCCACTCGATTTTCCCGGTACATTTGTGGTAAGCAAAGACAAAAAGCCATGGATCATGGAATCCCAGATCCTTTCTCAAGGTAAAGAATTGCTCTTTGCTTCCAAACAACGAGTACCAACCTCTGGAGACAGCCTTGCAAGATGCGTGCTTATCAACTGGCACGCGAAGGAGGCACTGTAGAGCAACATCATCAGGAAGACCAGGAATCAAAGGCTCTCCCCTAATAGATAGTTCTAATCCTAGTGCAGGATCAAGTAAAGATAAACGTGTTGCAGCTAATCTAAATTTTGGAGACAGAGTCATCTGTGAATCCCCAAGCTTATGCACTGGAGATTGGTGTGACGAAACTCGCACTCTTTGCATCTTTTTAAAACCTCTAACAGAACCTAATGCTTGATGAAACTTCTTCCTTCAAACTCTTTTCCTCAATTTCTCATCGAGTCAAAGTTATCATGAGCACCACAACCTCTATTGAAAGTCAAATATCATATCCAAATCAAAAGAGCAGAATGTTCAAATTCCAAAACAGAAAAGGTGCTATATCACCTTTTGCAATTGAACAAATGATACTAAATATCACTAGCCTACCAATCCAAACTCATTTGCTTCAAAAAAACACCAAACTGATTCACTTTATTTCATCAAAACCTCAGCCAGCCACCACTTTATATCTCTACTTTAGTTCTTCAAAAGTACAAACTTTCACCATCCAAGAGTCATAAAGTCTTACACCCAACTGAAAAGAAAATGAAGGAAGAAAGATCATAAATATAAATGAATGAATAAATAACCAATAAACATAGCGGCTGCTAATTCAGGATTCACAATAAAGTGCCTTCAAATTAAGAAAAATCCTCAAAAACCCAATTCATATCATCATCTCCCAACTAACCATATCTCCAACATAATATTATGGCAAGTGCTCAAAATTCAAGAAAATCCACAACCAAAGCTTGCAAGATTTCAAAAACACAGATGTCGGAAACCCAATAGCAGAAAGTAAAAGCGCACGGGAAAGGAAAAAAAGGAAGCTCAAGATAGGAACTTTTTAGGGCAAGCAACAGTATATTAAAACCCAAAACACCAAAAAAAAAATTAGAAAAAGGGAAAAGAAAAATAAAAATCAAACTCACGGATTGATTTTTGATGACGAACAGTTTGATTAAAACATGGGTTCCCCGCAGATTTCACGCAGACGAATATATTACCAGGAAATATTACTTTTTTATCGAATCTTTTTGGCGTTTTTCAGCTGGCAATTTGTATGGTATTTATCATGGTTGAGTGTATTGAAAGGAATGATATCTTCATTCTCGTAGGATCAAATAGTCCAGCCTCGGAAAATTAAATTTAATTATACTCTATCAATCTCTATATGCGGCAAACGCCACTTTATTTTCACACATCCGACGCGCGATTTGGGAGCGTTAGAGGGACGCTTCGTCGCATTTATGTTTGGATTCTTCGTTTCCACGATGGCAAATCTGCCCAATTCAATTCAACGTTTATTGTTTTACGTGTATTTGATTATTGAGAATTCCTAAGTATTGTGTTTCGTTATTAATAGAGTTTGAACTTTTTTACTATTAAAAACTGAGTAATTTATTATCAACATTTAATGAGAAGGCATCCTTTTTATAAGAGAGGAAAGAAAAATTAAAGTTACATATTCAATGGAAGAGGATACTTATTTTCATAAATTCTCCAAAATATTCTTCCGTTGAATATGTAGACTTTAATCAAGATCTATAATTTTAAATTACAAATCTATAATTTTAGTAAAGGAAACTAAAGCTATAATTTCGACATACAAATTGAAAATTATAAAAAAAAAACAAAATCTACAATTTCAAAAGGGAGCAAAATAATTAATTTTATTGCATTAATTAAGGGGACATGCTTGACGTTCTCAAGCAAGACTAGGTGTCGTTGATTTGTACTCGGAAATTGTAAATGTGTAGTATTTTGTACAAAAAAATCTGAGGCATTTATAACAGTAGCCAAACAGTAGAAATAGATATACATTTATAGTCCATCACTAAAACAAAACACAAATATAGCCATTTTGTCTTTATACGGCGCAGGGCCGATGGGGGGGCCGATGGGGGGAGTCCATAAGCCCTCCATCGACGGAGGGCCGATGGGGGAAGTCCATAGGTCCTCCATCGGCGGAGGGCCGATGGGGGAGTCCATAGGCCCTCCATCGGCGGAGGGCCGATGGGAGGGCCGATGGGGGGAGTCCATAGGCCTTCGGCCGATGGGAGGGCCGATGGGGGGAGTCCATAGGCCTTCCATCGGCGGAGGGCCGATGGGGGGAGTCCATAGGCCCTCCATCGACGGAGAGCCGATGGGAGGGCCTAATGGAGGGCCGATGGAGGGCCGAAGAAGGGGGCCTAATGCCTTCATTAGACCCTCCTTATACCTAAACTGATTAAGACCAACGACCAAAATTATAATTTTTTTTTATGATCAATGGCTTAAACTGAAAAAAAAAATGTTTACTGATTGACACCATCGGCCAAAATTATAATTTTTTTTTATGATCAATGGCCTAAATTGAAAAAAAAAATGTGTACTGATTGAGGCCATCGGCCATCAGCCAAAATCATAATTTTTTTTTTCCAGTTTTAATGGCCTAAACTGAAAAAAAAATGTTTACTAATTGAGGCCATCGAGCAAAATTATAATTTTTTTTTATGATCAATGGCCTAAAAAAAAAATTACATGGCCGATGGCCATCGGCCAAAATTTGAAATTTTTTTTTGAGGGCCGATGGCCCTCTTGTTCTGCCGATGGAGGGCCTATGGACTCCCCCCATCGGCCCTCCCATCGGCCCTCTGCCGATGGAGGGCCTATGGACTCCCCCCATCGGCCCCCCATCGGCCCTCCGCCGGATAAAGACAAAATGACTACTTTTGTGTTTTGTTTAAGTTTCAGGCTACATTTGTATTTATTTTTTTCGTTTTGGCTAACAGTGGGTATTTTCACAAAAAATCTCTACAACCAAAAAAACGAGTTGAACATATTTATCTCCACTTTATATGATATTATTGACACTACGTATTATTATTAGCATATACATTCTAAGTAGTGTTTGAAATAGCTATATTTAGTTGCTTATGCTTAAAGTTATTTAAAGTTGTTTTTAAACAAATATTGTTATTGTTTAGAATAATAATAAAAAAACACCTTAATTTTAGAGAAAGCAAATTTGCACACACTCAATTTGTTTTGACTTCTGCTTTTAAAAAACACCCTCTGACTAGTTTATAAGCTTTTGCTTATTCTAGCTTATTTTAAGCAAAAAAAAGCATAACACACACATTCCAAACATTAAAAAATGTGTTTTTGCGGTAAAAAGTTCGAAAGCAGCTTACTTAAATTGTTTCAAACACTACATAAAACATCATATGTATGCATACATATTATATAGGGACATTCTCTCTTAAATACATCAACTTTTTTCAAATTCTCTTTTGGCACTCGGGCTTTCAATTTATACTATAAATACACCTACTTTTAATGGGATATTCTCTTCTAAATACACTAAACTTTTTTTTTAAATTTCTTTTTTGCACACGAACTTTTAATTTAACTCATAAAATGCAACAACTCTTGATTTGTTTCAAATTGCACACGGTCAAAAATCAAAGCTAACATGACGTGACTGTTGACATATTAGGTGAGTCGACATAAACCGTATCCGATTTTTCAGTAAATACACAAACTCTTTATCATTTCCTTTTTGCACATGAACTTTGAATTATTAGTATTTTGCATATAATCCAATTTGATTGATTTATTTATTTATTTATTTATTTCTAATAAGATTTTTATAACGAATATCCGAATTTAATTGCAGGGCCGATCCTGAGAAGGTGCAGGCGGCCCGACTGCTCAGGATCCAAAAATGGAAGGGGCACCAGCCTACATAATATTTACAATTTAAGTTGCAACAAATCAGCTCATGACATAACTATTTTTAACCATGTTAGAAAACAATAAGCCCAATAACTCTAATCGAACCATAAGCCGTTAGGAAAAAAAACAGACCACAATATTATTACGATTATAATTAACCTGTTTTATTATTATTCTCTTTACATGTGTTTTTTTTCTTAACTATTTTTTCTATTATTATTTTAGTTGCAAAAGAGTCGCACACACAACAAAATTTTTAAGTAAAAAATGGCGTATAGCTTCTGACTCTTTTATCGAATTTTTCCATTTCTTCTCACTAACGACGTTGAGTCGATGCTGCTCTATGTCCTAAATTCCTGTTCAATCTTCAATCTCTTAGTTCTCACCTCTTGCATCTATATATGTGCTCTAATTTGTTGGGGAAAATTAGTTATAAGGAATTGATCAATAATTTTGTTCAAAGAATGCTAGAAGAGTTAGCATCCTTCAAATGAAATATGATGACGGATTATGGTATTACGTTCAAAATAAATTTATTTCTTTAATGAAATGAATTTTTTGTTGTGTATTACATGAGCCCATTTTTTATTGCCGTATAAGGCACCCGAAATGTCAATACCGGCCCTGTTTAGTTGAACCAAATAATGTTTGATTTTTTTCTTAGTAATATGAGAATAAATATGGAATGAAACGAAGGACATTCACATCCATATATCAAAGTCTAGGTTAAAAAATGTTCAAGAATCAGTTGCAGCAACGAACAAGAAATTCAAAAAAAATCGTGTGCATTAAAAAAAATCATGAGAAAATCTTTATAAAAATAAATTAAAATTTAAAAATAATAAATTTTGACTTTGTGCAAAAAAATAAATAAATTCAAAATTCATGTGTAAAAGGAAAAAATTGTAAAGAGTTTGTGTATTTACTGAAAAATCGAATACGATCTATGTTGACTCACCGACATGTCAGCAGTCACGTCACGCCGAAAAATGACATGTCAGCTATAATTTTTGACCCATATGCAATTTGAAAACAAATTAAAAGTTGGTGTATTTATAGACTAATTTGAACGTTCGTGTGCAAAAAGGAATTTGAGAAAAGTTAGTGTATTTAGAGTAGAATATCACACTTTTGATTTGTTTCAAATTGCACATGGGTGAAAAATCAAAGTTGACATGACATTTTTTGGTCTCACGTGGTTGCTGACATGTCGGGTGAGTTATCATCAAATGTATCCAATTTACCAATAAATACCCAAACTTTTTACAGCTTCCTTTTTGCACATGAACTTTGATTTATTTATTTATTTGCACACAGTCGAAATTTAGATTTTTTATTAATATATTTATTTATAATAAGATTTTTATAATGAATGTCCGAATTCAGTTAAACCAAATAATGTTTAATTTTATTTTTTGTGTGTAATATGGGAATAAAATGCAGAATGAAGCGAAAGTCACTCACATCCATCTATCAAAGTTTAGATTAAAAGATGTTCGAGAAAGTACTTGCAGCAACAAACAAGAATGAGAAAAATCTTCAAGCCTCTTCTTAATAATAATATCTTAAAAAAATCATGTGTGTTTTTATAAAAATCATGAGAAAGTATTACTAGAAATAAATTAAAAAATGATAAATTTCGACTTTGTACCAAAAAAAATTAAATTCAAAATTCATGTGTTAAAAGAGAAACTGTAAAAGAGTTTGTATATTTAATGTAAAATTTGATACGGTGATGTTGACTCACCCGACACGTCAGCAGTCATATCACGCCAGAAAATGTCATGCCATCTTTGATTTTTGACCCATGTGGAATTTGAAATAAATAAAAAATTGGTATATTTATAGGCTAAATTGAAGTTCGTGTGCAAAAAGGCAATTTGAAAAAAATTGGTGTATTTAGAGGAGAATATCTATATTATAAATTACTCACCCCATCCCAATTATATTGTCTACTTTACTTTTTGGCGGTTTTTAACAAGAGTCATTAGTTGTGTGTAGAGTTGTGGGTCCTATTGTATGTAACAATTTGCCATGTTTGAAAAGTGGACAATATATTTGAGACAACCTAAAATGATAAAGTGGACAAAATAATTAAGACAAAGGGTGTAATATACAAGTTTATATGAAAAAATACTCTCTCCGTCTCATAGAAAATGTCTCTTTCTATGGGGCACGAAGACTAATAAACTTGTATTGTATAATGTATATGTTTGACTTTTGAATTATTAATTTTGGTCCATATATTTTTTATTTTTTTTAAAAACAGAACACTTTGTATTGGAGACGGGGAGTAATAATGATGGCCATGAATTTTGTAGGTGGGCTTTATATAAACTAAACTGCCTGCAATGTGAGAGAGACTTCTAGATCCATTAGTATGTCACACTTCTGTTGAGTATTGACAATTTTTAACAGAAGCCCAATTAAATTAACAGAAGCCCAATTAAATTAACAGAAGCCCAATAAAGAGTTCTTATTACAGTACAATTCTGTTGAGTGTTGACAATTTTTAACTTCTGACAAGTTTGAATGTAACATTTTGAGATTTTAACAATTGTGTTGTGTCCCGAGTTCCAAATTTCAATCTTATATAAAAAGTACATCAAGCTCCACTGCATTGCAGCCCTTAACTTTTTTATATATTTATATTGATATATTAAAATAATTTATAATCCAATAAAAGAAGTCTGAATCCGCTCCTAAATCATACCAAAATTTATGGTTCTATGAGTAGTATTAGAATAATGTAGTCGAATTAAATCAGAAAAAAGGTTTGTGAGATAATACCTGTACGCCAACTTTGAGATCGTAGACGCGATAATATGATCCTATGAACAAATTTCATCACCTCGAGTTTAAATTCATCTCAACTTGTAAAGAGATATTTTTCGTGAAACAAAATTGTTTGATATGGAAACGGAGTGGGAATATACAAAATGAATCATTTTGGATAAGTATGAATATTTTCCGATAACTCTCATGAAAAAATAATAATAATATGATTTATATAGTTATAGTAAGTATAATTTGGGGTGAAATCATTGGTCGCTTTTTATGTATGTATAATATAGTGTAAACAATTTGCATATTTTACATTTTAGTAAGAACAACTGTGCCGCAGATGATTACATCTCTCTAATTATTACACCCACATATCCAATATATTATATATTATACGGAATCAATTGTCAAAAATAACACTTTCGAAAAAAATAATTTTCAAAATAACACTTTTCAAAAATAATCTCCAAACTAACATTCTTTTTATCACCTATGTACTCAAATGAATATCTACATAAAAAATAATTTATATTTTTTAAATTAATTTTATACTAGCACTTTGAGGAGTAAAAGAAATACAATACTTTATTTTTATTTAGAAATTACGAGAAATATTACTTTAAAGCACATAATATTTTTATTGTTTTTATTTGAAAAATACGGAATTTTTTTATTTCCGACGTAATTGCAACAATTGTATTTCTTTTTTTATCTTTATTTATTCTTTAATTTATAAGAATAAAATATGTTATGCTTTTCGTGTAAAAAAATAAAAATACTATTTGTTTGTTCGAAATAAAATTAATTGCTAAAAGTACACAAATTAAAAAAAATTATGTAGTATATAATTTTTTAATATAATAAATTTAAATATATTAATACAGATTTACATATTAATATATATAAAATAGTATTTATATATTTTAAAGTATTAATATATTTAATCTTAAATGTCTATCAATATCTTAGAATATATTTTATTATAATATAATACGTTTAAATATATTTTTATAAATTAATATATTAATATATAAAATAGTATTTATATATTTTAAAGTATTAGTATATTTTATTTTAAATTCTATCAGTATAATAAAATATATTTATTATAATATAATATATTTAAATATATTATTACAAATTTACATATTAATATATATATAAAATAGTTGAATATATTTTAATGTATTAATATATTTGATCTAAAATTTATTTTTATTATAATATAATATATTTTATTATAATATAATATAATACATTTAAATATATGAAAATGTATAAAAATGCATCAATATATTGAGTCCACATATTAATATATTTTATTTTAAATTTATATATTATAATATATTAATACAATTAAAAATATATTTATGAATGTTGATTTATTTAAAATGTTATATTAATATAATATAATTGGAGACCTTTTCATCTATATGAATAGATATAATTTTATAATACATACTAGTTTGACTATTGCTTGTAGGAAATTATATATCTCCGTAAAAGACATGTTTTTATACTGGTTTATGTTTATTACAGAGATATACTACTGAACGGTAGAGAACTAATATGAATTTTTTGATATTACGTTCATGCAGAGGCCATGGTCTTATTTGAGGTACGTAGCCAGATCGTCTAAGCCTCAAATAATGATTCATTAAAAGTGGGATGTGATCCCACTCATTCGCGAGACACTTACTGCACTTGGTGGTGAGACCCTCTATGAACAATTCTGTCAGACGAGCCCTTTCGGGCATTTAATGGAATGGGAGGGGAATGTCAGTGCAAGCAAAGCTCTCCACCAGCTAATGTGCCGTGAGATTTTGTACGGCGAGCATGAATCGACTAATAGTTGGTTTCGCATCACGGATCGCAATCTCAAGTTTGGTCCGGAGGAGTTCGCGTTGGTCTCGGGGTTGATGTTTGGGTGTTCGACATTTGACCCCAACAATGGATCATGATGCTTCAACGGTCCGTGCAAGGGCTTTATTTTGTGGCAACCGTAGATTGAAAATATCCAAGTTGGAGGATATTTTCAGAACACACTCGGTGAACGACGCTTCGGCAGCCGACTATGTGAAGGTTGCAAATGTTTTGATGTTGCACTTACTTATCTTGGGTGTTCCGAGGCCGAGGCTAATTGATGAATTCGTTTAGGTATTAGTGGACAACCTAAACGAATGGAAAGAATTCTTATGGGGAGCGTATTCATACCGAACATTGCCTCACTACAAGCAATTCATCCCCACCAGTCTAGCGGGATGTAAAGTGTCATATGTATTTAGCGGGCCAGTCTGAGCCTTACAAGCATGGGCATACGATTGTATCCCGGAATTTGGGAGGGTTTGAGCAAACTTAGAGAACCGAAATGCACTTCCACGTCTGTTAAGGTGGAATTTCCCCAGACTGAGTGGGAGCTTCGCTGGACAGGGTTCCACGTTTGTTAAGGTGGAACCGAAATGCACTTCCACGTCTGTTAAGGTGGAAGAAGATAAAAAACTTTTTCTCAAAAAATAAGTCGGACAGGAAGTTACCGGATGAGGGAGGACACTCACACCCCCCAGATAGTCATGTTGAGGAGGCTCGTCGACACTCGTTTTCACATGGTGAATCCAGCCATCGACATTCCGATTCTCAAGGGATGTCCGCTTCTCGACATTTAATTTTACACCCCGAGGAGCGCAGCGGACAAGCGTGGTCACATTCTAGACAATCCGAGCATATGCCCATTTGGATTCTCACCCGGGCAACTCCGCATGCATCCATTAATTGGGTCGACCCATTTGTTGATGTCGTCACGGATAGTAGCGACTCTTCCGTGGCATCCAAGGCCCGCACGAAGAAGTTCCTTGACTGGTCCGAGGCGCATACCAAAAGGTTCCATGAACCTTTGCAGCTGCCATACTATGAGGCCGCCCAACCTTATGCTTCTCCCAGTCCGGACTCAGAGGTGAGCTTTTAGTTCTCCGCATAAGCTTTGTGATACGAATTTCTACAGAAATATATGAATGCATTATAGAGACCTATGATGTTTATTTGGTTTAGAACTGATCTAGTATACTTAGTAAATCATATCGCTAACTATTATGATTTATAATTCATGTTGGAAGTATGATGAAAGTATAGATGACTAATACGAAAGTACAGAGAACTAATGTAAATTTATTGAGAACTATGTGAATAATATGAAGACATAAATAGTTTATGACTTTTACATCACTTTTGTAAGATCAGGATGAAGATCGGTCTGTCCACGGTGATGATTTCAATTCTTCATGAGCACTTGTAGTGTCTCCAGTTGCAATTGAACAGTTAAAAGTTGTGGCCGCAGAAGATGTCGGGATGCGTCGAAGACGTGGAAAGGGAAAAGGGAAAGCCCCCATACAAGATGAGCCTAGTAGTCCACGTGGACGTGGAATGCGCACGAAAAGACCCTCTCGTGCTATTACGTCGCCTTTTGTTATCCCGAAGAGGAATCTCGCCCGTTACCTCGGTGATTTGTCTGTCATTGGGTTTAAGGAATACCGGGCATGGCATCGTGCACACAACGAAATTGGTGAGCACGTCTACAACAAAACGGGATATCATTTGCAGCACTCATGGTTTGATAATCTCGAAGATGTTTCGAAGATGCTTACTCATGATATGATCGAAGTATGTTTGAGTACGTTGAGAAGGAAATTGAGAAGAGGAGAGGGTCTACTACACGGTGTGTGGAGCGACACAACTCTCATTCTGCCAGTACAGTTTTGGGTTAGTGAGTAATGTTAACCTTATTTTGTGTTGGGATAAGGATTCAGTAGATGAATCTATAGATTTGATA
This sequence comes from Lavandula angustifolia, assembly GCA_028984105.1. Classification (NCBI taxonomy): domain Eukaryota; kingdom Viridiplantae; phylum Streptophyta; class Magnoliopsida; order Lamiales; family Lamiaceae; genus Lavandula; species Lavandula angustifolia. The sequence continues at coordinate 28,355,137 of CM054808.1, forward strand.
GATCCCAAAACCCTTGTTGAATATTGTACCTTCGCTTCTGTTAATAGCCTAGTCGAGTTCAGTTGATAGAACTCAGTAGGATAGAGTTCAGTAGCTGCAGGATTCAGTAGAAGACCTCACTCAGCTGAAGAACTCAGGATCGAAGAAGTCAGTTGGACAACAACCACCAGCTGAATCTGCTTAGGAATTCGTATACACTGAATGCTCAGAAGAACGTTAGTAGGAAAGTCACTTCAGTTGAAGTTCCGAGGATTTAGAGGAAGTCAACCTTGATGTTTGACAAGTCTCAACTACCAATCTACCTCGACCAATAAGGAGCCGACAACGACCAATTGCTCTGACAAAAGCTGCTCTCAGACTGAAAAAGAGGATAATCTCTACCGTGCACCTACTCAACAACGTTCAAATTAAAGGAGCCGTTTTCCTTAAACCTCCCTCCAACGGATCTATTCACCATCGGCGACTATAAATAAGAGAAGTCGTCTCCAAAGAACACTAGATTGTTCCTGAAGAGCAATTGAGTTTCTCGAAAATATTAGCATTTCGCTTGAAGTAGTTTTATATAGACTAAAATTGTTCCTCCTGAAGTAGTACAATTTGTATTCTTGAAGAATCCTATATGTTCTTGAAAAAAAATTCAAGCTCTTGATTTTGACAAATGTTATATGTTCATAACTCTAATTGTTGCTCTTAAAGTAGTACAATTAACTCTACATGTTCTTGGAACAACTAAAACTTGTTCATTTTAAATCATATATCATAATAGACATACTTTAATTGTTGTCCCGAAGTAGCACATTTAATATTCTTGAATAATATTACATGTTCCTAAAGAACAATATATATTTAAAGGTATGTTATAATTTAAAGTATTACCTAATTACATGAAGTGGTAGCAAGAGCTCCTCTATGTTTGACAACTGCATTTCTAATACCTATTGTGGCTTAATTTATTTTCAAGAATAGATGTGAGATTCGAAATATCTCAAAATTTGTAATTTATTGAAATTTATTTTATCTTGAATAAAACTAAATTGTTGATATGAAAGTAGCACAATTACATTCATGAAGAATGATCATATTTTGATATTAACATTATGTTGGTCCGGAGACGATAAGTCAGGTGTAGAGGGGGGGGGTGAATACACCTGAGCTGTTGATTTTAAACAGTGCCAAATATACCTTTGATAAGTCAGTTTCTTTTTCTCAATGAAGGTCAGCTGAGCTGTTGATTGCAACTGATGAACAGTGCCAAATATACCTTCGATCACGGGACAAAGTGAGTCAGCTACTGAGCTCTCCTACTGACTTTTGTCAGTACTTCGAAACTCAGTCGGAGACTATAAGTGTGCGGATAAATGTGGGGCCCGGAATTCGTCTCTTTTGAAAACACGTTTTAGCAAATTAAATCTTTTGGCTGTGCGCTTTATAAAATACGTTTTATGCAAGCTTATGATTTTCAAGTCAGTTGAATGCTATGCAATAAAACAGTAAAAGAACACAAGCGATTTAACGTGGTTCGGATACGCAAGATCCTACGTCCACGGTCCTGAACAAAGCAGGAGAACTTGTTGATTATTCTGAGCAAGCCTCAGCAGGGATACTGTGCACTGGACAGTTCCCTCTAAGTTATAGTCCTTAGCGACTTTACAATCCAAACCTAAGTCTGAAAGGGAAGGGAATATTCTCCAACTGAGAAGGAGTTCTTACAATAAGAACAATTCACTAAATGTGAACTCCTTCGAGTCTAAGCTATAAATATGACAATGAGCTTAGTCTAGAGAAGAAAGGGATCTAACAACTCTAGAGAGAAAAACTGAGAAATCTTCTAAGTATGCAAGTTTTCCTCTGGATGATCTTTGAGTGTTCTAGTGCGTTTGTGAACTTGAGCTTGTCCCTTCGAAATTCCGTCACTCGGAGCTTCAAAAACTTCTCTATTTATAGTTGTGAGTTATGGCATATGTCCGTTGGAGACGACGATGCCACGTGTCACAAGCTTCCAAGGAAAACGGCCATAATTCGAACTTGTTGCAGCAGGGGCGGTTAATGCACCGTTCATGAGATCGGCTTTTTCGTGTAGAGTAGGTAAACGTTGTCGGCTTCTCATTGGTCGAGGTTTGTAGTTGGTTAGAATGTCAGAGTTGACCGTTCAACAACCTCGTATGTCTTCTGCTGAACTTCTCGAAAAGACTTGAATAGTTGGGTCGCTTTCCGTAGGATACAGTAGACTGAAAAGTCTCTGTCTTCTTCAGCTGAGTCGGCTGACAGGGGCATCTACCGAGTAGGTCGGCGGTGACTACGAAGGTACCTTGGGCTTGCATGAGTTCTTTCGCCGATGGCTTATCACTGCTTTGGGTTGGCTTCTACCGAGGTTTACTCGGTGATGATCGAAGAACGCAAGCGATTACACTGATGACGTGGGGTTCTGAAAAGTATCTTCGACAGAAGATCAGTTCAACAATTACCCCGTACAGGACTTAGACAAGAATATAAAAACGATTATAACAAGTCTAACCTATACATCAGCTAATCCTAACGACACACTAATCTACTGATATCAGCTAGGTTTTGGGATCTTCAATTCCATAGTACTACTATGATTTCCCCCAATTTTTTTTAACCGAACAACAGCTGAGTATCATCTACTGACTCATATCCAACAATTTCCCCCTAATTGATGATGCCAAAACCTCTACCTCTACCTCTTAAACTTCTTAAGTCTATAAAAGATGCTATCCTACTGACAACAATTTCCCCCTTACAACATTCTAAGGGAAAGAAAAAAATAAAGGAATTTCAATACTTCAGTAGGTGGGAGATAGGCAAAATCAGAGAAACTGACTGTGAGTGTGTGTCAGATCACTTAGTGATCAGTCGTGAAAACACAATGCAAAGAGCTGAAAGACAATGAGTAATTGTCTGACAAGCAATAGGAACTGATATATATAATCAATGAGGTACAGGTTCCTATCACTATTACAAAAGATAGAAAAGAGAAAGACTACAGACGCCTGAAGGCTTGAGTGCGTTCCCTGAATCCTGCAGATCTGTCCATGGGAGGTTCCAGACGATAGTATAAATAGATTCTCTTCCTCAGAGTCTGGATATCCTCGTCGTCTTCAAGCAAGGTGGACACTCGGGTTGAAGCGGAATGCCGCAAAGACTAACCTCATCTTCTATGTCCTTCGTACATAGAACTCGCTGCGCTAGCCCTAGGAGGTGGGATGCGCCCGAAAGCTGGAGCTCTAAACGGAATATTCTCGTCTCTTCATGATCTCCTTGAGCTGTTCCCTCGGCTACGGATTGTCTGAGAAACATGAACTCATCAAAGGCTTGATCGATAGGTTGCTCTCGAGGATAGAATCCCCAAACATAGTAGCTTTGATAAATTGCTCTTTAAGTTCTTCCCATTGATCATTAACCTCAGCCGGAACCCATCGATCGACATGAACAACTGAGTCCTTCTTGGCGAGAGGTGTTTTCTTCCTTGATCCTCTTGGGATTTGTCTTCCGGGATCACCGCCGGCTTCTTGGATAGGCTTATCATCTTAGCCATATCGGCCATTCTTTTCTTTTCTCGGAGAGCCGCTGCCCTACGTCTCCTCGTCCGATATTTAGGCCTTGTAGCGTCGCCTCCCGTGTCGCTTGATCTTCCGCTATCTCGCTCGGGTGTTAGAGTAGGAGTGGGAATGCTCGAGTAGTAAGCTGGGATCTCGGTCGGAAGAGCCTTAGCAAAATCGCTTGGGCTTTCTTCTTACGCTCTTCGACCGATTCGACCTTTTTCTTGCCTTTGCCCCTAACGGCTTTGCCCTTGGGCTTCTTTCTTCGCTTCTGCCTGCTTCTTCAAGCCGACGCTCTCGGTCCAAGCCTTATCTTGCAGTTGTTGGGCAATATTGAGGTCATAAGCCTCTTGCTCCGCTTTAGATTTGAATTTTCGGACCGGGGAGGAAGGAGGAGTAATAGCAAGTAGAGCCTCCTTCCCCGGCCTGCGGAGGAGTCTGTTCTCCTTCAGACTCTTGCTCAACGAAGTGAGCAACATCTTCTATGTGAGCGGCAGAAGATGAGATGGGTGTAGGTTCTAGAGGAAATTCGAGCAGCAGAACCCCTGAAGTATCTTCAGCCTGAGCGGCTGAGGATTGAGCACGAGCAGTTGAGGGTTGTTCCGCCTGAATACCTTCCCCCTGAGTCTGAGCATTAGAGGGTCCTTCCTCCTGACCACCCTCTACTATTTGGACATCAGCCATATCCGTATCAGGTTCATCCTTCATAATACCTTCCCCCTTTTTGGCATCATCTGCCTTGGAGAGTTGGGTGCGGATGGCTTGAATGTCTCTTTCCACATTGTGGACTGAATCCTTAATCTGAGTTGTTGTGGATTCGAAGTCCTTGACGAGATCACAATATAATTCCCAGTCTTTTTCTTGATCAGCTCTAAATGTTTTAAGCTGTGCAGCTAACTCCAGACGGAGTTTCAGCAGAGCCTGATCCTGCGATTCTGTCATTTCTTTCTCAATAAGTTTCAGAGCCTCTGCCTGTTGGGTAATAGATTTCTGAAGCCTAGAGGTGGCAATCTTATTCCGTTCATTGATTTCGAGCTTAACAGTTGTGAGAGCTTGAGTCAGCTGCTCTGAAAATATCTTCTGCTGATTCTGGAGCAACTGCTGACTCTGAGCTTCTAGATCGACTTTCTGAGCTACTAAGGCTGCCTCAATAATCTCCTGAAAGTTGGGTTGAGGAGTAGGTACTGGAGTCTTTGAGATGTCAGCAACTATTCTGTCTAAGCTCTGTGTCTGAGCCTTGGTATACTTTGTCCACTTCAGATGGACGTCCTTAGCCAAAAGTCTGTTTTTCTCTCCTTGGCGTCGAATGGCTTTATTTACGGACTTTGAGGACACGGAACCGATAGGTTGTATCTGGTACGAGCTGGTTCCGAGCCTCTGCTCAGAAAATGTGAGGAGTTGCTCCCTACTGTACTTCGGAGCACCTTGAGCATCACCTGATGTATCAGGATGTGGTGAATTGCTCTTCTCACGGGGAGTTGAACCCTCAGCAGAGCCTCCCAACTCTGTATCCTTGGGTGTCTGATCCTTCCTCTGATTGTTATCATCATCATCTTTCTTATCATCAGCAGGAGGAGATGGGGGTGGAGGAGTGTTACCAGGGACTGACTCTCGCAAGCTTAGAAGGTAAAGCATTGCGGCTCTGAGATCTTCAAGAGTAGCTAAGTAAGCTGGTTCTCCATACCCTATTACTTCTTGTAGCTTCTGCTCCTCATCGTGCAGGTAGAGAACTGAGTGGGTTTTGATTATGTCTTCTAGAATATCCCAACTCATAAATCTTAGAAGCATTTGAACCCTAGCCCTGATGGCTATGTCGACTAAGTCGAGTGCCCGGCGATCTCGGGGAATATGATCGTGTACTTACCGTGTGGCACGGAGACGAGTGGTGTAAATAGCTGTCCACTCAGTCGTATTCTCCTCAGTCGGTTCCCTAACGTCCGACTGTGTGTCATCGGAGCTGATGACTTGAGCTTTCTCCTTGAGGGTTGCTCCTTCAATCCCTGTGTCGGAGTCTAAGATATGCTCATCTTGTTGTGGAGGAGGAGCCTGTGCTAAGAGGGTTATCGGCTGAGCCATAGTGACCTCAGCTGGTCGTGGCCTATTAAGCCTCCTCCTCTTGGGCACGTCAGCGGGAGATGGCAAGACAGGAGCAGCTCTCTTTTGCTCAGGTGGCCCTTTGCCAATCGACTTCTCCGTCGCTTCTTTAGTCTGAAACTTTATCAGCTTAGTGTTGTACAGCTTTGAGTCTTCAAAAGCTGAGTTCCCCTGTACAACACTCTCTATTAGGACTGACATCTTGGTCCCGAATAGAAGCTTACCCACACCGGCCAACCTCCTGCGGCCGGTGGGTAGCGTAGTGAACTTCCCGGGCTTGGGCTTTCATCCGAGTTGTATAATAGTCGGCCCGGTTCACTTCTACTCCATCATCTATAGCCATCATCACTGAATCCTTGGCTTGGACGAGTTGATCATACGATCCAGTGAGCTTGTCAGTATGTGCGAGACCACATACGCTAAACCTCTGTACTGGAGGTAGCAAGAGATTCCTCGGGAGAGCGGTCTTGAACGTCGGATCACTGCGTCTACGAACTTTTGCACATAAGCGTTGATCTCCCTCTCCTTATATCCGATAGGGGAGATTCCAGAATTAGGAAGCTGAAACGCGAGGACCAGAGCCTCTCGGATGTTGAAGGTCTTTTGAGACGCCTTCCACTTGTTCGGATTAGTCTCCTCCATGTAAGAAAACGAGGCTTCTTCTCCTTCGGCAGCCACTGAATTCCAGTTGAAATATGCCTCCGCCACTTGCCTCGCAGACCGGGCACGGGGATGCTTGGTCACGAGGGTCTCCAACCCGGACCTCTCCGAGCATCGAACATCGGTTCCGGATATGGGATATCCACCGCGCGAAAGCCATTGTGGGTTCGAACTGAATCCGGATGGTCATGATCTCCACTATAGGTTCAGGAGTCTGTACGATCGCCATAGAAATCTGCAAAACAACTTGTTAGCACTTGAAAATAGAGTAAGTTAGTAGTTATCAGCAGATTTTAATACATTACCGAGTATTAGAGCTTGAAAGATGCACAGGCAAGGCAGTTATAAGAAGTAGAAACTGATTGCGAGTAAAGCTCGTAAGGTATGAAAATGGCGAAAAGTAACGAATGATAGAAGATGAAAGATTTTATATATATTGGTTTGATTGCACGTTTTAATCTAACGGCTGAGTTTTAATCTTTCATAACTATGGACGGCTAAGATTTAATGTTAAAAAAGGAATGATTACCAAAGCCGCGTAAAACATAGATCTTCGTAATAAAGGTAAGTGAGAAGACATGCATTAAATGCGCGACAGACAGCATTAATTACTCAGGTTAAGGTTTCCTACTGACCTTTCCTTAAACTATTAATGGCGGGAAATGAATGCACATTAACTACTGAGTGTGAGCGACTGATGCAGTAAATGCGAGCATGCTTCAAAAAAAATAAGTACACAAAATTACGCAAACCTCTTCAGCTGAACTTATCAGCTGGTTACCGTTATGTATAAGGAGAATTGTTGTCATGCTGATGACTATGTTCCCCCTTGCTGTGTACAGTGTGACTTTCCCAACTGAGTCACTGTACTTAGTTATCTGACCTGTCGTACTAATTCCTTATGCTGATACCAATTGTTACCAATTGTTGGGCAATGATGTTCTCAGTAGTCGGCATCTACTGACGCATCTCGGCAGGGATCCGATGAGACCTAACTCGGTGATAGTTCTCTGAACCCTGTTCTCGGCTAGTGGTTTGGTCAGTATATCGCCCTTTGCTTGTCAGTATGGATCTTCTCCATCCTGATATCCTTCTTCTCGACATGGTCTCTGATGAAGTGGTGTCGGATATCCACGTGCTTGCATCTGGTATGTAGAACTGGGTTCTGAGTTATGGCAATTGCACTTGTGGAGTCGCAGTAGATGGACACTTCATCCTGAGTTTTACCATAATCTCTAAGTTGTTGTCGAAGCCAAAGGATTTGGGCACAGCAACTTCCTGCAGCCATGTACTCAGCTTCAGTAGTGGACGTTGCTACTGAATGCTGCTTCTTTGAAAACCAAGAAATCAGCTTGCTGCCTAGGAACTGACAAGTTCCGGAAGTTGACTTTCGATCTATCCTGCATCCTGCATAATCAGCATCAGAATAACCTGTCAGTATTAAGTTATCATCAGCAGGATACCATAACCCAGCATCAGGTGTTCCTCTTAAATAGCGCAGAATCTTCTTCGCTGAGTCTAAATGACTTCGCTTGGGATCTGCTTGGAATCTTGCGCATACACCTACAACATAAGTTATGTCAGGACGGCTAGCTGTTAAATAAAGTAAAGAGCCTATAATAGCTCTATAGTCAGTAGAGTTAACAGAAGCTCCCTCTTTGTCTAGATCGATTTTAAAGTTCGTGTTCATGGGGATTTTGACTGGCTTGCTGGAGTCGCAGCTGAATCTTTTGAGAAGGTCTCGAGTGTATTTGGCTTGATTGATGAAGATTCCTTCAGGTGATTGCTTCACTTGAAATCCAAGGAAATAATTCATCTCTCCCATCATGGACATCTCGAATTTCTCTTTCATCATCTTCTCGAACTGCTGGCATATGGTCTCATTTCTGCAGCCGAAAATGATATCGTCCACGTAGATTTGCACCAGTAGGATGTCATCTCCTGACTTTATGTTGAATAGGGTGCGATCTACTGTCCCCTTCGAAAACCTTTTCGAAGTAGAAAGTCGATAGGGTATCATACCAAGCCACGGGTGCTTGTTTTAACCTATACGAGCTTTCCTAAGTCTCGTACACTGATGTCCCCGCCGAAAGCCGGGCGGTTATTCCACGTAGACTTCTTCCTTCGACGCCGTTCGTAAAAGCTGACTTTACATCCATCTCGATAGACTTTGAAGCCTTGATGTGTTGCATAAGCTAGGAATAGACGAATGGCTTCCAATCTAGCGACTGGAGCGAACGTTTCATCAAAGTCAATTCCTTCTGCCTGACTGTATCCCTTTGCAACTAGTCTTGCTTTATTTCTGACAATGACGTTGTTTTCATCTTGCTTGTTTTTGAAGACCCACTTAGTACCAATCACGTGCCGATGTCTAGTCTCCGTCAACAAGCTCCCATACTTCATTTCGACGAACCGGTTCAGCTCTTCTTGCATAGCAATGACCCGGGCCAAGCATCTTTAAGTGCGTCCTCTATCGACTGAGGTTCTTCTGTAGACAGAAAACAAGAGTAAAGTGAGCTTTCTCCTTGACTTAATCTTGATCTCGTCCTTATAGTTGCTGATGGATCTCCAAGATCTGAAGAATGAGCATCGAGCCACGAACGCCTGAGTCGGGCTTCTTCTTCTGATACTACTTTTGCACAGTCAGTAGGAGTGTTAGGCATTTCAGTAGTACTATTCTGTGACTGTAGCAATTCAATAAGAAGGTTAGGATCTACTGAGTTTCCAGGTTCAGGGGCATTTATCTCAGGAACATTAATCGTTCCCCCTGAGTTTATATTCTCAGTAGAGGTCTCAGTTACCACTGGGGCTTCCTCATCGACCGATGTTACCTGTTGTTGATTCTGTTCGATAGAATCAACTAGGTCGGCTACATCGATCGTTGGTTGAGTCCGAGTTTGTTCATCGTCGACTCATCATCCCAACAATGCTTGGATCTTTTCGGCTTTATCGGCAAGTCCGAGATCCCGTAGCTTCTTTGCCGACATCATCGTATTTGACTCTGTTTCTTTCCTGTTCTCAGTAACAAATTCATCAAAAACAACATGAGGGCTTTCCTCCACACAAAGAGTCCGATAGTTAAAGACTCTGAAGGCTTTACTGACTCGAGAGTAACCTAAGAAAACTCCTTGATAAGATTTGCTATCAAAGACCTTCAGCTGATCTTTCCCATTATTGTGGATAAAGCAAGGACAGCCGAAAATATGAAGATGAGAAATAGAAGGAATTCTCCCTTTCCATAATTCATATAGTGTCTTCATGTGTTGCTGAGTGAGTAGTGAGCGATTCTGAGTATAGTAGGCAGTGTCAGTAGCATCAGCCCAGAACTTCGAGGGTAGTCCAGAATCTGCGAGGAGCGTTCTTGCTGCTTCTTTGAGTGTTCTGTTCTTTCGTTCAGCAAGTCCGTTCTGCTGAGGGGTGCGTGCAGCTGATGTCTCGTGCTTAATTCCCTCTTTATCGCAGTATGTCTTAACTACCGAGTTTAGAAACTCGTTCCTCGTCCGAGCGAATTCTTTGAATCTTGATGTCCTTTTCCACACCGAGTTTCTTCGCCAGATTGGGCAACTCGGTTTGAACATCGATTTATTGGCGATGAAGATGACCCAAGTATATCTCGAGTAGTCATCAATAACGACGAGGGCATACTTCTTGCCTCTTATAGTCATTGGAGAGCCGGCCCGAATAGGTCCATGTGCGGCGATGAAGGATTCCATCGGTGGAAGGTGACGAAATAGGTGGATTGCTACTCTTTGTTTGCTTTCCCTTCGGACATGCTTCACAATTTACGTCTTTAACAAACGATTCGTTGGGCGAGTCCTCGACTTTGGAGTTCTTGGCTAGCTTGTTCATGGTCTTGAAGTTCAAGGTGGCTGAGTCTCTTGTGCCATAGCCATCCCGACTTGTCACCGATTTTGTCGTGCTAGTAAGCAAGCCTCGGGTTACGCGGTTTTCCGATCCGCAACTTAGATGTTTTTCCTCCGCGAACCCGATAACACCGTTTTCCCTGTAGATTTGTCAACAATATCACGTAAACCGGCGTCAAAGATTACTCTATTAAGATTATCACGAGTGATTGGATCGAAAGGAGATTATGTTGAAGTCCTTCAACATATGTTACTCTTGGAACTGTGGCAGTCCCAATTGTCAGCGTTCCGTATCCCCTTGAATAGCCTTTGGAGTTGTCACCGAATTCAATTCTAGGACCATCTTCTTGTACGTAGTTGGTCAGCAGGCTCTTCTGGTAAGTCATGTGTCTTGAGCAGCCGCTGTCCACTATCCAAGGGTCCTTATGCACTTGCAAAACGGAGGCATTTTTAGGTACCCTTTGGTTCAGTTGGGTCCTTACTGGTTAGTGGGTGATTTCGAAACCCATATCTGTCTAGGAACCTTAGAAGTCTGAGACTTCTTCTTCTGAACCTTGTCAGCTTTCTTCTCCATAGGACTTGGAGATACTGACTTTCTGCTGATGATTTTGGGTTCAGGCGCTTTCTTCTTCTGAGTCTTAGCGCTTCTCCTGACCCTGGGCTCATAGTAGTACGAGCCGTATTGAGTCGGATGCTCATATAATGGCTCTCTGTACTGTTCTGCCCATCTGACCTTCTTGGTTCCCCCTGAATTTGATCGCGGTGTCCTGGGGCAGGAACCATTTGTCAGCTGTTTCTTATGATTGCTCGGCTGAGGTGCAATCATTTTCTGTTTGTTCTTCGCCTGAGGTGTAGTGTCAGCAGTTTGCACTTTCCCCCTGACGAACCTATCAACCAGTGATTCTGAGCTTTTAGAAGTGGAAGCTTCGTGAATATAACCAAGGCCTTCTTTTACAGTAGTTGGCCGTTGTGCTCTGAGCATGCTTTCTAGCTTTTCCTTAGCTCCCAGGTACTGTTCAGTCATCAGTCCTCTCCATACCTCATCACTTCTCCTGAAAGAATCATAGTCCTTCTGTACGTCTGAGAGTTTCTGACTGAGTTGGGCTATTTCAGTCTCTTTCTCATAATTGTCCTTAGTCAGGACTGAGATCTGAGTCTCTTGAAGCTGAGACTTAGTCATAAGAGATTCAATCTCTTTCTTGAGTCTCGCAACTAGATTCTCTGACTCAGTAGAGACCTGACAATCAGAAGAAAGTCTCTGATTTTCAGCCTTTACCTGTTCTAGTTCCTGGATGGTTCTGCTGAACTCTCGCTCGGTGAATACTGTTCCTCTAGTAGATCGTCGTAGGCTTGTACCACATCTAGAGGATCATCTGAGACCGAGCACGTGTCGTGTGTGCTGTGTGAAGAAGAGGTAATATTAAGTTTAGAATTTACCTCAGCCTCTTCTCCGGCCATCAGACATTGTTCAGCTGATTCCTCAGGAACCTTCTCTCCGACTTCAACAGCTACGAATGCAGCTTCATCTTCAGAAGAATACATGAATGTATCCTCTTCAATTGAGTTGTCGGATATCTCTCCGGCTATGTAGGCTCGCCTTCGCTTGGCAAATTTTTCTCTTTCGGCTGCCGTTCGCTCTTTGAGCGGTGAGAGTTCGGGACAATCATGCGATAGTGTCCCTCCTTCTTGCGGTTGTAGCAAGGTGGATGTTCTGCTTGCTCTTACCACGTGAGTCTTTAGACGGGTGGCGGCAGACTCCGATTTCCCGCATTCGGTAGAAGGATTAGATTCTTCTTTCTTATGATAGTCTTTCTTACCGAAGAAGAATCTCGGTTGTATTTCCTCGGCTTTCGACTTTCTCCTTTTCCCTCTCGATATTTGAGAGCCATCGGTGCTAGGCGATCGGGGCCGGAGTCTCGGAAGACTTTGCTGCGATGTGGCCACGGCTTTGCTTGAGGAAATAGGCTTGGCTCCTGTGTTCTTGATCGTTGCCTTGAAGGCATGGTCGAACCGTGTGTCACTTGGAGCGCTTAAGCACTTTTGGGGTAGGCTATGCTCGAATTCCTCCGATTTTAATTCGAAAATATAACATCGGGAGTTAGAGCATTTAGATCGGAGCGACGTAAATAAGTAGCAAAAGGAAGCTACTTACGTCGGGCAACGCTCTCAAGATCTTGGTGTTCATCTCCTTGTTGGTGAACGACCTCCCGGCCCATTGATGACATTGACTTGATTGGTGAATCGACACTCGACTCGTCAATGGTTTCAGAAAGCTCCATTGCAAAGGCGTCGAACTTCTAAAGCTCTAGCTCGAGCTTGTTTTCTTTGATCCCGAGGGGTTCCATGGCTCAGTACAGCCAAAGCGTCCCATAGCTCTTTCGCCGTTTTGCAATCCTGTACCCTTCCGAGGTGTGAGTCACTGAGCGTAGTCAGTATGGCATTACGTGCAACTCGGTTAAGGTTGTGCAACTTCTTTTCTTCAGACGTGAAGGCAGATTTATCTTTGGGAACCTTAGCACCAGTTTGTGCTCCCGCGCCTCCTCCAAAGGCGCAATACTACGCCGTCGATCATGGGAATGATCGGCCCCGACTCTAGGACATCGACATGCTTGTCGTGGAGTGACGTTAGGTGTGCCTCCATACGTACGCGCCATACCGTGTAGTTCTCTATTGAGAACATCGGTACCATCCTAATACCTGACATATCAGACATCGTAAGAGTAAGAGTATAAGGATGCTGAAAAGATGCTTATGCAGTGAAAACGGTTTTCAGGATCAGTTCGAGAGGACCAGTATTTCAGAACCGACGATCAGTTGAACACCGTGTGCTCTGATACCAATTGTTGGTCCGAAGACGATAAGTCAGTGTAGAGGGGGGGGTGAATACACCTGAGCTCAGTTTCTTTTTCTCAATGAAGGTCAGCTGAGTTGTTGATTGCAACTGATGAACAATGCCAAATATACCTTCGATCACGGGACAGAGTGAGTCAGCTACTGAGCTCTCCTATTGACTTTTGTCAGTACTTCGAAACTCAGTCGGAGACTATAAGTGTGCGGATAAGTGTGGGGGCCGAAATTCGTCTCTTTTGAAAACACGTTTTAGCAAATTAAATCTTTTGGCTGTGCGCTTTATAAAATACGTTTTATGCAAGCTTATGATTTTCAAGTCAGTTGAATGCTATGCAATAAAACAGTAAAAGAACACAAGCGATTTAACGTGGTTCGGATACGCAAGATCCTACGTCCACGGTCCCTGAACAAAGCGAGAGAACTTGTTGATTATTCTCGAGCAAGCCTCGGCGGGGATACTGCTGACCTTTGGACGGTTCCCTCTAAGTTATAGTCCTTAGCGACTTTACAATCCAAACCTAAGTCTGAAAGGGAAGGGAATATTCTCCAACTGAGAAGGAGTTCTTACAATAAGAACAATTCACTAAATGTGAACTCCTTCGAGTCTAAGCTATAAATATGACAATGAGCTTAGTCTAGAGAAGAAAGGGATCTAACAACTCTAGAGAGAAAAACTGAGAAATCTTCTAAGTATGCAAGTTTTCCTCTGGATGATCTTTGAGTGTTCTAGTGCGTTTGTGAACTTGAGCTTGTCCCTTCGAAATTCCGTCACTCGGAGCTTCAAAAACTTCTCTATTTATAGTTGTGAGTTATGGCATATGTCCGTTGGAGACGACGATGCCACGTGTCACAAGCTTCCAAGGAAAACGGCCATAATTCGAACTTGTTGCAGCAGGGCAGTTAATGCACTGTTCATGAGAGCAGCTTTACTGTGTAGAGTAGGTAAACGTTGTCGGCTTCTCATTGGTCGAGGTTTGTAGTTGGTGAGAATGTCAGAGTTGACCGTTCAACAACCTCGTATGTCTTCTGCTGAACTTCTCGAAAAGACTTGAATAGCTGGGTCGCTTTCCGTAGGATACGATGAGGCGAAAAGTCTCTGTCTTCTTCAGTTGAGTCGGCCGACGGGGCATCTACCGAGTAGGTCGGTGGCGACCGCGAAGGTACTTGGGCTTGCATGAGTTCTTCGGCGATGGCTTATCACGCTGGGTTGGCTTACTGCGAGGTTTACTCGGTGATCGAAGAACGCAAGCGATTACACTGATGACGTGGGGTTCTGAAAAGTATCTTCGACAGAATATAAAAACGATTACAACAAGTCTAACCTATACATCAGCTAATCCTAACGACACACTAATCTACTGATATCAGCTAGGTTTTGGGATCTTCAATTCCATAGTACTACTATGATTTCCCCCAATTTTCTTTTAACCGAACAACAGCTGAGTATCATCTACTGACTCATATCCAACACATTACTATCACATGTTTGTGAAAATGCCTCATCTTTTGCTCCTGAAGTAGCATCATTTATATTCTAGAAGAATATTAAATGCTTTTAAAGAGCAACTCGTACTTTCGAAGATATATGTTATCCCTGAATGAAAAACAGTATTTATGTCTTGTTGACATTAATGATATCTTGATATCGATGCTCACCTGCCAATAAAAGGCATGAGGGAGATAATAATAGAATTAAACAAAGCATCCCAGCAGGATTGCGTAAAGATGTTAATTACTTGTCCTCCTTAAAGCTCGATACTAGTAGATACATCTTAAACTGCGAGGTTTTAAAATCTAGTGCATGGAAATTATGTATCATTCTATCAAATGATACTAAATTAACTATTCATCATGCCTTTTACTCTAGTAAGTCTAGAAGAAACTTACTAAGTTTAAAGAATATCCGCTACAATGGATATCATATTGAAATAAAATAAGAAAGTAGTGATTCTTTAGTATTTAGCCATAAGCTAACAAAAGAAAAGTTATCATACTACCATTTTAAATGTATTACACATTTATGAAAACAAGTGAGACAAACCATGTCATGAACCAGAAGTTCAAAGGGTTTTATGCTTTGACATGATAGGTTTGGACATTTACGAGCAACTATCATGCACAACATAATTGAAAATTTATTTGAGCGCAACATAGAGATCCTGAAGAATCTTAACATGAATTTTCATGAATGCTTGATTTCTAGAAGAAATGAAGCAATTGTTAGAACTTATAGTTCAAATAATAAAGAACTCAATTCTCTTAAGAAGATTTGTCTTAATAAAGCAAGTGAGTTTATTAAACTTCAATTTCCTCCTGAAGATGATTTAATATTACACGGCTTTGGGCTGAGATTACACACTTAGTTGCTCATGTTCATACTCAAAGCAGTTTTTATCCGTAGTAATACGAGTCTCACATTAAGATTGTTATTATGATGAAATAATGTTCCCAACATTAGGTAGAACATATGTCATATTTGGATTCCTTAAGTAATCAATGTGAAATCTACATCCAAAAAACGCACAAGTAAAAACTAGTCAAATTTGGATTTCTGAAGTAATTAATGTAAATAAGAAGTCGAAAGATTCACTTGCAAAAGATTGCAAACCAACTTCTTGATGCTTTTAATATAAAAGAAGTGACAATGTTATACATTTGCTGCAAGTACCCCCGCAAGAATAAATATCCCAGAAGGACAAGTACAAATGATAGCAAATGAATATAAATTTCATCAAAAATATGGTCGACCAATTGGTTCTAAGAATTATGTGCCTAAGAAAAAAGAGTACAAGATATGAATCAAACAATGACGAATATGATTATCAATAAAATGAAAGTTTCTGAAGAACTGTCAGCGTCTGAAATTAATGAGATCTCAAAAATATTGGAGATATCAAATATCATCGTGGATGCATGCCGATATATTCGCCTTTAATATGACTATTGAAAACGACGATTTATAAGAGATTGTCAAGATATAAATAATTGGCCAAAGATGA
This sequence comes from Lavandula angustifolia, assembly GCA_028984105.1. Lineage (NCBI taxonomy): Eukaryota > Viridiplantae > Streptophyta > Magnoliopsida > Lamiales > Lamiaceae > Lavandula > Lavandula angustifolia. The sequence continues at coordinate 28,371,163 of CM054808.1, forward strand.
ACGAAGTTATATAAGGTGAATTAAAATTCCCTAAAAATCCTGAAATATTTGGACCTATAGTTCAAAAATCCGGAAAGTGTATCCCCGAAGGATACAAATGTGTCTATTAAAAAGAGAAATTAAGAATTACGAGATGTAGGGCAATACTCGTAACACAAGGTTTCTCTCAAAGACAATGAATTAATTATGAAAACTCTCCTGTAATTGACGCAAAATTTTAGAGTTTTGATTAATATAATTATGTCACAAAGGCTTGATATGCGCCTTATGTATGTAGTAAATGTCTATCTATATGATTCACTAGATAGTGACATATACTTGAAAATCCCTACTTGAAAATTCATGAATGATTTAACTTGCTTGAATCACGTAAGTTAAAAATATTTTTTCAAGTAAACTGCAAAATCATTGCAAGAACAACGCGTATCTCTTAAGAGAAGGTTACAAAAGTGAAGATATTTGCTCATATGTTTTCAAAAAGAAAACTGATAGCAAAATTGTTTATATTGTTACTTGAATTTGATTAGAACCACTGAAGAGTTTAATACTTGAAACATTATGTATATACTCCGTCAAGATGTCATATATATGGCCACTAGTTGTGGACTATTTTATTGATTGATATGTTGATTTTGTAAATCCAACTTACATCATTGTCGGTATTAGGGAGAGATATAAAATATGAATGATAGAATGCCGCAAATATCTCGTTGGATTAATTATTTAGATTCACGTACTATGAACCAGAAGTTCATCAAGTTATTTAGTGCAAAATAAGTGGCTAAAATCTCATATACCTGTTGTATATGCACATGAAAGAACTGAAGTTCTTCATAGACAAAATAAATCAAATGATTCTCATTAGCGCGAGAAGTGTGAGAGATTTGTTGGTGCTAAAGATAAGAAGTCCGCGGAACACAAAATTAGAACACATCACTCCAAATTCCACTTGAAGAGGATATGTGAATCATTATGTACAAAAGTACTTGAGGCAATCAACTCATGTCTAAAGACGGAGTTAGAATCAGAAGACTTAGGTTGGACTAATAATTATCTCGACCTACAGATTGAGCATCTCCTTGATGTAGTTACATTAGTCGACCCACCTGAAAGGTCTTTAGAGAGATTTTATTGTATTGCATCCACATAACTACCTAATGATTGATTCAATCACTGAAGTGGATGGAGACTCATTTAGACTTATAAAAAATAACAAATATGTTTTAGGACCAGAAGTTCGTTACTTATGTGCAATTTAAAATTTTGAAATGGTATTGTCCATCATTTGTTATCTTCGAGACAAACATGCTATTTTATATAAAGATAATTAAACTTATGTTGCACATATTAGTGTAGACCTTAAAGATAACATTGAATAGTGTTATCTTGAGGGGGAGTAACGAATTGTAAATAATCCTGAAGATTAGACTGACTCCTAAAGGTCAAGTGACTCTGGAGGTCAAATGGTTGTACTTTTTTTTCCTTTCTAATTTTTTTTCCCAAAGAGTTTTCTTAGTTAAGATTTTTAACAAGGCATCCAATGTAACACACGAGTTAATGAGTTATTGAGATTGATTAACAGAAGAGTCAATGCAACACATGATCTCCAAAAAAGTGGCGGCATCAACGTCTAGCAAATTCGGTCAAGTAACAATTTAACGGATTCTTTTACGAATGCATTACCAACGTCAACATTTAAGAAGATGGTACATAAGATCGATATGCGCCGGCTCAAGGATCTACAATGACCATATTGAGAGGGAGCAACTGTACTCTTTTTCATTCGATCAGTTTTTATCTCAATGGGTTTTTCTAGCCAGGTTTTAAGAGAGAACAATTTATTTTAGGGATGGTCAATCAAGGGGGAGTGTTGTAAAATATATTATAATAATGTATTTACCATATATTGTGATGACCATGTAAACCTTTAAAGCCCATTAACTCATCTTTAACTCTATAAATAGAGGTCTTTGATACTTTAATAATACATATCTTATTCCCGATCTCTCTATTATTCTCGTATTTTCTTTAGTTTATAACAAGTTTTTAATTTTAATTATTTTAAAATAGCATACAAAATTGATTTATATTTAATTGCAACTTCTAACTACTTGTAAAAAAGTACAATAAACATATAGTTCGTTATCAAGCTTCGACATTTCCAAAGTTAATACTAGCACAAGTACATATTCAGCTACTATAAAATTACAACTGAAAGAGAAAGCAACATGAACTAAATGATCTTAGATAATAGAATAGAGCCGTTGGTATTAAAAACATGACATCTTAATTAATTATTCCTTGCTGGATAATTAACAAAGAAAATTAGAATGAGCTAAATCCTAATTTACCATCTAATCCAAAAGGCATATACTCCACTCTCTAATTTAACGGAGCAGAAGCAAACAATTTCCGAAAAGAAAAAGAAAAAGTAAATGCGTCACCAACGCCACATCACATTGTCGTTTTACCTCCTCCACTCTCTCTCCCCTCGTCGGATATCTTCCATCTCTATCTCTCTCACGCGCGCACACACTAGATAGAGAGAGAGAGAGAGCGTAGTGTATCCATAGATTTCGCCTGAAAATTCCGAACAATCCGTTTGTTTCTCATCGGTTGATAGGTTTCTGGTGAGGGAATCGAGAATTATTGCAGAAAAATGAGCTCGATTCGGGTAGATCTGGGCGGTAGGATCCGGCCGGAGACCGACCACTTCGATCTGCTTCCGGACTCTATCATCCTCTTGATCTTCAACAAAATCGGAGATGTCAAAGCGCTGGGCAGATGCTGCGTCGTTTCGAGGAGATTTCACTCGCTTGTGCCACAGGTGGACGACGTCGTCGTCCGCGTCGATTGCGTCATATCCGACGACGATCCCTCCGCCGCAACTTCTTCATCCTCGGCCGCCGCGGCGAACAAGTTCCGCCACCCAATCTCGTCGCTGTTTCGCATGCTGTTTTCCGGCATCTGTAAACCCTTGCAATCCCTGAGTCAGCTGATTACGCCCTCCGGGCGCCGGGGCTCGTCGCTTTCAGGAGATTTCGACTGCGAGGCGGAGCAAAGCAGCGTTACTCACCATTCGCCTACGCAGGTGTTGAAGAATTTTAGGGAAATTAAACTCCTTAGGATTGAGCTCCCGAGCGGGGAGTTAGGCATTGATGAGGGCATTTTGCTTAAGTGGAAGGCGAATTTCGGCTCTACGCTTGATAATTGTGTGATTCTTGGAGCTTCCGGCGTCGTCCAGAGCGCTAACAAAGGCTGCGATTGTTTGGGAGCTTCTAATGTCAGTAACGGTGATAATGCGAATGGGAATCACATCGGTAATGGAGCTGAGAACGATAATGGGAGCATACCGGAGTCATTCTACACGAATGGAGGCTTAAAATTGCGAGTTGTGTGGACAATTAGCTCGCTGATTGCGGCCTCTGCGAGGCACTATCTGCTGCAGCCTATAATAGCCGAGCATACGACATTGGAAAACTTGGTTTTGACAGATGCTGATGGGCAGGGAGTTCTATCCATGAATAAAGAGCAGTTGGAGGAGCTGAGAGTTAAGCCTTTATCGGTCTCATCAGCCTCGAAGAGGACTCTTGTTCCGGCTCTAAATATGAGGCTGTGGTATGCGCCGCAGTTGGAGTTGCCGAACGGGATGGTACTGAAAGGGGCGACTTTGGTTGCAATTAGACCTAGTGAGCAGCCGAAGAAGGAGATTGTGAGTTCAGAAGGGAACTGGGTCGCCTCAGCATTCGAGGAGCCTTTTCGGACAGCTGCTAGGATGCTGGTCAAGAGGAGGACTTACTGTTTGGAGATGAACCCATTTTAAGATGGGAGTAAATCAACTGTTGGACTAATGAATGTGAGAGGTAATTTCAGTGGAGATGCAGATCACACCCAAGTTTTCTGATTGTTATGTTTATGTTTATATTTGAAAGCGAAATGAGAAACCTTTGTTGGATCACTAGGGATAGCATATGTATCATATTTTATATTGCCTGTTACTTTTGGTTTGAATGTCATGTTGTCATGAGTTTACTTAGATGTTCATGTGATATAATTATGCCTTGATGGGTTATATTGCCATGCTCAATGAGTATTTCTGTAATCTTCAATGTCCTTGACTTGGTCCGAGTTGTTCCTTAAGTTATTATGTGTGAATTTGTGGTCAAGTAAAGTCCTTCGTGCAAATTTTGACTTAAGATAGCCTAAGTTACAGGGGAGTGGCATAAGCAAATTGGTGCTTAATCATGTATTTACTATTGTGGATGTGTTCGGTTGACTTATTAAATTTAACATGTTTATTGTATGATCCTCACATTTTTTTTACCTTGTTTCACAGTTATATTGTCCAAGATTCACTTTAAGTTTTTGTGAAAGACCTCCTTACTTGCAGAATTAATACTGCTGTTTTGTTTCCCCCTAGATTAGTGAAATATGGCTACTTGAACCTCAACATTGTGATGCTTATTAGCTACAGTCTTTTTTGTTAAAAGATTCGTTTCTTTATCTCCTGTGGACGCGTACTAGTTCGTATATGTGCATATCATTCCCCTGTCATCACTACTACTGTATTTGGTAATCTACCTTATTGTTTAATACTACCTATGAATCTCCAGGAATGCAGCTATTGGTTTTTTTGAGGAAGGATTTACAAGTTCCATGAAGGATATACAGTTTTGTCTTGAGAGTGAGTGGAGGTTGATTATAAAGCTTAGACCATCCCTCCTTGTCCCGCAAAACTTACCAGGCATATTCTTTGGTTTTGAACTCAAGCAAATGCTTCCAAAAGTGTTGTAATATTGTTGTAAGAATGAGTTGCCTTTGGCTTTTCCTACCTTGGTTAGCATGTATCTGTGAATATTGTGATTGTAGGATTGAGGATTGTACGCTTATATGTGTGTTAGCTGAGAAACTGACTTAATAAGTACAGTTAAATCTCGATAAAGTAATAATCTTGAGATCGAGAAAAAATATTCATTTAACGAGGTTATTACTTTATCGAATATTATTTTAGTGTATTGACCCATATCGGGACCAAAATAAATTATTATCTTATCGAAATTATTATTTTATTAGGGTTTAACTTTATGTGAAAATATAACTGACTTATCTCTTTTGACCATCTAAATTGTTTACCTTTATATGTTATAGTTATACTAACTTTTTCTGTTTTTGAAAACATTCGTACATCGGCCAAATGAATTAACATGCACTAAATCACACTCCATAATTGGCTACATTTGATGTGTCCCAACTTCAATAAAAGATGTTAATGCTTGTAAAAAAAATATGGTTGTGAGTATATTATTTTACGCACTAAATCCTCTTTCATATCGAACATAACATAGGATTATTATTTTTTGGATAACGAGGGTAATCTGCAGCCGCTATCGAAGTGCGCACTGAGTAAATCTTACTTTTATTTTATAGCCTGCAAACAATACAGAAGAATTTAATCATCCTATGCTAATCATAGGTGACAGACTTACGTATAACGTGGGATTTGAATCATAAGATAGCATTGTTTATTCCTATGTACTATATTGTCTGCTCGTGCACATGCCTTGCTCTATGTTCGCGGCGTACAATTATTGAGTTGCTTTTTCGAGTCAATTATTTGAAAATTCTTATAAATGAAAGCCACGCCGGGCTGGCACGAGCACAATGAAACAGACCACAGACAAGCGATATGGGCTCTAGGCCATGCTAACATAGGCCGAAATGAGTCCGGTAGAAGTACAGAATCGCAAACCCATGCATTTGTGCAAGTAATCACTAATCACATCATATATAAAAGATAAAAATTCTAAATAGTGTTTGAGTCAATTTAAATAAGAGCTTTTTTACCACATAAATATAATTTTTAATATTTGGAATATAGGTTTCTATTTTTTTAAAGTTTAAAATAAGTCAGATTAAGGTAGTGTTTAGAAGAACTTATATAAGAAGCTTTTAATTGCTTATGCTTAAAGTTGTTTAAAGTTATTTTTAAGTAAAAATTGTTAGTATTTAGAATAGTAGAAAAAAGGTAAATTTTAGAAAAATAGTTTTTGCAAACACTATTATAAGTTGTTTTTCAGTTTCTTTTGACTGCTGCTTTTAAAAAATATCATCTGATCAACCTATGAGCTTCTGCTTTTAAAAAGCACCCTAGCCAGCTTATGGGCTTCTACTTATTTTGGTTTATTTTAAGCACAAAAAAGCAGAAACACTTATTCTAAACATTAAAAAATATGTTTTTGCGGTCAAAAATCTCAGAAGCCGCTTATTTTAAATTGTTCCGAACACTACCTAAGTAAAAATTCATAAGCCAATCATGGTGGCTTTTCGAAAGTAGAAAAAAAAAATTAAAAAACAGCTTATGAGAGTGTTTGAAATATTGATTTTTTTTAAAATTAAGTTGTTTCTTTTTTAATATTATAAATACTAATAATTTTTATTTAAAAATAACAATAAACAACTTTAAGCATTATTAAATAAAAATTACTTATAAAAACTATTCCAAATTCTACCTAAATCTTTACAAATTTAATACCCCATCATCCCATAAATCTTATACCGACGGAGTATTTTTTAACAAAAGCTCTCCGAGATACAAATTCTGGGATAGTGGGATTTAAAAATTATTATAACAATCGGCTCGATACACTTAGTACCGGTCTGGATCTTTTGACCCATTTTCGGTGGACCACTTGGTGGTCCACCAATCACGCGGCGCCACGCGTGTATTGGTGGGCCCCCAAGCCAATAAATTAATATTTGAGTGTAAAAAAGGTGGCCTACCAATGCACGCGTGGCGCCGCGTGATTGGTGGGCCACAAAGTGGTCCACCGAAAATGGGCCAGAAGATCCCCAACAACTTAGTACGGGAAGAAGATATTCTCTACCCCAGTAGGTGGACCACTACATGTCCCACCAATAAGGTGATGATATGTGTCGTGTGGTGATAACTTGATGGCCCACCAATGCACGTGTGATAGAACGTGATTGGTCCACCAAATAATGGGTAGAGGATCCTTAGGCTTATTACGTAACTTCGGTTTGAAAGGAAATAGCCGATCAAATTCGTAGTTTCCAGCAACCGTTGTTTTTTTTAAAACTGCAGAATAATACCATCAGCATTCAGCAACCGCCCGCAATTTTTCATATTTCCGCGGCTCATTTTTCTTCCCACCAATTTAACGATCAAATAGACACATATTAATTCTAATTTTCTCATTTGTACGGAGATTTCATCTCCTTGAAATGGTGGAACCTAGAGACGGAAAGAACAAGCGCGTAAATCAATGGTATGGGATTCTCGTCAGCGCCGCCGTTGTTGTTATCCTTGCCGTTGTGTTTGTTCCGAGAAGCTCCCCAGCCTCCTTGATTGATCATATCAAGAGCTGCTATTGTTCTCAGGTATAGCCTTTTCTTTTTTCCCCAGATTTTACCTTATTTTGCGAATTTTTACTTGCTTCAGTAGTTCTCCTGCAAGATTAATTGTTAGGGTTATATATGTTTTAAGAGTTCAATTTTTGGGACTTAGAAGCTCGAATCACCCAACGTTTTTTGTTCAAAACCCTAAATCCCTAAATTCGGAATATAGTGTAGTTACATCAAATGTTACTCAATGTTAATAACTAAAAATCCCAAGTACACGACTACATATTCAATCTATTCAAATTTAGAATGTTTCTCTTGCAATCCACGAGAACAATTGCAAGAGAATGTATGCTATTCACTAGGTTTTGTAAAATTTATTTTTAATGTACACCAGCAAATAACGTTCATGGAATTCGAGCTGCTTGTTTTGGAGTGTAATTGTGAATTAAAATGAGGAACTAAAGAAGAGGAAAAATCTCGACGACGAGCTAAAACTGAGAGGAAGAAACTGCATATTTGTACAGAAAGTGAAAGATGTGATGTTATGCTGTCTTCGTTGTACTAAATTTAACAACAACTATTAGCACATAGACTTTTTTCTTGCAAAGTTCTTTCTCTTCATTTTTGCTAAATTATCATAAAATAGTTGCATCAAATTATGCAGTAGGTTTATGGCTAAATCCCAGTGACTGATTTCTTTGGTTTTATTTGACCATATTTCTCCCTCCACAAAAAAGTAGAATCTAATGTACTTTGAATAATGTTGAAGCTGTATATTAACTCGAATTACTTGATTTTATCTTTGTCATGTATGAACATTTATCTTTAAGTAGGGAGGGCTTAAATATCACGGACTAGTGGAGGATTGTTGTTGTGAGTATGAGACCGTTGATCGGATAAATGTGGAGTTGTTGTATCCAGTACTCCAACAGATCACGAAATACCCATTCTTCCGATACTTTAAGGTATGGAGAATTTAGAAATTTATGATTTCTTATTTGAAAGTTATAGAGTTATCTGGTTGATGATACCGTCGCGTTTACAGTTTGTTGAGAATTCTGATGATTTGTACACATTTATCCATCAACATATCCGCATGATTTGAGATGCTAAATGTCAGAATAATATTAACGCTACATTGGTTTTTGGTTAAACTTGGTTGATGGAGAATTCAAGTTTCTGCCCAGACTTCTCTTCTTAGATCCTTGGTTTCCACCATATAGTTGCTATCTTCTTCTGTTTTTTTGATCGCGTGTGTGCTTACAACCTTATTGTTGTATCTATTGTGTAAGGTAAAATTGTGGTGTGACTGCCCCTTTTGGCCTGATGATGGTATGTGCCGTTTGCGGGACTGCAGTGTCTGTGAGTGCCCAGAGAACGAGTTCCCCGAAACATTTAGGGAACCTTCTGCAGCTAGCATCTCGGCGGATAATGTAGTTTGTCGAGAGGAAAAGGCAGAGGCTGCTGTAGATCGCACGGTAGATGCTAAAGCTTTCAAAGGCTGGATGGAGGTAGATAATCCATGGACAAACGATGACGAGACAGATAATGGTGCCTATTGACACGTGCATTTATTCTTTCTCCAATAGTATTGATATTGAGTTTTTCTTTTAAACCTGCTCGCATTTCGGACTTAGGAAGGCTGCATCTCTGGTAGTTAAATCTGTTCATTCATTCTGCCTATCTTCTTGATCCTCATGTTCTTGATTGACAGTTTATTAGAACCAATTAATGTGATATCCTGGTAATGTTCCACTTGAAATGTTTTCCTTGCAGATGAAATGACATATGTGGATTTACAGTTAAATCCCGAACGCTTCACTGGCTACACTGGCCCATCTGCCAGAAGAATATGGGATGTTATTTATTTGGAGAATTTCCACAAGTGTAAGTCTATATTCTTTCAGTATGAAGATGATTGGAAATAGGAGTTGATCTGGTATCTGGAGGGAGGGATTTCCTTCATCCATTACTATAGTCATTTGAGGTTCTTTCTTGCTTCTTTTGCAATATTAGCTGTATCTTGGACCTGAAACCGTTAACACGCTCTATAGATCCATCTGAGGAGTGCCAAGAGAAAAGGATACTGTACAAGTTGATATCTGGTCTTCATTCCTCCATCTCAATTCACATTGCTGCTGATTACCTGCTCGATGAAAAAACAAATACGGTAGGGTCATGTCTATCTGCTCGTGCATTGCTTTCTTAGTTTCCATGTGCGACAAATATCTTTCGTATCTGTTGCAGTGGGGGCCAAACCTATCGATAATGTATGATCGGGTCTTGAGATATCCTGATCGCGTCCGGAACTTGTATTTCACTTTTCTTTTTGTACTCCGATCAGTGACAAAAGTGAGTGAGTTCACCTTGAGTTTTATGCCATTTTGATACTCTCTAGATGTTACTTGTACCTTGGTTGTTTACTCGCTAGGCTAAGGATTATTTGGAGCAAGCTGACACTATGATACTGCTAATCCCTTGGAAGACACGAATACACAGCTTTCTTTGAAGAAATTGCTTAACGATCGTGAGCTGGTATCTGCATGCCCAAAACCATTCGACGAAGCTAGATTGTGGAAAGGCCAAAGTGGACCAGAACTGATTAAGCAGACACAAAGACAATTCAGAAATATAAGGTTCTTCTCTATTTGTTTATCAAATGGCTATCCTTACTGCTGCCTATTCCTTTTTACAACTTCAAAATCCATGCTTTTTACCCTTGCATATCATGCCTAGTAAACTACAACAAATTTGGTTTATACACCATAGTTTCCAGTAGTAAGTTGTTTGCAATTGCAGTGCATTGATGGATTGTGGGGGATGTGAAAAGTGTCGTCTATGGGGAAAGCTTCAGGTTCTGGGACTGGGGACTGCACTAAAGATTTTATTCTCTGTCAATGGCGACGAACCATCAGCTGAGCAAGTAAGTTCACAACTCCTATGTTGTTATCTTTCTGTATTGCTTCTACTTGGCCATGCTTGTTACCAACCAATGCTACAATTGTGTTTCAGCTGCAACTTCAAAGAAATGAAGTTATTGCTTCGATAAATCTTCTCAACCGGCTCTCGGAATCGGTTAAGTTAGTGCATCAGATGGGGCCTTCCGCAGAAAAGATATATGGCAAAATCATAGGCGGACCAAGTGACCAGATAAGCCATAAGATTTCCTAGGCGTTTGAACATAGTACTGGAGAATGCTTACTGTTTCATGGTATCGAATGCAACGGCGTCGTCCTGTTGTGGTGTAGAACTTTTGCCTCAGTGCCACTTGTATGTATATCATGAGGTAGAATTACACAAGGGGTTTGGAAATGTTCTCTTATTTGCCAAAAAGGCCAAAATGCATTCTCATCCCTGGATAAAATGTGAAGGTACGGTCCCCTGGGGATGGCAGAGTGGTAGAGGTGAGGCGCCCGGGACCGACAGGTCATGGGTTCAATCCTCACTGAAGCCATTCTGTGTGAGCCTGTCACCTTAGGGTGGTTGAACCTCCTGTGTGGTTTGCAGGCTACTGCACAAGGAGTTGAGGTTTACCCAGAGTGCACCGAAGGTAGCGGTTGCGGGTTCCTCAAATCAAAAAAAAAAAAAAAAAAATGTGAAGGTACGATTATAAGAACTGCGATTTTCAGTTGTTCGCGCACACAAAATATTGTTTCCCATAAGAATTGTAGCGATCATTAATGGTATGAGTATCTTATGCTAGATTGCACAGAAATGGAACACGATACGGAATACTACATTTTGTGAAAAATTTAAAACACAATATGAGTGTTTTTTTGTAAATAATATTAAATTATTAATATATATACTCTATTTGTGGGATAACTCAAAAAGAAAAACAAGACTTGTCAAATTGGACGAAGAGAGTATAAATTTTAAAAACTATAAAAAACCTAATAAATAAAACAACAATATTCTAGTTTTCAATATCAAATTCATATTAATATATTATATATATATTCTTATAACTTAAAAATATGATAATATGACTTCCATACACAAATAAATTAAGAATTATTTTTTATGTATAAAATAATTACTATATTTAAAGTATTTTAAAATCTATTATTAAAACATTAAAAGACACTAAAACAACAATTTAATCGCACAACCAATTAATTAAATTCAGCCAAATTCCCCCTCACCCGTGTCCCTTCTTGAAAGTGCCTCCCGTCCCGTATCTGTACAACCTATATATACTCAAATTTATTAATTCGTTGAAAAGATGCAAACATTATTTGTACGCTCGCATATATTTGTGCAGATTTTTAATAGATACTATTATACAAATTTATATACTCGATAAATTACATATTTAACGTCGAGCAGTTGACGGAAATTTAAATCAAGTCGGATCTTCTGACCCATTTTCGGTGGACCACCAATTACGCGGTGCCACGCGTGCATTGATGGGCCATGTTATCAATAAATAAATATTTTATTTGTAAAAATATGACCCACCAATGCACGCATGGCACCGCGTGATTGGTGGCCAACTAATGATCCACCGGAATGGGACATATGATCCCACGCGAATTTAAACCCGCTTTTTTTCTCTCCGAAATATTTCCGTTTTCTCTGATAGCCCGACTGCCGTTTAATCTTTCCAAATTGGGATTCTTCCAATCTCCCATTTTAGGTACTGATCAGACCAAGCTTTCCCAAAAATTTGTTAATCGTTTCATCGCATTTCTTGTGTGAGTGATTGGTCGATATCCTCTTTCCATCGTCTGGCGTCGGATTCAGTGAGAGTGATTGCACTTCAGTTGTGATGCTGTTTCGGATTCGCACACCTGTGTTTTTGTTGTTACTCTGAATTTGGTTTGAATGGAAATGGACGAATGAAGGTCCACGGACACTGGAATAGAAGCTGATTCAGTGTCATGCAGACAAGGCCACCCCAATTGAATTTGGTTTGTTGTTTCTGGAATTCTATTTTGTTACTGTGTATTTTTCAATCTTTATACATTATATATATGTATTTATTATTTTCAGCTGAAATTTTGAAAATGGCAAATGATGATTCTGGTTCAGAATCATATTAAGGTGGAGGATCTGAGCCTATTGTTGTTATTTTGTAGTCATATTCAAGTTTATCCAGCAAAATCTGCCAGCTTGTAAACCCGTCTTATCGCCTGCATGGGTAAGCAAATGATGGAAAACTCGAGTGCTTGTTCTATGAATCATATGAGTTATGTTTGGATTGAGTTTTGTTCTTGACAGGATCTTTTGGTATTTTTTGTGGTGGGCTTGCTATTTATTCCAGCTGGGGTTGTTTTCCTTCATGCTTCACGAAGTGTAAATCTTTTTCCCCTCTCTTACTGTTAAGGCATGAGATTGTAGTTCATAGTATATATGCAGTCGATGAATGCTGATATGGAAACTGGTTGACATTCTATTTCCAGGTTGTTGAAATGGTATATAGATATGATGTTGAATGCGTTCCAGAACCATTCAGAAGCAACAAGGTGGCATATATACAAAATGATTTTATTGCCAAAAATTGCACCAAATTCCTGAAGGTAAAATGTTCAGCTATTGGCTGTATATTTCTGAACTATAAGCCGATAGTCAATTTGGTCACTGCTTTGTCTAATATGATCAATGTAGCTAAGTGCATTGAATTTAAAATATCCAAGAGTATGATGAGGGCAAGAGCAAGATTGGAGCCGAAACTTGAAAGATATAAATTGCTTATCAGATCAGAGTTCCTGATGCAATTTGTGGTGTAGACCTATTCAGTGAACAATGCGTACTAGTTTAATATAGTGTTTTTTCCATGTTCTTTTCTGCAATTGAACGGTAGATTAATATCCAATAGGCTGATCTCTTACAATGAGGGCCATCACTGACTCATGTGGCTATGTTTAGAAAGTATAGTGTGTATGCATTTTCTTTCCCTATTATCTTGAAATTAGCATGTGTATTCTCCCTTTTTTGCTTTGGATACAAAGTAGATACTCGTTTATGGATATAGAACTGACACTGCATAGGTGTCATGATTTTAGGTTGAGCAGGTGCATTTGACGTTAGGGACTTCTGAAATTTCTGATGATAACTGTTCTTAATGCATTGAAGACTAGAGCTTATTAACTGTTGTTTTTAACTTGTATTTCCAATTTGTGAGTGTAGACGGTGTTTTTGGTATGTAATCACATGTCCTTTCTATTACTCACATTAGCTCGTTTTTATATCTAAACTACAAGACTAAGAAATATTACATTTAACCTGTTCCAGTAACCTTATTTGTAGGTTCCCCGGGATATGAAAGCTCCAATATACGTCTACTACCAGCTTGATAACTTTTACCAAAAACATAGACGGTAAAATATTCCTTTTCACATGTCTAGCATTTTTACCTTCTTTTTGCATACATACTAAGTCAACTTTCTCGGTCTGATTAAGGTTTCTTAAGAGCCGAAGTGAACGACAGCTCTTGCATGGATTCAAGTACCATAAGTTAGGTTCCTGTGCACCAGAGGATGTTAACAATGCCCTCCCAGTTGTCCCATGTGGCCTGGTCGCTTGGAGTATGTTTAATGACACATGCTCCTTTTTCCATGGAGTAGATGAATTGAAGGTCGACCGGAAGAACATTGCATGGAAGAGTGACCGTGATCATAAATTTGGAAAGGATGTTTATCCCTTCAATTTTCAGAATGGAACTCTAATTGGTGGTGCAAGGCTTGACCCCAATATTCCTGTGAGTAATTGCATAATATAATGTCTGATTATATTCTTCCTACTTCAAAAATTTTAACTCTCTTAAATGCAATTGTAATCCTCAAAGATTTGATAGCACATCATGACAATTATTTTGGCCTCTTCTATCAAATCCGATGAGCACAATAGGAAGATATAAGATATCTGTAACATGTCAACTTCTCCAATCAGTATCGTCATCATCATCATCTCATCACAGTGTAAATTTATCTGAACTTCTGGTAGAATAATCTTCTTCTTCTTTTGTGTAAAACTATTTGAAGTAATCGAACCACTCTAAAATATTTTCAGTTGCCATTTGAGCACTCTATTCTGGTTAACATTAAGCCTCGAATATGCATCTATATGCTTCTGTTGCATTTGCTTTATTTTTCTCAGGCGTGTTATTGTTACTTTAGTTTGATATTCTTTTGTATTTCTGTACTCCAAACCATATGGTGATTCAAGTAATATAGCCTGGAACAGAAAGCACATGTCTGATTGAAGGTAGAGTAGTGTCTCTATCATGTTTCTAGTTCTTTCAGTTGTGAGAAAAATGTGTCAAGTTTTTGTTTGGCAGATGAGTCGTATTCAAAATATGAATCCATATGTATTTTCAAAATCCTGATGCTAGTTGATGATTATGTAATCAAATTTCCCGAATAGGTATGCCAGACTTGATAATGTAATATGTCAATACCATATTCTTGATAATGTAATATGTCAATACCATATGTATTTTTAAGTTTTCTTGAGCATGGTGAAATATGTCAATACCATATTCTTGATGAAATGAGCAGTTAATTTGATGAAATATGTGAAGGGAGCCTAAAGTGATGACCGTATTTGCTGGAGAAATAGTAGAGCTGCAATTAAGGCATTAAAGCGTAAGAGACGGAAACTAGTTCTAATGAGAGACCTCAACAATAAATATTGCATGCAGCATAATTTTACACCACCTAAATAGAAGAATACCTGCAACCTAGGATAGCAAAAACATGTCTAAACAAGTATATATACATGAAAGCCTATTTTGTCATCTCTGTTTCTCTTATATGAACACTTTGTCGGGTCTTCAATCTTCTCTCTCACCCCTATCACTGGTATAAAACATTGCAGGAACTTATGACATCTTAGACCTTGCTTTCTCCTGCATCACGAATCATCTACTTCGTTCTCCTTCAATCAATTATGTTCTTGAAATCCCTCTGCTGTACACTGCTGGATCATCTTTTCCTTGCATGTATTGGTAGCTTGTGCGCATGTGGGATGATCGGAGATCTTGGAGAGGGACAAAGAGAGAAAGGGGAGTTGGAATTATGCATGATTGTTACATTAATAGAGATTATGGATAATGAAGAGGTAGTAATATGGGAAGGGCGTAGAGCACCTTCTTGCTGGCAGCATCCATCGTCTCCGATCCTTCTTCGGCTATTGTCTCGAGGTCCGGAGCGTTGGAAGCCTTGTGGGGGAAAATGAGGGGTTCCGGTGCAACCTCAACCCACTTCACGTACCTCATTTGCCTTTGCATGATTGTTATATATCACTCAGGAATAAATGGAGAATGTGCAGATGATCATCTAAAGGTTGTTTCTTGTATTTATGTAGGTAGAGAGAGGAGAGAAGACTATGTTTTGAAAGAGCTCGTTGAGATCTTGCATATGTAAAATGGTCATTTAGTTAAAGAAGAGAAGGAAACCATTGGAGGAGCTTGAATTGGGGAAACCAATGGCAGAATGAGTACCAGGTGTTGAGTCTACTTGGTTGTTGCTTAAGGAATCTTTGACGTATTCCTAATAAAAAAAATTAATTGATAAATTTCATGATTTTTTTTTTTTGGGACGTTCATGTTTCAAATCAAAGTGAAATTCTTCACTTCAATTGTTTGTTGGATATATTTATTTAGGTCCCTTTACTTTAAGGTAGAGATGTGGCCCAAAATGACGCGGTCCAATGGACTTACCCGTCCCGACCATACTTCAGGCAAGGTTGGATTGGACTCAAAATTTTAAAATCTAAAACAACACGGGCCTAAATGGTCCTATGGGCCATAAAAACTTTAAGGTAGAGATGTGGCCCAAAATAGTCTTGAGAAAACAACACGGCTATTCGATTCATATTCGGTACTATTCGATTCAAAACTATTCAATTCGAATTTTCTCAAGAAATTCACACATCCAATTTCACAACATCCAATTCATCAAGAACAGAGTCTTCTCGTACAAATTGAAAGAAGTGCAGAAATTGACATACAAAATAAATAATTGAGGCATGGGTTGTTTGAGGGAGTGTTGGGAGGTAATAAGTGAGGTTGTGGTGAGGAGGAATTGGTGTATTGAGTAGGTTGAGGAGGAAAATTAGATTTGGTCGGTGATGAGGCTGTGGAAGGAGGTTTGAAAATCGTGGCCGATGGTGGAGAATCGAGACACGATTTGGATGGAAAACTGGAATTGGGATGAGACCCAAGGGATTGGTGAAGAGAATCAGTTGATTCTCGTTCGTTTGGGAAGGGAATTGAAATCGGCTTTGACGGCGTCGATGCAAGTCGACGCGAGTAAGTAAGAGGTCGTTGTTGCCGGCGATTGGGGGGCCGTTTCCAGTTCCGTTTGAGTGAGGGAGGTTTAGGGGAGTGATAGGAAGTGATGGGAGAAGTCGGAGATGAAGGATTCATCGTCGGCGACAAAGCATGCAAACCAAGGCAATTTTGATCTGATGATCGGCGGCGATCCGGCCGGCCGATCGAGAAAATTTTTTGACGTATGAACTGGGATGATGAAACGAATCATGTGGTATCCATATTGTACAGATCAGATGGTTGGATTAAGATCACAGTGGGAAGAGCGAAAGTTTAGAGAGTGGTTTTAGAGAGAAGGCATAGCAGATGAGGGTGGTGGGTGTGGCGGCGTGGGGAGTTGAATGGGGTTAGGAAATTGAGTAGGGTTTTGTTAGGTTAGAAAATTAGAATTTAATTTATTCTTTTAATTAATATATAAAATAAAAATAAATTTACAAAAGTATTACTCCCTCCGTCCCATTGAGCTGTGCTCATTTCTTTTTTGCACGTAGATTAAGGAGAGTTGTTAGATGTGAGTGAAGTGGTGGGTCCCATAAAAAGAGAGTGAGTAATTGTGTGTAAAAATTTGCCTTTTTTGGAAACAAGAACAGATGAGTGGGACAAACTAAAAAGGAAAACGAGCACAGCTCGTTGGGACAGAGGGAGTATTATATATAAAAATAATTATTGTATTTATAATTTATATTTAATCGAATATTTACGAATATCGAATCGAATATTATAATTTTGTATTCGTATTTGATAAGTTAACGAATCGAATCGAATATTTATAATCGAATTCGAATCTCAAAATCTCGAATACGAAGATCAAAAATCGAATACGAATACCGAATCGAATCAAAAATATTCGATTCGTTTACAACCCTACTTAGTAGTGTTCAGCGCGGATATTAAGAAAGTCAGTGGATGCATGTTAAAGTAGATGTAAGAATATTAAAGTAGTGTGATTGATTGTATTCCACGAATTAATTTTATTTTTTAAATGAAGACAAAAATAGTGGTACAATCGAAGATAACATCAACGAGACAAATGAAGTATATATTTTATTAAATTACAAAAAGTACACTAAAATTATTTTTTAAAAATTTATGATTATAATTAAAAAAGATTTATCATACAATTTAAAAGTAGATACTTGATTATGTTTTCTTTAATCATGACATTCTCATCAAGCTTTTGTTATTCATGCTTTTGTAACTTAGTGTATCAAAGACTAGTCATTCATATTTTTATCACATGTTGTATCAAAGACTTGTCATATTAAGAGTTGGAAAATTGCTACTATCATTAAATACAATCAAATCTTGGAACTTACTGTCATCTGCTGCGTAAATACAACCAAATATTGAAATTTGATGCCACCTGCTGCGTAAATTGCATGAAATTCTTTTTCAATATCTTTGGGTTCATACCACTTTTTTTTTTACGAGCATCTGCTTCCTTACAAGCAACAAGCCATATGTTTTCGTCTTTATTAAGTTGTTTCCAACGATCCTTTATTAATTCGATGTTCCGCTCGTTGAGTTCATCTAGATTGTCAGCTTGCTTCTCATGATACAATTGATAACTACGTTGCCATATCGAGCTCCCTTTTAATTTTTGCCTCTTATTCCATCTTCACTAACAAAGAACTAAGATGACATAAGGGCTACATTTCTTTCACATACCAAACAATTTTGAGCCCCTCTAATTTTGATTTGGGGGATGAACATCTGAAAACAAACTGAAAGAGGTATTTTCTGATGAAGAGATGAATTGAGAGGTAGGAATATTATTCAAACTCGTACCTGGTTGGATTGGAGTTATATTTTATGAGATCAAATTGGTCACATGTGATATGTGTGTTTGTTGATATTAAAGTAATAAACTACATAAATACAAACCTATCATTTATACGCATATTAAAATTACAAAATTTGCAAATCTTGTCCTTCCAAATCTCTCTTTCATGTCACGATATAAAAGCCGTGATCGGCATAAAGATAAGGCATGTATAGTCCGAAGAGCTTTGTATTTCATCCAATTGACCAGGGTGGGGAAATTAGAAACGTGCGGGAATTGACCGGAGAAAGTTGGTTTTGGCCGGTCGTTTTCAACTCGTTTTCCGACTACCTTCCAATATTGTTCTTTTAAGATCAATATCCTTACAATTTGAGATCCCCCTTATTGTATAATTAATTCTTGAATTTAATTTCCTTGACTCACACGGCAAACCTAACCGCAATATTTGATCACATGAAATTTCCATTTCTTCTTTAAGCCTTTTATATAGTTTATTTATACTTCCCCCTCCCATTGAAATAATCCAATTTTTTTTTTTATGTAATTTTTAAGTAGTTGATGTGTATAGAATTGTGTAAAGTTATGGATCCCTAAAAAACTATTTGTAATAATTTACTAAAAAAAAAAAACCGGACAAATTCAATGAGACCGTCCGAAAAAGTATACCGTTTACTGACCTATTTAAATGGTATGGAGGGAATAATAAATTACACTTATATCGTAATCGATAACTAAAAAAAGTTGTCTTTTGTTTTTTTCCATAGTCTTATGAATTAAAGCAACGCCGGGTATTTATCAGGTCTAAAGCGATTTTTTGTCATCAAATACAAATTTAATTTGCCGTTGGTCATATTTTTGAATTAATTTAGCCCTTTGAGATTGTAGAGAGGTGTTCGATACTAATAAATAAAACAAAATTTGGTCTTGAGAAATGGATCTCTAGATGTGCATATTTTTCTTCCCTGGATAGCAGGCAACTAGAGAAGGACTGTAGCCGTTGATCAACAACGCGTCGAGCAATTATTAATTCTATTAAACAGCTAAAATTCATTAAATCCCTTTTGTGCGTACGTTTTACGAATAATAATATTACTGATAATTGATCAACCTTATCAACTCAAGTTGTTGAACCTATAAATTTGGACCTTCACATACGTTATTCCTCATCAAAATTTAAAACTCTTTCCTCTTTTCTCTCTCTCTCTCTCTCTCTCTCTCTCTCTCTCTCTCTCTCTCTCTCCATTCTATTTCTTTCTAGTTTAATTAATTGAGAATGGCTAATGCTCGTCTTGCAAGATTCATGACTGAAGTTGCACCGCCGCAGTTGGTGAGCGTTATGAGGTATCGGGCGTCGAAGATTCTGGACACAATACAAGAAGAGGAGAGAGAATCAACAACCAAGTATTCCATCTCATCATCATCTTCTTCACCTTCTTCCAACACAACCCAACACCTTCTCAAGAATGCCAACAACTCTCTTCCCCAGTTTTACGATTGAATTATCATCAGTCTCCACTATGCAACTCTTCAATTTTTGTGAAATTTGGACCAATACTTGTCTGAGATTTTAATGATCAGACTCAGTCTTCCTGTAATGGAATACACAGTTTCGTGAATTTAGAGCGTTTTTGTGAATATCTTTGTTTTCAATCAGTAGATATGATATTACTTAATTGCAATATGATCTCGATATATATATAAACCAAGCTCCACTAACTAATCAAGATACACATTTTCACATGATTAATGTTAAGTATTATATTATTTGCCATGTCATATTTCATATTAATGCAAACACCCTACAAAAATTGAATTCTCTTTTTACCTATTTTTCAATTCAATGGAAACAGTCAGCAGACATTGTACAACAAGGCTTCATCTTAATAAGAAACTAGGCTTCGGTTAGGCCCAATTTTCAAATTGGGCCGCTATTTAGGCTATAATTATCATTTATCCTATAGGATTAATAAATTCTAATTAATTAAGGTATAATTTTAAAAATCACTTCTTTTTTTACGGATTTCAACATCTGGGAATGAGAGCAGCCGTGGTCCCCCCTAATATTTGGAGGTCTCAAATCCTCCAATTTAGTAGATGTTAATTTTACTTTATGATAAGGAGATAACCCACTAATCATGAATATTGGAATTAAATTGCGACCATATATTAAAATGCACAAATTTGTGTGAGCATGACGTTTCATTTATTTTGAGATCCAATTTGTGTGAGCATGACGTACCATACATCCGATCCATTTTGAGATCCAATTTGCGGTTCATTTATCTGCTTGACCCGGATCCTGCTTGCTGACATTAGCATGACGTCATGCTCACATCATTATTTTATTATTAATTTTCATTTTTTTAATTATTAGTATTATTTTTTTCAATTATTATAAGGATGAGCATATCATTGGTGTGAATAAAAATGTCATTTATTGAGTATCATTTGTTTAAAAATATAAATGTTATTTTCATTTTGAACGGTTTTTTTTTTCGTGGAACCCGCAGCCGCTACCTTCGGTGCGCACTGGGTAAACCACGCTCCTTGTGCAGTAGCCTGCAAACCACACAGGAGGTTCAACCACCCTTAATGTAACAGGGTGACAGGCAAATCACATAGTGGTGTTGGTGGGATTTGAACCCAGGACCTATCGGTCCCAGGCCACCCACCTTCATCACTACGCCATCCCATGGGATTTTGAACAGTTTCTACCATCACTTACGGAAGTACCATTTGTAGAGCATCATTTGCTTCGAACAAAAGTGTCATTTGCGTTGAATAAAAGTGTAATTTGTAAAGTATCATTTGTTTTCTTACAAAAAGTGTCATTTGTTTTTGAAAAAAAATGTCATTTGTAGAGTATTATTTGCTTCAAACAACAATGTCATTTGTATTGAAGAAAATTGTCATTGTATCGGAGGAGAGTGTCAGATTTTTATAGAGTGTCATATGTAATGACTAAATGTGTCAATTGCAAAGCATAAACGTGTTATTTATCTGAAAGTGTCAATTGTAATAAACAAAAAGCATCAATTATCTCGGAGGATACTGTCATATTATCATAGAGTATCATTTTGTAATGAATAAATATGTAAATTGCAACAAACAAACGTGTTATTTATATGAAAATGTCAATTGTAATGAACAAAAGTGTACTGTCTCGGAAGAGAGTGACACATTCTCATAGAGTGTCATTTACAGTGAATAAATGTGTCAATTGCAACGAACAAATATGTCATTTATCTCGGAGTGTCTATTGTTGTGAATAAAAGTGTCATTTCTTGGACGCATACAAAAACAGACCAATTAAGAGAAGTTACAGTCTACCTGTATGAAATTCGTTGAAAATATGTGAAAGAATCTTGTAAACTAATAAGGAATTTGCTTGGTGAACCACTTCATAACGGACAAGCCCAATTCTACCAATGAATCTTGTAAACTAATATTGAATCTACTAATTCTACCACCATCGTCATGCAAAAGCAAAATTCACCCAAATTTCAGCAACGATTCTGATTCAATTGACCGAATTAACTTCAATTCAATACCTACACTCTGATAAAGATCTGCGTGTGTTGGTGAGAGAGAGAGAGAGAAGCACTACCCAGCGGCAACGTCTCATACATCCATTCCGAAGATCTGAGGTGGAAAGCGGAGGCGGAGACGGAGAGATCGGAGGCAGAGAGAGGAGGTGCTCATACATCCATTGCGAAGATCTGAGTTGGAATGCGAAGGCGGAGAGATCGGAGGCAAAGAGAGAGGGGGCGTAGAGGCGAGACAGAGAGGCAGGAGGCGGAGAGAGAGAGAGAGAGGGCAGAAATGAGCGGAGAAATGAGAGAGCGGATAATGGGATAGAGAAGGGTTTTATTTTTTATTTTTTTAAATACACGCTTTGATCCGAATGTACCATACATCCGTTGCACACAAGTGTGCCTCTATTAAAAAGTTCGAGTGAATTAGTTTGTTATTTAGGTGAATTGAAGTTGAATTTTACCGAACATATTTAAAATTTATGAGTTTATTAAGTCTAAACGAGCCTTAACCTTATATAAATAAACGCAATTTTTTATTCTTTAAAAACTAACATATTCATTTAATTATTTTAATAGTGAATATAGATAAATCACTGATTTTGTTATTTATATCCACTTAGGTTGATTAAATTTGGTAACATTATGAGACTATAAATTCTTGGTAAAATTAATATGTAGTTGTATATTGTGCATATTCTTTAAAGAGAAACGTAACAACACCGATTATAGCATTTTGGGGACCTTTTAAAACCTTATTATTAATAAATTAAAAGGTATGCTACTTTTCTGTACCTTTTTTACTACCCTTAAAGGCAAAAATTATCTTTTTGTTCTTCAATTGCGGACTTAATAATTTTGTCGGGATGTGTCAAAGCGTTATCATGTCTTGTGATATGTACATACTTTCGGCACGCAAATAAAGTTGCTTTTACTATTGTTTTCATGCCAATTTCTCATCATTTAAATTGAATTACCAACACATATCTTTAATCTTGTCAACTAATTTTTTTTAAAAGTAATAATAATAATAATTTCGTTCCCTCTTTCAAAATTATAGATTTAGATCTTTAAATTTACAGGTTTTTCCTAATTCTTGAATCTGCAATCTGTTTCTTCATATTTGATTTATTTTACCAATAAATTTAAGATGAAATTTCAAGTTGAGTTTGGCTTTTTGTACAAGTAAATCATCAAAGAATCAACCGTTAAAAAATTGGAACACTTACATCGTAACACATATTGTTTGCACTCTATATATATTACTACAATTTACAACATACATTTCTACTCGAATATAGCCTTATGAATCTATCCAAAACCTCGAACAATCAATCATTACTCTTTATGCTTGTCCGGACACATTTATCAAACTATAGTGGCGATTGCTAGTAGAGAATTCAAACTCTTGATCTGGCTAACGATAAAATTGCTAATTAACCCTACTTTCTGTCTCCTCAGCTTGCGCAAACCATCATTACTAGTTTTTCAAGGGCATGAGATATCTAGGGACACAAACGTTCTCCAAGCATCCTAAAATGTTCAATCATACAGAATGGTTATAATTCTGGAGATACACTTATTAAAATCGTCGAACTCGAGGTCGAAGTCGTGTGTTATCTTTACCTGAATAGCAGCAAAGGCCTTCTCTGCAATGTGTTTGTGTGGGAGTGTAGCTCCCCTTTGTTGAAGCTTGTCCGGATGCAGAAACAGGACGGCCTTTTGATACGCTTTCTTCACTTGCGAGCTCTCGATTAAGTTGATAAGAGGTATCGCCATCCACCCGCTGTTAGGCCATAGAATCTGAACAATCAAACATGGTTAATTCAAGAACAGAACATGGTTATCACTAAAACAAACAATTCAATATGACTCACATGATGCAGAGAAGATAATAGCAAACGGATGTCGGCTTCCTTGCCACTCAACCACAACCTGATCTTTTCGTCTACTATGCTCGTTCCTTCTTCTTCTATCTGCCGTAATTTAGAAAAGTTTAAAAGATATGATCACGTGAAAACACGTAAGACATGTATCTGTTTTTCTTTTTCTTCTTCTTCTTTTTTTTTTTTATAATAAAAAGTACTATATCTTCTTAATTGTACCTGTATATCAAACACTAAGAATGTGATTGAGGAAGATTTTTTTTTTTTTAAATGTTTTAAACATCCCTCAAAATGTGCTAAGTTATATAAGTAAATATTGACAATTAATAAAGTGAAAAAAGAAGTAATTACACAGTTTAATCAAAGAATACATATTTATTTTTATTTTTATTTTCCCAAATGTAATCTAGGAGGAAAGTAGTAATGTACCAGGGCTGGAGAGCTATCCTTGGGGTCTTCCGAATAAAGCTGATCCTCGTTCAGCACTTCTGCATTTTCTTAACTAATAAGATTACAATCATAAAAAAAGGTGACGTGGACTGGCAATGAAATACGTACGTGAGAAAATCTTGACTATACGAATTTGGTACACCGAAACATTTTTCTGTTGGGAAAACAATAGAGAAAAATCAGGTTAACTAACCTTGTGTCGGTGTCGGTTTCTGTTGAGAACAGTGTTTCTGAAACTTCTCTCTCGCCCACGCGATCGCTTCATCTACGTCGTTTGATTCCACCGTAGTTTCTTCCCTATTGCAAGGATCGAGCTCGATCACGTAGGATCCCATCAATTCGTCTTCATCAAAATCATCTACGTCCATTTCATCATCATCCACAATTTTGGAGGTTTCTACGTTGCTCTCCGATGAAACTACCGATGATGGTGAGTTGAACTGCACGTCATTATCGTACGCTCCGAAACTCAGCTGCTCCACATTCACACTCTCCGAGATTATATCTCCTCGACTCAATGGAAAGGGGCAGGTTTGGAATTTCTCAATAATCTCATTTTCGGCATTTGAATCTGGAAAAAATGATAACTTTTGCTGCTTTTGTTGATCTTTGTGTTCAATTCTTGATGAATCCCACCTACTTTTCACATTTATTGGTCTGGAAATCGATTGGTTTAATTTTAGTATAATCTCATTTAAATAAATTAATGAAAAAAAAATCCAAACGAAAGCACACCTCAACTTCGACGCTAACGACGAAACGGCGTCGAATCCGTCGTCGGAGACTGCAGGGCGGAGAGGGCTGAGCTCCTCAGAGCTCAGCGCCGACGACGAATTCGTCTTCGATCCCGATCTCGAGCTCATCAATTTCTCAGAATCCCAGCCGAAAGCATCGCAAAAAAAGCTATTCTTCCGACGGCTGCGACGATCGCTACTGATCTGCTTGGCCGTGGGAATTTTAAAGAGGGGCAAGTTCCGGCCTCTCCGCGTCAGCGGCGGCGGCGCCTTCTCCGACTGCCAGAAAATGTCGTCGTAGAAGCAGCCGGTGGTGGACAATTGGTGGGCGAATATGGTGCGGGGAGGGCCGCCAAAAACGTCGCTGAAGGCTTGGGGGCGGAGGAGGTCGTCGGAGAGGGGTTTGCTGGGGTCTGAGGCGGCGGTGGACCGCCGCCGAGTTCCGGTTGTGGTTTTAGAGAGGTCGTCCATGTTGCTTGATTCAGCGGCGAGTGCGGAGAGGGGTGATTATTGGTATGATGATGCGCCGATGAATGTGGGCTATGTAGCTTCGTTTCTACGACTCTTTGCTTTTACTTCAATTTCATCATTGTGTTTCTTGCCTATATACACTCAATTTATTTAATTTTACGATTTTCCGCCGTTAGTATATAATTATAAATTAACACAAAATTTTAATAATAGTTCTTCATATGATGATTGAATTTTGCAGTATATAGTTGTCCTAAAAAATAGTGACAATATCCTTGTGGCCTGTGATTCTAAAATCTTTGGACAAATCCAATCGACTTCACATTTTTTAATTTATAATCCATCCTAACTGGTATCTTATTCTTAAGCTCACCAGGCTTTATGGTTAAAACAATAAAAATAGAAAATCACCTAGATTCATGTATCGAGTCATTTAATTGGTGGCCTTAAAATGAGAAAATCATCATCAATGAAAAATTATAAGCGGATCTTGTGGTGATTATGGGTTGTCACGTTTGTTTTTATCCCAAAATGGAGATGAATGTCGAAAGTGTATACTTCCCCTTCAAAAATGCAAAGTATACATGCTCTATTTGGAATTGTAAAAATATACGTAAGGATCAAAATGAGTCCGGATCTTCTATCCCACAATTGATGGACCACTTGGTGGCCCATCAATCACGCGGTGCCACGCGTGCATTGGTGGTCCCCCAAGTCAATAAATTAATATTTGAGTGTTAAAAAGGTGGCCCACCAATGCACGCGTGGCGCCGCGTGATTGGTGGGCCATCAAGTGGTCCACCAATTGTGGGATAGAGGATCCTTAGGCGATCAAAACACCCTTATTCCTGGCAGGGGATCACCTGCCCCATTTATTGGTGGCCCACTTGGTGGCCCACCAATCACGCGCTGTCACGCGTGCATTTGTGGGCCACCAAGTTATCATAAGTCGACACATATCCTTACCTTATTGGTGGGACATGTAATGGTCCACCAAGTGGGGTAGAAGATCCTCACTCCTTATTTCTCGCCTAAGGATCCTCTATCCCAATTTTTGGTGTCCCATTCGGTGGCCCACCAATCACGCGGTGCCACGCGTGCATTGGTGGGCCATGTTACCAGTAAATAAATAATATTTTACTGGTAACATGGCCCACCAATGCACGCGCGGCACCGCGTGATTGGTGGGCCACCGAGTGGGACACCAAAAATGGGATAGAAGATCCGGACTCTTATTTCTCCTTCAATGTATGTGTAGTATACATGCTCTATTTGGCAAAGAGAGACACTTAAAAGATAGGACAACTTTTAGAGACTTGAATGATATTTTGTACTCCTTGCATCCGACTAATCAAGTCTCATTATTTTTTGGTACGAGAATTTAGATAGTGGGTGAAAAAGAAAAGGTGTAGTGGAAAAATTTAATGTGGTGGGACCATTTAATTTAAATTGATTGTAGTTCACTTATTTCTTTTTAATTTTGGAATCATATTTATTTAGTAAGACACCCCTAAAATAGAAAATAAGATTTGTTTAATTGGGGAAGGAGTATATTTTTACACATGTGGAAGTTGATATAGATTTTTGCATTTTGAATATTTTTATTTACATTTCTACAACTGCCCCAATTTTCTTTAAAAAAAGATTGTAAATTCACCCTTGAAATTGTGGATTCACCCTAATTAATGGATCCATGAAGATCAGCTTAAAGCCCAAAATTATATAATTTGAAATTCAGAAAACCTTATGCGATTGATTATGGTTGAATAAAGGTAGAATGACTAGATTCAATTTGCATACAAGAACGTAACGAATCTAACAACATTTTAATGCAGCCGCCGACATTAGTTTTAAATTCATTCTTGCATGCATAAAATCACGTGTAAATAATTCAAAATATATTTGGTTGGTGGTTAATCTTGTTCTTCTCAAGAATTTGCCTAATGAGTAATTTCCCATGAGATATTTCAAGTTTCCTAATAATTTTTAATACTACTACATTTCCATAGAAATATTTTTTTTTAAGTTGTTCCATAAAAAGTGTCTTGTTTACAAAAAATAAATAATGTATGAATCAAAAGTAATAAGTTAAAAATCAAACAATCTCTATCACACAATACAAGTTTTTTTAATCTCGTGCCCCATAGAAATTAAACATTTTTTATGAAATGGAGGGAATATAAAAAAATAACTTTCGCACCTAGTAGTCACTGACACAACTTTTCTTAATTCTAGAATTATTACTTGGTGAACATATATAGAGCATTTTGCTCACAAAATTAGTCAAGTTAAAATCCAATTATACTAAATTACTGAAAATAATTTGCAAGAAATGAGTTGGCAAGAATTAAGGTGAGGAGCCCATTTGGCACATGGCAACTTTTCGGATTCTTCTAGTTCTTTAATTTCCTTCTTTACTTTTTCATTTTGTCAAAAGAAGAAATAATTATAAAAAACCAAAATAATGAAGATACTGACCAAAAACATATAATTTGAAAAGATATTTTGGGTCTTGAATCTTGATCTTGCCTATATATAGACACTAGAAAATTGTACTATATTTTATTTATTTATTAAGCTTATGTTTATTTATCACTTATCGACAGCTACTCCTACTAATATGTATAATGTAGTTTGATTTATTTTAATACATGCAACTATATATTATATTATTATTATTATTATTATTATTATTATTATTATTATTATGAAATCAATCTTAATGAATATTGAATAGTAAATCAACTCTAAATCAACCAATTACATAGGAGTGGAAATACCAACTATACTACATATTGTCGATATGCATGCAAACATATATGGATAAAATGGTAATAAAAAATGGTAAGTGGGTATTTTTATAAAAAGAATTCAAAATATTGAAAATGTAAATTGGTACAAAGTAGTAATGGAGTATAGATTAAAAAAAAGTGCGGTGAAATTTGTCCTAAAAGTTATATCCAAAAATACTAAGTCATGCGGAAATAAATGATAATTGTGATTTGTGAAAGCCGAAAGGACTATTCATGTCAAAAGTGTGACATTTCATAGTCTGAGTAAAGGAGCATTTGTCCCAAATTGCAAAAGAATAAAAGTAAAAGAGGTAGAAAAGAAAAATAATAAACTAAAAGAACTGGAAATAATGTGAATCAATATTTTTGTTATTAGCAGTAGAATGTCTTGGAAAGACTAAATAACTTGTAATTAAACCCCGGAAGAGTAATTAACAGATAGTTTTTGAATCTATCTTTGACATCTGCCTACCTTTTGAATCTAAGTAGACAAATGAGTGGTCGGATTATGCTCAGTAAAATTAGTAAGTTATATGTAAAAAAGATAAAATGACTTCATCTTTGTTGTATCAGCACGAAAGCACTACAACCAAAAAGCTCTAACAAAATAAACAAGATTGAGAACCAGGGAAAACTTAATTTGTTAAGTGGAATGTTTGAAGATTGCAATCTAAAATGTAATAATGAAAATATGTCCTATTTATGAGTATTCTCCATTGATTTGTGAGCATTAAGACCATCATTAGTCATGATCTATCTCATTTAACTAGTAAAAATCCATCATATTCGAGAGACACTATAAATGATCATGATTTTATTCCATATACGATCAATTATCGATCCTCTTAAATAACCATTAGATGACTTCATATTAAGCATGAGTTGAAAGGTCAAAACTCACGTGATTCATAATGTATTTCCCAGTGGATTCTCAACAAGGAAAATCTGCAGGTGATCATCACCTCAAACACACAAAATCGCCTCGTCAAGTCTTCAATCCAGCCGCCTAAGAAGACGGCTGATTTCACAAAGCCCAGAAATGCATTGATAGAGGCTGCTGTTCCTGCAATGAGAGACGTGGGAACAGAAATGACTCCAATTCCAAGCCAAGAACCTTCAAGAAGCCCTACCCCGACCACCACTCCGTTCCCCTGCTTCATCTCTCCCCTCCAGTCCTCAGAAAGAGCAAGAGATGAAGAGCAAAATCGCAAGGGAGATTGTAGCCCTCGGCATGCATCTTGGTAAGATGAATATTGTTGCTTGGGCAAGCAAAGAGGAACACTGATGATAGGAACTGAGCACTGGATGCTGATGAGGATCGAAAGCGTGCTGATGAATGGGAAGAAGCTGACAAGTCTAAGCACGAAGCCAGGTTCGTCCTACAAGCCATTGGCAATTGCCGTTTGGAGATGGGTAAATTTTTGGTATGTTAGGTTTAAACGAGAAGAGATAAGGATTCAAGCACGGGGTCCAATGCAAAAATCCGCCTATTCATCTCTTATTATATTTACATTACATATTTGGTCATAATGCGATGAAATTTGCTTTCAGGCCGAGATGGAGCAAATGATTCAAGCAAAGATGGCTTCGGAGAAACGAGCTGCAATTGAAGGTTAGAAAAAACCTGCAATATCAAAAGACGGCCGCAGAAGCAGAGTATATCCGTCGAACATGTTTTACAATTTGTTGGTCGAAGAAACAATTTTATGATTGAAAGATTATAAATTCGAATTCCACAATTTTCTCTTCTAGCATTAATTGTAATTTATTTCTCCAAACATTTTGTAATCAAACTAACATAGGCTCTAAGCTCATACCCTCAGAATCTGCAGCTTATTGGAAAATGCAACGGCTATCCAATCGGGGTGCAAAGACGACCACTGCATCTGCTCGATCTCGCCGGCGGCGCCATAAGAAAGGATCGGATCGGCACCGCGCTCCATCAGCCTTCTCTCCGCCGAGAGATCCCAAATCAACGCCTGTGAATCGCTGCCCGCCGTACATATGTGGCGGGAGTTGTGCGGCGCCCACGCGACCGCGTTCACCGGTGCCTGATGGCGCTGCAGCTCCGCCACCGGAATCGCCGGCACACGGGGGTCCAACACAACGACCTTGCTGCTGTCCATAATCGCCGCCGCCATGTATCTCGGATCCTGATTGCTCCACCCGATCCGGATAAGTGGCGACTTCGGATCCGGATTCTCGTAAACGATCTGTGAGTGCTCCTTATTGCGGAGATCGAAAACCCTAACCGATCCGTCGCCGGAGACGGAGGCGAAGACGTTGGCGCTGCCCCAGGCGACGTCGTAGACCTCCTTGTCGTGCGCAATCAGCTGCGTGTTGATGGTTTCTCTCTCAATATCCCAAATCGTGCACGTCGTGTCGATACTCGCCGTCGCTACTAGCCGCAGCGCCGCCTCGTTCCAGTCGAACGACGTCAGCGGGCCGGAGAACTGGCTGCCGCGATTGCTGTCGAGCGCGCACTTGAGCTCCACGCGCCTCCCGCTGTCTTCGTCGGGGATCCGCCATAGACGAAGGAAGTCGGAGCCGGAGGCAAGGAGATCGGGATGCTGGCATTCTTTGTCGGGTATGAAGGCGAGCTTGGTGGGCGGGTACGGATGGTCGAATGAAAGGTCCGGGTAGGGTCGAATCTCGCCAGACGGGCCGTGGAGATGGACTATTTCGACCCGGTTTTGGTAGCGTTCGAATAGGGTCGAGATGGCGAGGCGGTAGGTTTTGTCTTTTCGGATGCTCCAGTTCATGGCGTAGATGTCAAACGGAGCTTCGTATGTGTGGATACCGGGTCGACGGTCATCCGACCCGTCTTGTTTAGAGTCGCTGCTTATTCCCATTTTCTTTCTTTTTTGAGGATTGAGATTTTGTTGGAAGGAACGAAATTTTTAGCAAAGAATCACGATACAACATTTGGAACGAGGTTCACATAATCCAGATTATCGATTTTCTCGACACATAATACAAAATTTGTAGACAATAGTTCGTTGAAGAGTCGTTTTTATTGTTTGTTTTGTTTGAAATTTCAAAGTAGCGGAGAGGAAAAAATGTATGTGTTTCACACATAAGTGGAATGTTCAATCGACTTGACTTGCAACGAGTCAAGAAGGGGTATGTATGACCGTATATGAAATCATCCAGAATTCTCAGAGAAGATAGTGACTATTGATAATTAATTTATAGTGGATACAGATATCGTATTTCATTTTATGTGTTTACTTTAGACATGCTCATTTTTAAACTGAAACCGATTCAAATTGGGTTTTAAACCGGATCCAGAACTGGAACCGTCAAAAACCAGAACATGTGTAAACCGGAACCGTCTTGAACCGTAAACCATCGGTTTGCGGTTCGATTTCGATTTACTCTTTTTCAAACCGTGAAACCGCCGGTTTCAAACCATCGGTTCCAAACCGGATGAAACTGACGATTTCACCTATTAAAACTGTCAAATATCATATATCTAATGAATTAGATAAATGAATTTTAAATTAAAAACATTATTGAAAATCTAAATCTTCTAACTTTTACTTATATTTAAAACAAACTATTCATTTAAAATACAAAAATCCTACCAATTTTGATATTTTAAAGTTGTATAAAAAAGGATAAAACATTATTCTGTATTTAGTATAATTGCAATACTAACGTTCCCAAAAAATATATATGGGATGAAATTTGTTGAAATTTTATCGTTGAAAAACATAGAATATCAAATATTGTTTAATAATTACTACACGATGAAGAATCGAAAACAATGATATAAAATTTATTTCTAAAACGATGATGATAACGAAGAATCAACAATGAGATTGTATTAATATATTTAATTGTTCAATTCTTTCATGAGATTATACAATTTTATTTATAATTTATTACTGACTTGATTCGAAACCGAAAAAGATATATTTTTTTAAAAAAAAATTAATAAAAAAATTAATTCACTAAATAAAAAAAATAAAATTTATGAAAACCATGAAACCGGTAAACTGGAATCGGAACCGGCTGTTTCAAACCGGAATCGTCAACCGTCTACATGCGGTTCGGTTTCGATTTCAATTTTTGGTAAACCGTAACCGGCGGTTTCAAACCGTAAATGTAACCGAAATTGAAAATGGGCATGTCTAGTTTACTTTGACAAAATAGTTGATTTTTTTTTGCTCAAATTATACCGTTCACGTATACAATGCTATCAGACCACCTCCAAGGGTGCTTCAAATTAGGGGATTCCCCTAAAATTCTCATCCAATAATTCCCTATCTCTTGCACAATAATGAAGGAAGCAAGAATACTCCTCTACACATAGCGGAAAATTTTGACTCCCCTATCTTTTTCTTTTTCAATTTTTTTTCCTTTAACTTCTAGCACAAGATTCGACACTACCATTCAAGGAGAAGGAAAAGAAAAACCAAATTTCTCAACAAGGATTCAACACTACCACGCCAAATTCCCGTTTAATTTTCTTAAATTTTAACAAATTCAGCAGCAAAACCAAACCTGATCCAGACCCCATCGTCGACTTGGAGAAAGGGGCGATTTTAACGAGAGGGTCGGCTTGGGATGACGGAGAGATGGGACTTGACGGCGGGAAGGCAGGCGGGGTGGCGGGAGAAATTGGCGGAGTCCATGGCGATGGCTTTATGGAAGAGGGAGAGATCGTCAGTGATTTGTCGCGGCGGCAGAATTCGAGGAGCGACTATGAAAGAGAGAGAGGAGGAGGATGAGAGTGGGGATCAGTGGGGAGGAAGTAGACGAATTTGAGGCGGATGAATTTTCTTTTTTTTAGGGTTGATTGGAATATTTTGTCAAATATAATATTGAAATAGATTTTTATAAATAAATTGTATAATTTTGAAAAATTATGATATATACATACATATTATATAAAAGGAAAATACATGACATAAATTTAAATTCTACAATAATTATCTAATAATCTGGAATATCATCTCCAGAGGTTCCAGTTTTCGAGAATAAATTTCAGAAATAACTCTCGTTTTGTGGGGGTGGTTGCATTCCCCGTTTTTCGTAAATTTGAGCTTGCTCAAGGCGAATCATTTCACGTTTGTACGGATCAACAATCATTTTCAAATCAATCATTATGATGTTATCATCTCTGATTATTTGCTTAAACTCGGTTTTCTTGTCTGTTGAAGCCTTTAGTTGTTTTCGTAGTTTCTAATTTTCTTCCGCAATGAACTTATGAATAGTCTCCATCTCTTCTCCATTCTTTTTTCTCAGTTTTGCTTTTTTCATCCTCTAGTCGGTAGGATGAAAAACCACCGTTAGCGAATACATCTTCACTTTCTAAGTTGATAGTGAAAGGCGGGGTTGAGGGAGTACAAGTCTCCAAAATATTTTCTTCGAGGACAGAAGGAGGTCTACCCGTAGAATTTTAAGTATATTTTTTTAATAAATATATTATTATGTTTAGTTTAATTATATAAAAAAATTGCATTTAAAATTAATTTGTAAAATAAAAAAATAAAAATGTTATGGAATATTCCTTTCTAGAGGAGAGATAGAAGAAAATCGTTAGAGACGAAACTCTGTTTCAGCTCAAAAATAGAGATAGGGCTCCCCTACACTTCGGGAAACACTTGGAGATGCTATCATGATTCATGCAATAAATAAATAAATACATCTTGATACTTTTTAGCGTATCATCTGAAAACCTAATTGTTTTTTGGCACACTTCTGTGCAATGAATGTATGGTACATCCGTGTTAAAAATGATCCAATTTTGACTCAATTAGATTCGGGTTTGACTATATTAAAAAAAATAAAAATAAAACCTACTCTCCCTCTGTCTCATTCTCCACTCTCTCATCCGCTCATTCTCTCTCTCTCTCTCTCTCTCTCTCTCTCTCTCTCTCTCTCTTTTTCTCGCCTCTCCGCTTCCTCTCTCTCCACCTTCGCTGTCTGCCTCTTCTCTCTCCACCTTCGTTGTCCGCCTCCTCTCTCTGCCTCCGCTATCTCTACCTCCGCTCTTCGCCTTCACTGTCCGCCTCCGCTCTGTCCGCTTTTGTTGTCCGCCTTCTCTCTCTCTCTCTCTCTCTCTCTCTCTCTCTCTCTCTCTCTCTCTCTCACAACACACACACACACACACACACACACACACACACACACACAAAATTCATTGATTTGATTTACGCGTATTCCCGACACCGGGGCTATTGCTCTTCCACAAAAGGTCCTACAACTATATTCTAAGGATTAACGACTTGATCTAGCAGCCAGGGTACAATTCATGATCTATATAACAAAACCTATAGGTATTAGGTTAGAACAATGTCCTAGCTATAATCTGT
Source organism: Lavandula angustifolia (assembly GCA_028984105.1). Classification (NCBI taxonomy): domain Eukaryota; kingdom Viridiplantae; phylum Streptophyta; class Magnoliopsida; order Lamiales; family Lamiaceae; genus Lavandula; species Lavandula angustifolia. The sequence goes on from CM054808.1 coordinate 28,405,774, forward strand.
TAAATTTGTGCAAAAGGCCTATTTTGCAAGAATTCCACAGACCATGGTTTCGCTCCGTAAATTCTATTTTTCTATATATATATATCTTCCTTAATGAGTCTAGTTTACACTAAAATTGGTTCCATAACAAAATAATAAGTCTTCTAGGAGTTATCACTAAAATAGTACTCACTATACAAACAGGGAAAATTTCCGCCTTACTATAGTTTAGCTACGAGTTGTGGGACCAAAAATACTCTAAAAATTCTGAGATTCAACACAAGCTTAGGGGACATGCATGTAAATATCATATCAAAATTTCACTTGCGATGGATAAGCGACGGCTTCAAAAAATACAGAGTAGTTTCCACCAAAGTCCACTATACCGAATGCATGTCTCTGATTAACAAACGAAAGTTTATAATAAACTGCTTTTACATGCATGGTTTAAAAATACAAAATAAATATTTTTAGAAATAATACGTGTAGAGTATTTAGGAAAAAGAAAAAAGTCAATATCATTTTTGTGAAGTGAGATATAAACATTTTGCTAAGCTCTATCCCGAATGCGTGGTTTTTCGACAACAAAGAAGTGAAAATTCATTAAAAATATAAATAATCGTCCAAAAATCACCAAACTTTGCAAAATTTTTAAAGACATCCTAAAGTTTGTCTCTATAATTTTTCTAGAATTTTTCGAGAAACAAAAGATTGAGTAATTGGCTTAGAAATCTTATGGAAGAATCGAAAACCATCAAAAATGCGTTCTGCCTAAAATTCGTCCACTCTAGGAGGATTCTTAAACGAGATCTTGCTACCCTATTTGGACCTTATGATAGATCTATCATGACCTTATGTGTTTATACTAGGAAACCCCATGCATGCAACATGCAATGCACCACTAAGCACATTTGAATTGTGAGAAACATAATAGAGAAATTAAACAAGGAGGATTACTTCTTATGCTAAGATTTCCACCTGCAGTCCCATACCCCTTCATGCATGCACGATTCGAACCAAAACTCAACACAACAACAACAAGATCGACATTGTCCTACCCCGAGAGCATCATGTTCGTAGAAAAAGGAAAAAATTGAGTATAATATAACAAGGTGATAGAGATACTTACTTGATGTATTACACTAGTTACTAAGAACTCCTAAGATTTGCTTCCCTCTCCAAAATCGATGCCACCAGCTAGAGGAGATCTTTCTTTGTAGGCTAAGTTTGAGATATGGTGTGGGATCGACAAGGTTGTGATGAGTATTTAAAGAAATGAAGACCAAAGTGATCAACTCCTAGCTACCCTCCCTCATGCATGTATGCCACGTAGAGAATGAGAGAAAAGAGAATAGTGCCCTACCATGCACTACCACTATAGTGTATATAGGCTTCATGATTTACATAATGTTTCTCAAGTGGGAGGCAAGTTCATCTATGATGTGACTTCACGTGGTGAGTAGGGAATTCAATCTAGGAGAAACATTCCACTAATCATAGTATAAATATGTAGCTTAGATGCTAATTAAAACATGTGGTGACTTAATTATTCATATAATGGTACCTATAGTGTCACAAATTGAAACTATGTTCTAATGGTAACATAATTTATTATGTTACTGTCTAGAAAAATTCTCTTGGTACGAATTTATTATCGGCTTATACTAATATAGTTGAATAATGTGACGCGACTATCAAGGTCATACTAACTTATCATGCCACATGTACATGTACATGCATACCGATTTCTACGACACGACATGATAATAGACTCGCTCTTAAAGCTTAAATATTGATTTCGAAATACGTAAAATTCACGGGTCATTACAAAATTGACACATTTATTCATTACAAATGACACTCTATGAGAATGTGTCACTCTCCTCCGAGATAATTGACACTTTCAAATAAATGACACGTTTGATCATAACAATTGACACATTTATTCATTACAAATGACATTATATGAGAATGTGACACTCTCCTCTGAGACGATTGACATTTTTGTTTATTAAGATTAACACTTCCAAATAAATAACATGTTTATTCGTTGCAATTGACACATTTAATCATTACGAATGACACTTTATAAGCATATGATACTCTCATCTGATATAAATGACAATTTTGTTCAACGCAAATGACATTGTTGTTTGATACTCCATAATTGACATTTTTCTTCAAAAACAAATGACACTTTTGTAAGAAAACAAATTATATTTTGCAAATGACACTTTTATTCAGCGCAAATGACATTTTTCTTCGAAGCAAATAATACTATACAAATGGTACTTGCATAAGTGATGGTAGAAAGTGTTCAAAATGAAAATAACACTTTTATTTTGAAATAAATGATACTCAATAAAATGACACTCTTATTTACAACAATGACATGCCCTCCTTAAAATAACTGTAAAAAAAATAATAAGATAATAAAATAATGATATCATGCTGCTGTCAGTAATCAGAATTTGGGTCAGGCGGGTAAATGGACCGCAAAATGGATTTCAAATTGGGCCGGATGTATAGTACATCTAACTCACATAAGTGTTTGTGTTGTTACACATCCGGCTCACATAATTGTTTGTGTTGCTTTTATCTCCTATGTCTAGGTTAGTTTCTACTTTTTCGTGGATTGCAGGATAGTTACTGTATGAAAATGAGTTAACCCGATATATATTAGCTTTCTTTCCTAAAAATGAAATAAAAAATGTATCAACATTTTAAATTTTTATTCCCATACTTCTGAACAAACACGAAATGACTTACAATAAACTATGTTTTTTTTTACTGAGAATCAAATAATTGGTTTATTCACAATATATATCAAAATTTCCAGTCATATTAGATTTTGTTTAATTATAATATATTACTCTTTTGGGGCGTTGTATGGCGTGATGATGATAATGTATTCGTTCATAAAAAAGTAATGAAGAACAAAGAAACATTCATAAACAATTAGAGAGTGTTAATTACTTGGGAGGTTCAATTCTCTGAAAAGTACATAACAACCTAAACTTGGACTTCCGACCTTCTGCTCTATATTTTTGGTATTAAGGAAAACTCGAATCAACGACCATATTATGCAAGCTCAGTTGCCAAGGATGGATGCATATGAATTTCTCAAATTACGTTAATTAATTTGATTTTGGATGCGAACTCCTCCTTCATTATTTTAATAAATAATGTATTAGAAATAATAAATCTTGAACTTGTTAGTATTGGAACGGAAGATGGGTAGGAAAACCGTTAACTTTAATAAATCGACATAACGCAACAACCCAACTCAATGTTCGGCCTACCCAATAACGAGAGCACAAGTGGGCCAATCAAGAAACTCATCCCCTTCAAAAGCAAACAAAGTTCGCAGCCTATTTCCTTCAATTGTCGGCATATCCTTTCGCTCCCTCCTTTTACCTGTCACTGCAACTCAACCGTCTCTTCTCCACTGGCGCTATCCAATTCGTTCTAACGAGCACGCTCCGTAAATTTGTACCTCGAGGTACCACGAATTGAATCTCATCAGTTTCATCGAGTTTCTGTGTGCATGCGGATTTCGGGGATGATGAAATGTAGGCTGAACTTCAGCGCACGGCGGAGCGAAGCGGCGGAGGCTGCGACGACCACGTCGTCTGCTCCAGCGATGGAGGTTGTGGAATGGGAGATGCGGCCGGGCGGAATGCTTGTCCAGAAGAGAGGCGAGACTTCTGGAGAACTCGCGACGCCGAATATTCGCATCCGAATCGCGTATGGCGACGTTTTATATCAGATCTCGGCCTATTCGCAATCAACTTTCGGTAGATTTCTTCTTCTCGATTTTTTTTTTCTTTTTCGGAATGATAAAAAAATGTGTATTATGTTTTGGTGAATTTTGAATTTTTTATGTTGAAGGTGAGGTGAAAAAGCTTCTGACGGCGGAGACGGGGCTGCAGCCGGCGGAGCAGCGGCTGATTTTCAGAGGGAAAGAAAGAGAGAACGGAGATTATTCAGACACGTGTGGAGTCAAAGACCGGTCTAAAGTCATCTTAATCGACGATCCAGAGAGCAAGGAGCGGCCGATGGTGGAGATGAAACGGAAGGCGAAGATCGAGATGATCCAACGGCTGATCGACGACGTGTCCGCGGATATCGGTAGGCTGGCGGAGCAGGTAAGTAAATACTCATATGCTGTTAATTACGTGTTCTACTGTTCTTAATTAGCTTATTAATTGTGTACATACGTTGCATGGAAAAGTAGGCTTTCTCTTTAAGACATCCAGAGTCTCTTAATTACTACACTTAATGAATTAAAAAAATACACGTAATTGTTTTTTGGTATAAATTCCTTTTTAGGTTTGTTTGATAAACCACTAGTCCTTACATTCTAAACATATTCTTTACCGTTTAATTTGTTTTGATGTAGAAAAATTAAAAATTAATTTGATATCAAACGAAGATTAACTCCATGGATCTGTTGTCCAATTTCTTTTATCTGAATAGTATCCAATTTGTATCAGCAATAGAGTAATACACATATTTTCATTTAACAATTATATTCTCTAATGAATATTTGTTAACTCTGAGAATGAGTTATTATAGGCAGGGACGGAGGTATATGCAGGCCATCCCTTAATTTTTAAGTGAAATTACATGTATACCCTTAGTAACTTAAAAATTAATATAGTATAATTTAATTGTAAATTATTTTCTTTTCCATCCCAAAAAACTTGCGCTCAATCCCATAAAAGAATCACTGCTGAAATCCCCAAAACTACTTCATCTTAAATCCTTAAAATCAAACTCTCTCATTCTCTACTTGTTGAATACAAATTGAAGTAATTAGTAACAAAATTCAAGAAGCCCACAAGTTTTTGGTGATTATTGAAAGAAGATTGAAGATTGAAGAAGCACATAAGTTTCTAGTGATTTGAAGGTAATATTTGGATGGATTTTCAAGTCTACTTAACATTTGTTTGATTTTTTTCTTGAAGAAAGAATTACTTGGGTTGGGTACTTGATTGTGAAACCATTCGTTTTGAGATCCAATACTAGTTGATGTTGTTGGATCGATTTTGAATAATTGCATTTGATGCTATGCTTTCAAGTTTCAATAGTTATTATGTGTAGCTAATGAATTGCCGCAATTATAGGAAACATCACCAGACAATTATCACTTGTCCTATTCACTTCTCCTTTGTTTATTGAATCCGAGGTGGCATTTGTTTAATTTTTTATGCTTTAGGAATGGGTTAAACATGTTGCTTTATCTTTTATATTATTATTTGGACAGTATGTTGAAGTATTTCAAAAAGGTTGATAAGAACCCATTGTCCGATGTCAATCCAAAAGAAAGTGTAGAACTGGAAACAAGTGACATTTTAGAGGACAATGATTTATCAGTTACTCAAGAAAATCAAGCTGAAATAGTTCAGGAAGACTCTGACTTGCCGGAACTTCCTTCAGACCCGGAAAAGCGACCAGATATCACAACATATCATCCAAATATTCGTGAAAGGGTTCGTAGAAAGTACTATCTAGATCGTGCGTGCCAACCTAATCTTGAAGACTTCCCGCAAACAAATATTGATGGGAAAATGCGAAGGTTTAACCGTTCATGGTTCAAAGAATACGGTTGGTTGGAATATAGTGTGAGCAAAGATGCTGCCTTTTGCCTCTATTGTTACCTTTTCAAAAATGAATTGGGCGATCAGGGCGGTGGTGATACATTTGTAAGAAAAGGTTTCAGAGATTGGAAGAACAAGAGCAAGCTTCGTAAGCATGAGGGAGATACCAATAGTGCTCATAGGCAAACATTTAGCAAATGTCAAGATTTAATCAATCAAAAGCAGCACATTGAGACGGTAATTGATAGGATGAATGATGAATCAAAAGTTGCTACAAGTCCAGATTAAATGCTTCAATTGAATGTATCAGATGTCTTTTGAAGCAAGGATTAGCCTTTCGAGCTCGTGATGAATCTGAAGAGTCAAGCAACCAGGGAAATTTTCTAGAGCTCTTAAAATTTCTTGCAAGTCATAACGAGGATATTAGAAGAGTTGCACTCAAGAATGCCCCTGCTAATCTGAAGTTAACATCTCCTCAAATTCAAAAGGAGATTGTAAGAGCTTGTGCGTTAGAAACAACTAAAGCTATAGTGGAAGAGCTTGGAGATGGTTTTTTTTTGTGTTCTTCTTGACGATTCTCGTGATGTATCAACAAAGGAGCAAATGGCTGTTGTGTTGAGATTTGTGGACAAAAAAGGTCGAGTCCTTGAACGGATTTTAGGATTCAAGCATGTCCAATGTACTAATGCTCTCTCACTTAAAAACGCACTTGAAGAGCTCTTAAATTCTCATGGATTAAATATATCCATGTTGCGTGGACAAGGATATGATGGAGCGAGTAATATGCAGGGGGAGTTCAATGGATTAAAGTCTCTCATCTTGAAAGAAAATGCAACAGCTTATTATGTGCATTGTTTTGCACACCAACTTCAACTTGCTCTTGTAGGTGTCGCCAAAAACCATATACGTATTTCTGAGTTATTTGTTTTGATTTCCAGCATTGTTAATGTGGTTGGAGGCTCGTGTAAGAGAAAAGATAGTTTACGAGAACAACAAGCTTCAAAGATTGTTCAAGCCTTGGAAAATGAAGAAATTGTTAGTGGGAGAGGAATGAATCAAGAAAGAACATTGATTCGTCCTTCTGATACGCGCTGGAGTTCACATTACGGTACTATTTTGAGCTTGATTCATTTATTTGATTCCGTAATTGAAGTGCTTCGCATAATTATGAAAGAAGGAACTTTATCCAATCAAAGGGGTGAAGCATCACGATTGATAAAGGGCATGTTATGTTTTGACTTTGTATTTGATTTGCACTTGATGAAATCATTATTGGGAATAACACATGATTTGTCTCAAGCATTGCAAAGGAAAGATCAAGATATTGTGAATGCAATGAATCTAGTAGATATTTCTCAAAGAAGACTTCAAGAAATGAGAGATGATGGGTGGAGTGCTTTGATAGAAGATGTGTCTGTTTTTTTGTGTAAATTATGAAATTGAAGTGCATGATATGAATCATGTTTATGTGGGTGTAAAAAGGTCAAAAAGGGGAGCTGAAGAAGTGACAAACTCGCACAGGTATCATGTAGAGGTTTTTAACACTGTCATAGATACACAATTATCAGAGTTGAATGGTCGCTTCAATGAGGTAAATACTGAGTTGCTCCGGTGTATTGCTTGTTTGAATCCTTCAAACTCATTTGAAGCTTATGACATTCAAAAGTTGGTAAAACTGGCAAAGTTTTGATAATTTGATAGTTTATATAGAAAAAGATATATTTAACGATGTATCTAATGAAGCTATCATTCAAAGATTTCAAACAATGGCGAATCGCCGCGGTCAGTTGTAAAAGTTAACATTTCCTGTTTATTGTCATTTCCAGTTTATTGTAATTGCTATTTCTTTTTTCCGTACGTTGTGCCTCCCCTTGACAAAAATCCTGACTACGTCCCTGATTATAGGTATTTGGATTTGGATTATATAATATATATTATTATTTAAAATTAGACACTAATGGGATACGGAAAAACTGGGGAGGAAGTCTTGTTACCAAATGATACTCCCGATTGTTAAATGTATAATTATACTAGTTGAATTAAAATTTTAATACGAAGCGGTAGTACCTTAGTAGTAGCCTAGTAGGTGAGAAGGCAAACTTGTACTGCGACCGTCTTTCTGTCATTAAAGTCGTTGATATTAGGTGAGTTTAGTAACACATGAAATTAGTCACTTACTAGTATAATTGTTTTGCCTGCCATTTTAGTTCTTAGAAAGAACAATTAATTTAATTCCGCATTATAGTTTTCCCTAACTATTTATAATGTGTTATGTGGAATATAGGTAAGTAGTAATATATCAATATACCTTATTTGACTATATCAAATACAAAATTACCCAACTTTATAAAAACTATCCATTATATACCCAAATTTACTAAAATATCCTCACTTTTTCACTTCTCTCACCTAAAAGTGTCAGGTCATGATCGGACCGTGATCGGACCATGTCGGATGTATTCGACCGGTCGGACATGACCGATCATGGCCTGATAGTGATCGGCCCACTTTAGAGTAGTGATCGGGCCACTTTAGAGTAGTGACCGATCATACCCCACTATCCACTTTTAGAGTAGTGATCGGCCCTCTCTGGTCGGATGTGTCCGACCGGTCGGACCGTGATCGGGCCTTCTGTTCACCGTGATCGGACCATCCCATAGTAAGGATATATTCGTCTTCTTGATTATATAGTGTAGTTAAATATAAGATTTGAGTATAAATGTGTTTGTCTTTTCCCAGATTGACATTTGACCGCCGGGCTCTATGGTAATTGCAATAGAGAAATCAATTGCCAATGGGAAGAAAGTGGCAGAGTTACAGATGACGACGTTGATCGAGATGCTAATGAGACAGGCTGTCAAATTGGAAAACATTGAAGCCGCTGAGGCAATGCATGTGCAATCAAAGCCGGGTTACGTACTGGCTCGTTTTGGCTATCGATCCGGTGTGACCTGGTCGGTTCGATCGGTTGAACCGGTACCCGGAAATCGGGTCAACTCGGTTTGATTTTTTTTTTTTTTTTAAGGAAATTTTTATTAGAAATCGTCTCTAACGGAAATCGAACCCAAGACCTTACACAAGATCAACCACTTACGCAGAAGTGGGAATACCAACTACACTACATGTGAGCCGGTAACTCGGTTTGAATGTAAAAAAACAAAATTGAAAAAAATAGGGTTGCAAATCGGTTCGATTTCAGAAATTCAAAATCGATCGATTTTTCTATTGGCCGATAATCGATCCATGTTCGGTTTCAATTAGTATGATAACCGAAAGTTTTATGACAAAATTTTGATAGAATTTTAGTTTTATGGCAAATATTTAATATATCCACATATGTTACTAAACGCGAAGCAGAAAATAACATATTATGATTATATTAATTATGACTATACTAGATAATTATATCAAAAAAGAAAGGGGTGACAATTGCCACCCCATGCCCCTATGTAAATCCGTCCCTAAATACGGATGCCCTCAAGGTACTAAACGCGAAGCAGAAAATACCATCTTCGGTTGTGACAACATTTGAACCATCTCCTGCTGCAACCCAATGGGAACTCTTCGATTGATATAACATATAATACATATATATGTATGCACTAGCTTCCACTTTGTATATATGATTACGCCAATTCTTAGTAATCATTACTTATCTCTAATAAGGAGTGTAATCTTGATGTTAATAAAAAATAATATTCTCTCATACATTTAATATTGATAGTGGGTATTGAATGATATAGCGGTTAAGGTTCTAAACCTGTGGCCGAATAGCTACTACTTATCAGGATAAACTATATAAAAATTATAAGTCATATTTTCCTCTTTCTTCTAAAATGTAATTACTATGTCAAGAACATGGTTTTCTTGATTATTGCATTATCTCTCATCATCAAAAGTCTACATCCACCACCTCAATTTCTTGTCCTAATGCAAGTTAGTATCCCATTCATGATTCACATAGCATGTGCTACACCAGAAAACCAATGTTTTTCAAACAAACATACCATGATACAGCTATTACAATACTGTACATGCTGATGACAAACACAAATCATCAGCTATTTTCACACACATTGAAGAATGTGATGTCCCAAGACAATAAGAAACCCCAAAAAAACAAAATGCAAGAAAAAAACCTAGCAAAAAGGTTAAAACGCCTTAGTTCGGTCAGTATCCCTTCATGCAAGAACAGAGGGCTTATAGGCGCTAATCTCGCCACTGGGCCGGCCGCATTCACCATGTTTGTTGTCACGTTTGGCCAGCATCTGAAAGCACTCGAACATACCCTCCAATGCCACGATCTCCTCCGGGAGATCGAGCGGCGACTCGCTCGACGTGGCGACTCGCTCCTTGAGACTCCTAACTCTCTCGAGGCTCCTAACAACTTTCTCCCCAACCTCATCCACCGTGGAATGCAAAGTAGCATTCTCCTCTTGCACCGCCTTAAGCTTCCTCTTCATTGACCTATAACCGTCCAACGACCTCATCAGCTGCTCCGACAACGCCTTGTTCCGCTCCTGCAATAGCACCGCCACCTGCATATCACCACCACTCCCGCCGCCGGACTTCTGCTCGGACAAACACTCTTGAACTTTCTGGCGAAGGGTCTCATTCTGCGACTTGAGACTGCTCATCAGCTCCTCCATCTCATTCACTAGATGTACTTTTTTGGAGAGCTCTGCCTCCATGATCTGTTTCTCCTTGCCTAGACTGGAGCACATTGCTCGGAGGTTTCTCTGAGAGGCGAGGCTGGAGCTGAGCTCCCGCCTCAGCTTCTCCTTCTCTTCGTCCACCTCCTCCGCCACCACTGCCTCCGCCCCGCTGCCACCGGGCTTCTTGTCGCGGGGGAGGGCATGGCGGTGCAAGTCGGTGTTGCACCTCCGGAGGTCGGCTTGGGTTTTTTTGAAGCCGAATGATTGGCATTGCTGGATTCTCTCCTTGGCGTTGTCAAGAATTGTTACCATTGTGGCGACCCTCAACATCCTCCTGTGATCATTCTTGTCTTGATGGCAGGCTATTTGATGATCTTGGATTAGTTTTAGCAGTAGTTTTACATTTGCTGCTACCCCTAAAATGATCGAGAAAGATCAATCAATGATTCAACAATTTGATTCAAATATTTGTCCATTTTTCAAGAATCAAGATTTCTATTTGTGTAAGGAACAACAGAATCCCTTATCTTAGTTCTTGACTGAAACTAAAAATAAATCAATGCTAATCAAGATTTGAGAGAGAACAAAAGAAGCAAAATCCCTGATCTCAAGTAAAATTGAAAAGATTAAGAATACTAACAACGTAAGGAATCAACAATTATACCTTGCAATGAAAAATCATCATATCGTTGATCTTTTGATGTACCGGGAAAATCCAAGTCCGGAGATGTGTTGGCTCGAAATTGGCTCATAACTTTCAAAGAATCAAGAAAATTGGGCGAAACAAAAAGGGTTCTCAAACCAAGAACCTTTTTCAAGAAAACGAGACGCACAAATGGGCCAAGAAATCAGCAATAGAAAGACCCACTTTTTTGTGAATCAAATACCTGTACCTATTAAATCAGATTTGTTACATTAAAATAATTGACCCTCTCCCTGCATCTCTCTCTTCCTATTTTATACCATTATCAATATGACGACACTAGTTTATAGAATTGCTTCGATTTTTATTATTATTATTTTTTATATATCATATATGGTTGTTAATATTTGCGAGATTATTGGTCTCTGTTTGACAATCTTTTTGTTTGGTTGTTGTTAAGCTTTGACTTTTGAGAGATAATAGTTGCCTTCATGTGCTCAGCTCTTCATATCCACTAAACAAGAATTTACTCACAGATAAGAGGCATATATGCCTGCCAGTGCCAGTCAGAATATCTAATTCTAAAATAATAAAATTGTTTTTATACATAATTCTTTAATTTTAGTTAATCCATTTTTTTTTTAATCCTGTCAAAAGCTCAAATGTTACTTTTTTTTTTTTTTTGTTGAATCTATTTCTAAAGATACATCTGTACTTGTTTGTTATGTTATGGAAGTGATTCAAAATGAAAGGAAATTAAGTTGAATTGACTATTGATTAATTTGCTATGATCTGTTAGATCTATGTTTTACCTCCGAATATTTATACCTATATTTACTCGATATTGTCATTTTTAGATTTATGTTCTTGGAGAAGGTCCATACTAATCTTATCTGGACCATTCTAATTTTATAGGATATACTCAATGCAAAATGATTCAAAACCAATTTAATTTGAATTGAACATTAGTTATGTTGCTTTACCTAGATCTAGCAAATTATCTATGTATGTTTATCCATACATTTGTTCAACTTGTGTTATTTCTCGATGTATCCGTGATGAGGTCATTCTTTGTTCCAAATCTAGTGAGTCACCTGCCTTAACCATTTACCACCATATATCTATCCCTACATTTATGTGTTAGATATGTAATCAAAGATATAAAATCATTTGAGATTCATCCTTCTTAGTATAACTGACATGATTACCCCTAGCGTAATATGTGTTTTCTTAATGATCTATATATATATGGAATATTACATATGATATATGAACAAAGTTTAGCTAGCGGCAAGAAAAAGGGACCGGTGCTTCTTATCACTTAATCGAGAATATATATGAGTATCCAGTAAACTTATTCATGTTGGTTCAAAGCTGCTAAATACAACCAAAATGGTAAATCGGAAAACAAAACTAGAACGGAACAAGAGGTCGAAAATCGAGTGTAAAAACTATAACCGAGTTAAGGATGACATCTATCTGCAAGACGAATACGCTTCAGTAGTGCTCGTCGGTTTGGCACAGCTCCCCAAAAGATAAAACGGCTTCAGTTCGTTGGTTGCAGCACAGGGCACCAACGAACTCTGGCGAACTTGAAGCAAGGCGAGAATGAGTTATAAAATCTAGCGTGCTTCATAAGAGATGCTTTTGTTGTTGTTGCGTGTCAAATGAAATGCAAGAGCAATCTATTTATTAGCCAAGTCCAAGTGAAAGGTTGCTAATTTAATCTCCGCCCATCAGAAGATTATGGGCTATAAAGTGGAGCAATCAAAGACACACAATTCAAGGAGACTACTGTATGCTACCATTTGTGCCAACCTACAACAACCCCAATCAAGCCTATCGAGCAGGCCCAACGAACAACCACGGATCACCCACTTCAAATAATTCATATTTTGCGCATCTAACTTTGACTCATTATTTTTTACTTACTAAAAATCGGAATTGAGAAACAAAACATAATACGATTATCTATTTGGAACGTAGTTCGACGCAATATAATTTATTCTGACAAACTAACTCGAGGCTCAAAATTACAATCAAAGTTTACTGTACTGCACAGTCGGCCACTACATTAAATGCATTTTATTTTAATTTTCCAACAATTCGTAATTAATAGTATTAAGTTATTAAAATGATGTACGCATGTAATAAATTGTCTAGTCAAGTTTCCAGAAAAATAGCAATAAATATCTACTGTCATGTATACTCACGTCATGTGACATCTAATTTGTTTCATATGGAAAAGTGGTGTTTCTTTATAAGATAATCGAAAATTATAAGAGAATTATCATCACATGAACTATTTGTTGTATTACATACACGTGTTCGATAAAAACATATAGGAAAAAATGCTATTAACCGTTATCTTTAATGGAATAGTTAAAGGGATGAGGTAGAGGAGCACATTGCACGTGAAGGAATAACTGGGAGGTAGTACAAGAAAATTGGGTATTGCAGTATTTTATTTTATTTTTGAGTTTTAGGCACTTTATAAGTACCGCAAGAGTGCCGTAAATGCTCGTGTAAGGAAAAATCTCATGCGGTAGAAACGAAAATACTAATAAACTTATTTTAGCGGAATTTATTTATGCCTCTGAATGTGCCGCAAAAAGTCAGATGTATGGACATTAGCGGCACTTATCTGTGCCTTAAAAGTGCCACGAATTGTTAGCATTTTCATTATATATATATTTCTAATTTGGTTGAAATAATGACATGCAAGTTAACTTTTCAGAAATATAAAGACAAGTTAATTTGATAGCTGAAAGCCTGAAACCAACCATATATCATCATTATTTCAAATGCAAACACCAATTTCAAAAGGTTTTTGTATAAGTCTCTTTACTTAAATTCTTAAACTATAAAAACTATTCCTTCCATCCCATTAGAAAATACATTTTCTTTTAGGCACGGGAATTAAGAAAGTGGTATTATGTGGTATAGATCATTTGACTTTTTGATAGTTTAATATAGTCCACACAATCTTTGTCATTTTAAGAAACATCTCATTTCAAATGGGACGCTCGAAAATGAAAGTATGTCGTTTCAAACTGAATGGAGGAAGTACTAGACCACAATTTTGAGAAAGAGGAGAAACGAGTTAGGAGGGTTTTTAATTTTTCTAAAGTTTTATTTTATTGAAATCAAATAAATTCTACAAGAAAGTTTTGTTTTATTTTAAACAATGCTTTAAAACTCGCAGAACTTTACGAAATGCCACTAAAAATAAAACAATCCAAGATGTATGTCATATTCGCCCTGTTATCAGTTTATGAATTGTTTTCAAAGTTCAAGGTATTCTATAATGTGTTTTATGTAAGTTAATTTGTTCTTACAATGTAGAATAAATGTGCTTTCATAGATCAGATGAACTAAATCCTTATTGTTCTAACAATTACTAATGGCTCCGGTTAAGAATAACCCATATAAAAAATATTAAGTATCAGAGTATTAAAAATGTTTGCTGCCTAATACATTGAAAAGCAAAAACACTTCAAGAAACCCTAATGTTACCAATATTTTTGATAGATCAGTAACAGATTCAATTCTAGAAAAAAAAGATTCATAAATTCAAATAATTAAACAATTCCGTTTTCGATTTAATACTAATTAATGTTCCCAATCACTCTCACATCAAGTGTAACAACTAAAGTAGTAGAACAATTAATTTTAACAAAAATGATTGAACAACTTGCAAGTTTATCTAGAAAAGCACAATTGCATTACATATATAAAGTATTTATGAAAAAAAATTAAATTACATGTTGCCGGCTCACAAAGATGTTTGCCAATTGCAATATAGCCAACACCTTTTAATGATTCTACAACATACAAATTTAGATCCTCAACTGCAAGTAAAGATGTCAACAAGATCAATCAGATTGAGAAAATATATAGGAATAAGAAAATAATAATGAAAAAAGAGAGTAATAAATAATTAATTAAAAAAAAAATGAGTCAAACGTGGGAAGAATAAAAACACAAGTCTCGTGCATTCTTGAAAGTTGTGTATTCGTACTTTGCATGCATGGCAATGTTGGCATCACATATAACACCTAGTTTATATTTCCTATATAAGTAAAGGTTTTGGACACAATAGTCATGAACCCATAATACAAGAGAAAGTCTAAAGATTCATCACTTAAACCTCAAAAGATTCCATCTTGCTATTGCTAATATACAGAGGAAGAATAAAGCTAAGACAACAAATCAATGATGATAGAATAAAAGAAAAGTTTTGTACAGTATCCAGAAAGTTTTGTTTGACATTGCAACATGTATATATGTATATACAGTCCCAGCTATCAAGATCCATATTTTATTGCAGTCCCTTAACTGAAATTACTTTTTAAACAAACTGATAGTATTTTATTGCAGCCCATACCTCAACTGCATCTGAATTAATTTTAAGGCAAACCCCCTGAAGTACGAATTCAATCTATAACTTAATTATTTTAATTTTACATGGAAAAAATCTTTAAACCATTGTCAGCAGACTGAACCAAGCATTCTAGGTGAATAGAAATTTAGACACCTAAATACATTCTCTCAAACATATCCCAAAGCTAGACACTTGATTTATTGCCAAACCCTAGCTTTCCAGATGGAATATGATGGCAACAGTTTGAGCATGATATTCATTCTTAAATATACCTATTAATATTTTCTTCACATTAAAAAATGAGAGACGGAAAGAAGGGGTCTTTTCCCCAAATTCATAGATGGAATATCAAAGTTTGAGCATGAACTCATTGCTTATTACCTAGTTTATATTTCCTATACAAGTAAAGGTTTTGGACACAATAGTCATTAACCCATAATACAAGAGAAAGACTAAAGAATCATCACTTAAATCAAATCAATCTATTCAGTTTGGAGAGAAATTGTCGTCTTCATCATCCAAATCAATCTATCCAGTTTTAACATTACCACACAAAACAAAAATTTACACTCGTGTGATAGCACACAAAGCAGAATTGCTTTAGTTTTATTTCAACTGTACAAGGACAAAATATCGATTGCGAAAAGAACCTATTCTCTGCCTTGCATGTTGGCACAATGTTGAAACTCTTATTCTTCTTTGTCCATATACAGTGGTGTAAAGAAGGGCACACTATACAACATAATCGTACAAAGTGATTGGATGAATAATGATCAAAAAGAGAACCAGGGGACAAACATAGCTAGAGAGATCCTTCTCTCCCAGGTAAATACTTTTCAAAAGGCATGTAATAAAAGATTCAAGTATAAATGTAGTTCCAGCAGATATAAAGTGGTACCTGAAATGAACACTCCGAGCCTTCCTCCAGTTTATCGTCATGCCTCAAGGAGACCATTATTGTTTTGTCACAGTCGATCTGGAAAAATATGAAGATCAATTGATCTAAAACAACTCTGACTAGAAAAGACAAAGCTCCAGCAGAGAAAAACACGAGGCTAATTCGACCTATTTAGATGCCTAACATTGCCGCATAACACTCGCATAATTTTAGAGACATAAACCCCTGTTGGTGAATTCTATATTTGTTTTTAATTAAAGCTACCCAAATAAGTTTTTAGTATTTGTTAAGTAATAAGAAATAAAATTGTAATGTTTGAAAAATAAGGAGACCAAAAGTATGTCAATTAATTTTATACACTACAATCCCCCAATAAAGCAAACAATCATTTTGAAATATAATTTTCTAACACTCCAAGTTTGATCAGACTCTTTTATTGCTTAAAAAGATCATACAATGCCTTTAAATACGAAAATATAGTACCACAACTTTATGTTTTATACATAAATTGCCAATAAAATTAAATGAAATAGTAATAGATTGAAATTCTACAAATATATATGTGTGTCGTTTCAACCTGACTTAAAATTTGAAATGGGAAAATATTTATTCAAATAAAAATCTGAACCCAGACCATTATAAACTTAATTGTCCAAATGCAATAATTATTAATTTGTTTATTTAATTTTTGTGCCACTATTATATTCTTGATGTAGTATCGACATTGTGATTTGAAAACATTTATAGTATAATTATTCACGGTTTTTCTTATTGGAGCTATAGTTAATCTATGATAACCAGTTAACAGAATGCGCATCGGATATAAGAATTTTGAAATAAAACCGTAAGATATGGAGTAAACAAGGGGAGATCTGATCAATTAATCAGATCAGTAGATCACGAAGGTGAACATGAACGGAATTGTCAATTAATTCGTCGACAAACACGCGTATAAGAATGAATAAATATGAAATCACGCACAAAGAAAGGCAGAGATAACATAAGAAGTTGAAATGCTTTTGAGAGGGGAGGGAGAGACGAAGAAGACCGGTCGTACCTGTAGTATTTGCGCTGGCCGGTGAATTGTCGCCGGAGATGGAGTTCAGGAGGAGGGAGGTGGAGTTGCACGATGGAGTTGAGAGGAGGGAGACGGGGGAAATCGAAGATGCACGATGGACAGTTTTGAAAAAGGAAAAAAAACCCCTAAGCAATTTAGATTAAGTAGTTTAATAATTAATTTAATTCTAAATTAGTTAAGATAACTTAAAGTATTAATGAAAAATAAAGTGTAAGTATTGGAAGAATTAAGTGATCACTATGTATAAATTAATAGTTAAGTAAATCAGTTAACGACAACGGAGATCGGACAACACTAGTCGAACTGTTGTCAAAATATTAAAAAATTGAATACAACAACAGAGAAACAACAACGGAAAGCAAATGCGTTGTTAAAATTGACTACAACATCGGAGAAATGACAACAGTAGGCAAAACCGTTGTCAAAATATTAAAAAGTTAAGTACAACAACGACGAAACAACGGTTATTAAAACCGTTGTCTATGAGCGCGTTTTTAACTAAGACAATAAATAATAGACAAGGGTTATATAGACTGTTGTCTATGAGCGCACTTTTGGTCTTTTCACAACAGGTAAACGACAACGGCGCAAAAAAATCGTTGTCTATGAGCGCACTTTTTGACTTACGACAACGTTTTTATTTACGACAACGTTTTCTTAAAATACGACAACGGTTATTCATCAAAAACGTTGTCTATTAAGCGTTGTTGAAGGCCATTTTTCTTGTAGTGTATGGTTTCTATGGCATTTTGTGACAGTTTTGTACGAATCTGAATTTCCTATTACGTTATTGATTTATTTTGATAAATTGAACAGTAATCTAGAAAACTTTTCTCCTCAGCTTCCATGGATAAGCATCCAATAGTCGCAAAAATATACAAGAGCAAATTGGACGGACTATGTTAACAGCAGCGGTGGTGGGACATGCCGAAACACACTGTTGAAGTAAAGGAAACGAAGTTGCAAACCCAACCGAATATTACTAAATTAACAAACGGATACAGATAAACTGAAGCCTAAATTGCGAAAGCCAAAAGTGCTTGTCGCCCCAAATCAGAAAAGAACAGCCCACAATTCCCGATGCCCCCAAACCCTAGCCCCCAAGTGTTTAAATACTCCCTTACAAAATACAAAAGTCAAAGCACGACAATACAAGGAAAGCATACACGTTTTATAATAAACAAGTCTTCCACTTCTTTTATAATAAATAAGTCTTCTACTTCCTTCATGTTGCTGCCACGTCATTCTTCCTTCGCCGATGGTATACGACGTCTGTAACAACTCCTCCATCCTTCCAAAAAGCCTTGTCCTCAAGGCTCACTTCTGGAAATTGCTGCACGAATTCATCAACACGTACCCAAGTTGCCTCATCCCCACTTCGGCCCTGCCACTGCACCAACAACTCCCTTACCCTCTCGTCCTGCCACCATACCCAGCGATCTCGCAAGATCAACTCTGGTACATAATCAGAATTTGTTAGCCAATAATCCACTGGTAGTTTGGCTTCGACCGGGTGATCGCCTATCGCCGCCTTCAATTGTGATACATGGATTACCGGATGGATGCGCGAGCCGGGAGGAAGGATGAGCTGATAAGCCACGGCGCCTACTCGCTTAGCAATTTCAAAAGGCCCGTAATATCGAGCCGCCAGTTTTGCCACATTTCGTCGGACCACCGAGTTCTGTCGATAGGGCCTCAATTTGAGAAAAACCCGTTGTCCAACATCAAATTGCACCTCTCTGCGATGTTGGTTAGCCGATCGCACCATTCTCGCTTGAGCTCGTTGTAAGTGGCTCTGTAATTGCTGGAGTATCTCGTCCCGCTCAAGGAGCTCCTCGGCGACCGCAGCCACCCGCACCTCTGCCGGCAAGAAGGAGCCTATGGTGGGTGGTGGGCGGTCGTACACCGCTTCAAATGGTGTCATGCCCGTCGATGAGTGAAAACTCGTATTATAGGAGTATTCGGCCCAGGCTAACCATCTACGCCAATGTCGTGGCCGTTCGGCGGCGAAACACCGTAAATATGCTTCAAGCCCGCGGTTGGTGACCTCTGTTTGGCCATCCGTCTCCGGGTGGTAGGCCGAGCTCATCCTCAGTTTCGTGCCCATGGATTTAAATAATGCGGTCCAGAAGGTGCTCAAGAAAACCTTGTCGCGGTCCGTGACGATAGACTTGGGAATTCCATGTAATCTGACGATCTCGTTTGCAAAGACAGTGGCTACCTCCCGTGCGGTAAATGGATGTCGTAGCCCCAAGAAGTGAGCATATTTGGTCAACCTGTCGACCACAACCAAAATACAGTTCGCACCTCCAGATTGAGGCATTCCCTCGATAAAATCCATACTGATGTCTTCCCACACGCGAATGGGAATTGGAAGAGGCTGGAGCAAACCGGCTGGAGAGCGAGTGTCAGATTTTTGCTTTTGACACGTAAGGCATGCCGCGACAAAACTGGTTACGTCCTTCATCATACTAGGCCAGTATACATTCATCGCGAGACAATGATAAGTGCGGAAGGCGCCGGCGTGCCCGCCTTGGGGCGACGCGTGAAACTCCGCTAACAACCTCTGGATAAAAATTGAATCCCGAGACAGGACGAGACGTTCTTGGTAGTATAAAATGTCGTTAACCACGGTGTACTTGGAGATCTTGGTTGGATCCGCAATAAGGAGCCGTCTGATCTCCGCCAATTTAGGATCCCTTTTTGTTTCAGCACAAATAGCACGCTAACCCATCCACGTGGGAATAGACACAGCAGCCAACTCTTTTTCCCCCTCCTCGAAACTCCGAGATAACCCATCGGCTACCCTATTAGTGGCGCCAACTTTATATTCGATGTTAAATTCGTATCCCAACAATTTGGCTACCCAAAAATGTTGCGCCGGGGTGGATACATACTGTTGCAGCAAAAATTTTAGGCTCCTTTGGTCGGTTCTCACCACAAATTTACGACCTACCAAATAAGGACGCCAGTGTTGCACCGCGAGCACTAATGCCATCAGTTCCGACTCATACGCTGATTTTGCCATACTCTTGTCGGATAGGGCTTTGCTGAAATACGCAATAGGCCTCCCGCCTTGCATAAGGACCGCTCCTAAGCCGCTCCCGGATGCATCACACTCCACGACTAACAGCTGGCTAAAGTCCGGATTAGCCAAAACCGGGGTGGTGGTGAGTGCTTGCTTTAACTGCTCAAATGCTCTTTGAGCTTTAGAATTCCAAACTAACTTCTTTACTTGCTCTTTCTTCAAAAAGTTAGTGAGAGGACGCGCCATCTGTCCATAGTCCCGGATGAAGCATCGGTAATATCCTGTCAAGCCGAGAAATCCCCGTACGGCCTTAACAGATTGCGGACACGGCCATCGTAAAATTGCAGAAATCTTGCCCGGGTCCATTTGAACTCACTGACCTGACACCAAGTGACCCAGATACTCCACCTCTTGTTGTCCCCACGCACATTTCTTGGGGTTGACCACATAAGAGTGAGCTTGCAGCAGCGAGAGAACCTCCTTCAAGTGGCAACGGTGCTCTTCTAAATTCCGACTATAAACTAAGATGTCATCGAAGAAGACTAACACGAATTTGCGCAGGTGGGGTCGGAGTAAATCGTTTATTGCGGCTTGAAACGTTGCCGAGGCATTTGTCAACCCGAAAGGCATCACGAGAAACTCGTAATGCCCGGAATGCGTGCGGAACGCAGTCTTTGCTACATCTTCATTAGCCACTCTGATCTGATGATAACCCGACCGGAGATCCAGTTTACTGAACCATTGAGCCCCGTGTAATTCATCTAGCATTTCTTGAATCACGGGTATCGGATAACGATCCGGAATGGTCTTCTTGTTCAACTCGCAGTAGTCGATGCAAAAGCGCCAACTACTATCCTTCTTACGTACCAAGAGTATCGGGCTTGAGTAGGGACTACAGCTGGGCTGTATGATTCCAGCCTCCAACATTTCCGATACCAGTCTTTCCATTTCATCCTTTGCCGAATGACTGTAGCGATAAGGCCATACCGAGACTGGTGACGTGTCTGGAAATAGGGAGATGTGGTGATCCACAGTTCGCCGGGGAGGAAGTTCGATAGGCGGCTGCATGACTGCGGGAAATAACTCTTCAAACTCCTTCTTAATACTTGTTGCTACTGGCGAGACTACCTCGTGTTCTCGTTCAGATGTTGTCGTTGTCAGGCCTGCTAGTTCCGTCGCCTGTTGAACCCAAACCACCCAACTCCCTTCACGATTGTGACTTTCTGCAACTTATGTGCTGACAGTTCTCTCCGCACTAACTTAGCTTCCTCTTTGATTTGCACCGGTTCCCCTTTGTAAATGAACCACATAGACATGTCGCACCAGTTAGCGACCACATATCCCAATGTCCTTAGCCAAGAAACCCCCAATATTATGTCCACACTACCCATTTGGAGAACGTGACAATCCACACGAAACTCGTGGCCTTGTAATTTGAGAGACAATTGCTTGCACGCTCCTACTGTTCGAGTCCTCCTTCCATCCCCCAGTCTCACCGCCGATTGGGTTGTGACATCCAACGGTAGTTTAAGCTCGGCGACAGTCGAGCTTGAAATGAAACAGTGGCTCGCCCCGCTGTCCACCATAACTATCACGGGCGAATCATGTAATGTTCCCTTCAGTTTCATCGTGTGTGGTCCATCAATGCCCCTAGCTGCCAGTTGGGACAGCTCCAACGACTGTTGCTCTAACACCGGCTCCTCTGCTTCATCAACATCAAACCAAACTTCCTCATCCTCATCCTCCCCTCCAATCATCAATCTTAATGATTTTTCGGCGCATTGGTGGTTGGGGGAGTACTTCTCGTCACACCGGAAGCATAACACGGCCATGCGTTTGGATAGAAATTCCTTATTTGACATTTGTCGGAATGGCGCGCGCGATTGAGTCACACTAGCTGTGGAGGCAGTTCCAGAACGCGTGGTAACTGATGCCTTTGGGCCCGAACTCGCCCCACTGGAATTCCCCGCATAAGATGATTTGCTCGTACCAGAGACAAACGGGGTATTTCCCTTGCTTACCCAATTTCCCCGTGCCTTATAACTGCCTCCCAGCTCTTGTTCAATCTCCCGCGCCAAATGAATGGTGGTCAGAAGATCTATGGTATCACGCGAACGTATTTTCAGCCGCACCTCTTCCTTCAATCCTTGGAGAAACATCCCCAAAATATGTAAATCTGGAAGTCCTTCCACGTGAACTAAACGGGCGATAAATTGGTTCACATATTCGCTTATGGTTCCTGTCTGCTTAGTTTTAACGAGAACTTCAAAAGGGTTTGCCATAGGATTTACGCCGTACATTCGGAGTACCTCGGACTTCAGTTGTGGCCACATTATTTCCGGGCGTTTTCCACGTGCCCATTGGTACCACGACAAGGCGTCCCCTTCCATTGCCACCAAGGCGACATCCACCTTACGGTGCTCCGGCACGCCTTGTAGATGAAAATACTGCTCAGCCCGTGTGATCCATGTTTTCGGCCCGTCGCCATTAAACATGGGTAGAGAAATGCGAGGGCTAGACGGGTCTGTTGTAGCTGCTGGGGCGCCCACTGGACCACCCCAATTGGTCATATTATTCACCCAACCTGAGCCATAAGGATTGAATCCACCAGGCACAAAACCCCCTCCTGGAACAAACCCACCTCCATTCGGACTCCCATTTACTCCTCCAGTTAATCCTGCGTTCACACTCCCGGCCAACCCGGAATTCATTCCGCCGCCCAAGCCTATGCCGCTATGAGGAAGGGGCCCCGGCCCACCTCCCGCAAACCCAGGTGGAAGCGTCATCCCTCGCCTGCCCCCGCCGCCGATGTTCCCAGTACTCCATCCAACAACAACTGCACGTCCATTTCTCGAGCTCCCCATCGTTGAGGGTTGAGGAAGAAACTCGGAAACGGCACGTGCCCACGCGACGTGGGTGCTCCCCCTTGCCCACCGAAAATAGAGTTGTCCACTAGTGTAGTGGAAACACGCCCATCGCTAAATTGCAATCCTCCGTAAGGCGGCTGCAACCCCGTCGTCCAGATCGGCATCCCATACGTTGGGTTCACTGGCGCCATAATGACCGCCATCTCTGGGGCCTGACCACTTCCGTCGATGGGTCGTTCGCCCAGTTCTGGCCCTCCTCCCGTCTCACTCGATTCCCCCGCCATCATTCGGTTGACGATGTGCCCTCCTTCGGCCACTCCCGCGCCCGTAGCTGGCGTAAGACCACCGTTACCAGATTCGCGGACACTTTGAGCCCGAAATAAACGCTCGATATTTTTCATCGAGTCGCGTAGCTCGTCGATTTGCTGAATTTTAGACATAAGAGGTCTCCATTCCTCAAATTCCGCTCGTATCGCCTCCGTTCCCTTCTCCAACGTCTCTACTCTCGAATCCATCTGCGCTCGAGCTTGATTGCGAGTCACAGGGGACATACACCGATCCGGCAGGTCGGACCAATTTGTTGAAGTAAAGGAAACGAAGTTGCAAACCCAACCGAATATTACTAAATTAACAAACGGATACAGATAAACTGAAGCCTAAATTGCGAAAGCCAAAAGTGCTTGTCGCCCCAAATCAGAAAAGAACAGCCCAGAATTCCCGATGCCCCCAAACCCTAGCCCCCAAGTGTTTAAATACTCCCTTACAAAATACAAAAGTCAAAGCACGACAATACAAGGAAAGCATACACGTTTTATAATAAACAAGTCTTCCACTTCTTTTATAATAAATAAGTCTTCTACTTCCTTCATGTTGCTGCCACGTCATTCTTCCTTCACCGACGGTATACGACGTCTGTAACACACACCATCAAAAAAAACAACCCCTCATCATATGTCGTGGTTCATTGCTACTTTCAGTATCAATGGCGACCTCTTAAAAAGTTTCACACCCTACAAATCCTCTAAGGAAGTCGAAGACACTGTCCCACAGATTGCTCTCAACAACTTGATCCTCTTCTCCACCCGTAGTAGCCACATCTTCCCTGGAACAACATCAAATCACATTCCGTCGTATGCTACTAGTGCAAATTCTACTATTGGTAATCATGTACTTGTCATTGACAATATTTACTTTTTTACTGCAATAATCACATGACACTTTAAAACCACAATGACCCTTGTGCTGTTGTGCAGACCTTTTGTCAAATGCCCAGGACAAATATTACCACAAAAATCAGTTAATTTTGTGTACTCATCTAATTACAATGGAACCATGATAATTAAAATTAAAGTCACAACTTGCTTTCATTTTTAATTTGCCTACATTTAACAATGCAATCACCAATTTCTGCTATAGTTCATTATGCATCTCAACAAGAGACGACGACTCAAACAAGTAACACAAACGACACCATGCTGCAAACAAGCAAACTCATCAATACACTATCAGATAATGTTTACGAGTACTTGATAGAATGAGCGGGTGATGAAATGTGGCTATTTGTCACTTTGCATGGCTCCTCTTTTCAGAGCTTTTGTTGATGAAGAAGAATGAATACCGTTAGGCTTGGATGAAAAGACTAAGACCATCCACATCGCAGTAAAAATTGCCATTCATGTGTATTGATGGATGAGTTCCAACGTTGTGGCCTTGTGATGATGGAGAGAGAAACTCCAACATCCAAAGTGTTAAATGGAGAGAGACTATATATGACAGGTGGATCCTTTGTTGTGGAAAAGTCAATAGTTGCTACAGTGAGAGACTATTTACGTTTGCACTACACAAAACAAAAGTGAGTCTCCTTATTAAATTCTCAAATCCTGCAATATATGTGATAAATGATTTAAAGCTATTTTCAGATGATGGCGAGGTTCTTCTGGGGATCCATGGGTGAGATCCGGAAGACTCACTGGGTTGCGTGGGAGACTGTCTGCTTGCCTCAGGATGAGGGAGGCCTTAGGCTACGCAGACTGTCTGATGTGTTGTCGGCTTGCAGTTACCAGCTGTGGTGGAGGTTCCAGTCCCGTGACTCTATCTGGGCCCGCTTCATGTGGGCTAAGTACTATACGCCTTTTTATCCGGCTACTTTGTCTGCTCCCTACTACGCCAGTCGGCCGTGGAAGCGGCTCTTGAGGCATGGTAGGCCTGCTCATGAGTTCGTGCGGTGGTCTTTGAGTAGTGGTAGGGCTAGTTTCTGGGATGATTGTTGGATGGGTGACCGCCCCCTTTCCTCCTACTGTCCTCCGGATGCTGATCTTGGTTGCTATCAGGTACGCCATTTTTTGCATGTGCATGAGCATACATGGTTGCATGATCGTTTGTTGCATATGCATGTTTCATGCGGCTTGCCTATTCAGTTGATTGATACTATTAGCCAGACTCATGTGATGCCAGATGGGGATGATGTTCTGCATTGGACTCTTACTACCCACGGTGAGTTCTCTCTTTCCTCCGCATGGGATCGTGTCAGACATCGGCTGCCTAAGCGGCCTCTGTTCGGGGATATTTGGGGGCCTTATCTGCGCCCTACCATGTCGGTCTTTTTATGGAGGTTGTTATATGCTCATTTGCCAGTGGATACTCATTTACAGAGGAGGGGGATTACTTTGGCTTCTGCCTGCGTGTGTTGTCCTTCTCGTTCTATTGAGTCGGTTGTGCATGTGTTTTTGTCTAGTGTCTCTACGAGGGCTGTCTGGACTTACTTTGAGCCTTGGTTTCCTCCAGCACACACTATTCACACGAGTACTGCCATTGCTCATAGACTAGGTCACTGGCGGTCAGCTCTTCCGAGAGCCTCCGCCAACCATATTGCTTTCTTGATTCCTTGTTTGATCTTTTGGTTTCTGTGGACGGAGAGGAACAGTAGTAAGCATCGTCGTGTTCCTTTTCGTTCGTCTCACGTGATTTGGCAGTTGGAGCATCATCTGCACTTATTGGTGGCTGCTGGGAAGCTTCTTCCTGCATAGTGGGCTGGCTGCTTGCCTAGGGTGCCCTTTATGCCCCCTCATCAGCCGATCAGGAGAGTCCTTCGGTCTCTCATGGTCTTGTGGCATCCCCCGGAGGCACCCTGGGTTAAGCTGGATACGGACGGTTCTTTCGATGCGGGCACTGGATCGGCGGCAGGTGGAGGTTTGGTCCGGGGTCATTCTGGATCGCTCTTGACAGCTTTCTGCTTGCCGTTGATCGCTTCTTCGAGTTTCGATGTTGAGTTGCTAGCCCTTCTTCAGGGTCTTCGGCTGGCCACTCAGTTATCATCAGATATTTGGATCGAGTTGGATGCTGCAGCGGTGGTTACTATTCTCTCTTCCGGTCGGCATGGTTCGGCTGCGATGCGTCACACTTTGGCGCGTATCAGACTTCTTCTTAGAGGTGTCCGGTTTCGTATCTCTCATATCCATCGTGAGGGGAACAAACCGGCTGATTTTTTGGCTCGGCGTGGTCATCAGGTTTTGGAGCTTACTACATATGATGTTGTTTCTGCACCGAGGTACTTACAGAGTTTGGTTAGGATGGACCAACTTGGCTATCCTAACTTCAGATTTCGTCATCACACAGCTTGAGTTTTTGCTTATGTTTTGGATCTTTACGTTTTTCTATTTTTCGTGTTTCGTTTGTTTGGGCCATCTGTTAGGCCTTTTATTTGTTTTCATGGTTTTTTCCATTATGATTTGTAGAGGATGTCTATTTAGGCAGGCCACGAACATTGTACTATTCTGAATATGATATGGACGGGTTGGGAGTCTGCCTAACTCCCCGCCCACAATGGGCGTTTTGATTAAAAAATGATTTAAAGCTATTTTGAAAAATTAAAATACTGGCTCCCAATAAAAGTAGAATTGATAGATATAGATGAAGGAATGTGAATATGCTTAAAAATTAAGTGTTTAAGAAGAAGATTGATGGATGATAGGTATATGGATAAAGGAGTGTGGATGCTCTAATCTAAAAAAGCAAACTTACGTGAAGAGCATCATAGTCCCTAAACTTAAGTTCCAATGTTCCAGAATTTCATGTAATAACGTCATTTTATAAGTCAACGCATCTTACTATAGTATTCAGTCGTAATGCCTCAATTTTTAGTGTACAAAATTATCAAAATATAACTTAGTATATAATTTTTAGTATAGCTGTTAATCTACAAATAAGGGATAATTTATATGCTTTTAAATTTATTAGTAATTTTTTAATGAATTTAAATATGAAAATTAATCATTATTTAAATAAATTTATGTGTTACTTAAAACTACAATTTTTTATCAATAGTATGTAATGAATTAGTCACATCTATCTTATTTATAACGCCCGAGTTGCCAATTTTGCAATCAATTGCAAATTGAACAATAAAATCAGGCAAATTAGATATTAAATCAAAATCGAAGGGTAATGTTGAATTTTTCTATCCTAGACCGAGTTGTAGACCCGGTGGTTAAAAACCATGACACATCACATGTTTGTAAAAAAAAAAATTAATAAAAAATACAACTTCTATCCTAGACCACAAGGTCTTGTAGACCCGGTCTAGGATAGAAAAATTCGGTAATGTTGGAACTGAGTTTACACGACTTTATCTCCTCTGCCCCAGCCCTTCGACGCCGCCTTTTCAATGTTTATCAACTTCACTAAAGCTCTCCTTCACTGTCAATCGAACTGCTAACCCCACCTCCAAAACTCCATTCGGCACACCTCCGACTCAGCGAAACGGTGAAGTGCCTTCTCCCAACCGTCTCCTTATACTCCGCTGTTATCCTCTGCCTTAGCCCCTGAAAGTCTTTTGATTGTCTAATGTATCAATTGATTACCGTAATACTCTTCGAGCTCGGGATTCCCGCTGTTTTGCGTCTTCCCTTTAACTTTATCTTTTTGTTCGTAAATTAATTTGCTTTGCCTAATTTTTAGATTGTTTTTTGGTTGCATTTAGTTTCATATTTGTCCGGGGGTTTGAAGATGGACTTTGGAATTGGTTGTATTGGATCATTTGAATAAACTCAACATATTGTGGAATTTTGAAGAATGAAGTTATTGTTATTTGTTCTGTTGTTCGTTGTTTTTCTTATTCTATTGTTTGATTCAGCACTTAAGCAGAAGGAATGCAGTGAATATACATACTCGGAATTACTCATCAGCCTATAAAAGAGGTAGGTGATCACTGACGCCTCCTTCATTTGCTTTCTTGTAATTCAATGAAAGGAATTATCTCTGTTCTTTGATTCCGGAAGTGATTGAGTAATTATGGTTGTTGGATATTTCAGTTTCCCTTTTAATTACTTAAGGTGCAGCAGCATATGTGCAACCACACTATTGGAGGAGTGATTGTATTCACTATGTTACGTTTAGATCTTTTAATGGATTTAACCAAACAATTGAGACCATATATTACTCTATTTAGGTATTTGTAAGTCAATGTATATTTTATACCTAATTATTTCTACAGTACTAGATGAGAAAGCACTAGAAGAGGATGCAGAAAGAAAAATAGGATGGCTGTTGAAGCTATTTTTTGCTGGAACTGCTATTTTCATCGGCTGCAGCTTATTTCCATACATGGGTATGCCTATTTGAAAGGATAGCCATTTTATATGCAGTCATTGAGCCCTTTGTATCAAAATTTAAACTAAGATGTTTACCATTTTGGCCTTTTGTAGGAGAGAATGTGATGCAGCAGTCTGTTAAACTTTTACAAGTGAAGGATCCTTTATTCAAAAGAATGGGGGCATCCAGATTAGCACGGTTTGCAATAGATGGTAATACCCTAAACCCTAAAATTCCCAGATGTGTTAAATAGCATGTTAATTTTAT
Source organism: Lavandula angustifolia (assembly GCA_028984105.1). Taxonomy (NCBI): domain Eukaryota; kingdom Viridiplantae; phylum Streptophyta; class Magnoliopsida; order Lamiales; family Lamiaceae; genus Lavandula; species Lavandula angustifolia. The sequence continues at coordinate 28,434,765 of CM054808.1, forward strand.
ATATTCTAGCATGTGTATGCCAAGTTGTACTCTCCCTTCCCAGAATAAATGATTTTCACTCTGTTCTTTCTATGATTAATTTTCCAAATGATTGGAAGTAGTTTATGAGTAAAAAGATCTCAATATGATAGAGTTGTTGTTGGTTATGTCAAAATCAACAGTTCTTACTCTTAAATCCAGTTTCAAATATGCTTGCTTGCTTATATGAATCATATCACCCAACATATGATGTTTTAGTTGGCCATTTAGTAGAAGAATATAAGATGCAAATGCTGGTATTCTTATGAAGGAAGACCAGAGAAAGGTAAAAGTTGAAATAGTGAGAGAGTAAATCTAAGATCCAAAACAAGATGCTGACAAAATGTGCATATGCTCGACATTCTTACCGTGCTAGCTGTGGATAGCATGTTCCTTTGTTAAGGGAGCTGATGAATTTTATTATAATCTTCATATTGATAGCTGAAGTAATCTTGAATGCTTATAATGCTAATAGTTGAATTAGGCGGTTTTGCACTTGCTTAACTTTTTAGTATTTACAAATTAATTCTTCTCAGTTCTCCATTTCGTATTTTCAATTCTCTAAAATGTTTTTGGAGATTATCACCGTACATGTTTTGCATTGATGGGGTGGTTAGATAGCAAGAAAAAAGATTTGGTATGTTGCTTGGTTACATATAACAGTTTAACATATGATCAAATGCTTAGTTTGTATCAGAGAATGTATTATCTCTATTTGTTAATGATGATTTATGTTTTTAAATTTTAAGCCTCTGACCTTTTGAACATGCGAAATTAGATATGTGGATTATCACAAAGCTTCCAGATAGATATAACCATCAATTTAGTTTGGTGATGTAATGTTAATATCTTACTTTCTGTTAATTTTCAGGTGCTGAAAATTAGGAAATTAATGTGAGCAAGCACATCATGAAAAATACAACTCCATATTTCAAAACGACCATCTATATAGTATTTATGTTGTATTTCACAATTGTGGTCAATTAAAATGAGTTTCACTACCTTCCTGCTTTGAGTAATATAGCTACTATATATACATGTACAACTTCATTCTAATGTCCTAAAATTGTTTACAATTCCACTACACCACATAAATATAATATGAGCTCTCATGAAAAATTCAAAGTATTTATGTTGTATTTCACAATTGTTGTCAATTACAATGAGTATCAGTACTATTGCCACTTCTTGCTTTCAGTAATATAGCTATTGTATATACATTTACAACTTTATTCTAATTTCCTAAAATTGCTTGCAATTCAACTACACCACATAAATATAATACGACCTCATTTAACTATTTAAAGTATCTCATGGTAGAAGGTTGAAACTTCTTATACTTTTTTACGATCACTTGTGTACGATTGGTTAACATAACTACAAAAGAGAAATTGAGGACACATATTCAAATCACGAATCAGATATTATTCGATAATTCTTAATCTTACAGAAACAAAAACATTTGGTAAATCATCTCCTTATTTATTTACTTCTTTAATTTTTTTTTTTTTTGGCTTACAGATTTTATATTTCATTAAGACAATGCAAATAGAGATTGTTCCCCAAAGAAGATCTTCAAAAAGGCATCGAACTGCTAATGCTAATTCAAGCAATACCCCTTCGATGCTTATATGCTCCAACGAGGCTCCAATGTCAAATCAAAACACGCCACCTACTACTCAGCTTTTAAGAGATACCTATGTGAATACCGACTTTCATGACGTTACAGTTATGCATGATGAAGAGAATACAAATTATATCAATGGTTAGCTCACATTTTGTTGAGTAGTAAATTCTTTTTATTAAATGGAGCAACAAAGTATTCTATATCCTAACTAATCACATAGATCTTAAAATTAGTTGTGTATTACGTCGTGCATATATATTTGACCACATTTTCATAAGCTAAAAATGTTTATGTCAGGCTTCTTGAACATTGAAGTAACCCCGATTTCTGACACAATCGACGAAGGACGCAACACAACAATGATTAAGGGTGAGTTATACACATATTATACTATGCATTTTTTTTACTTTTTAATTTTAACCACACATCAAAATGTCTATATTGTTAGCTAATAAATCTAATTTAATTGTAGATGATGCAATGATTGAAGTTATTATTGGTGTTGACTCAAACAACATTCCTTCCACGAATCCACACTCCATCGGGTTTTCCATAACACGTATCAATGCATCACTTACTACTGAGTTTCTAAGAGATGAATATACAAATACTGACCTCCATGATGTTCCAATTGTCCAGCAGCTAGAGAATGCATATTCCACTGATGGTTAGTTACAATTTAGTGCATGACATAGTAATTATTTTGAGAGCTGAACAATTAGAAACAATATATACGTTTTAACAGGCTTCAACAATATTGAAGTATCCCCAGCTCCTAACATTGCAATGCATAAAAGAGGACACAATGCAAAAAGAGGACGCAATGCAAAAAAGAAATGATGCTAAGTTGTGATATAATTAATTCATAAAATTACTAAATCTACATAAAACTGTATAGATTGAAAACGTATTACTTCTTAACAAAAAAATATGACTAATTACTTAACTTTTTTGCAGTAAAATACGCAGACATGGGGGATCCAATACACAAGTGCGGCAGTTGCAAAGCTCTATTTTGGTTAGATGAAAGATTGGCATCTTCAACTAAACGAGATCCAAAATACTCCAGATGCTGCATGAAAGGCAAAATCAAGCTCCCAAAAATGAAGACACCGCCAAAATTATTATATGATCTTATGTTCGACAAAAATGAAATGAGCAGTCATTTCAAGAACATATCCGATGGTTTAACAATATGTTTTGTTTTACATCTATGGGAGGGAGAATAGATTCGAGCATTAATACTGGAAATTCACCTCCTATTATTCGAATGCACGGCCAAAACTACCATCGAATTGGAAGTTTACTACCAATGGAAGGAAAACCACCTAGATTTGCCCAACTTTATATCTACGACACAGAAAATGAAATTGATAATCGACTTCGATCAATGCAGTAAGTGTTATTTGTATAATATTTCCCAGTTATGAATAGAGTTATTTCTTTTTATAAATTAATCAAATTATTTTTTTAAATAGGTCAGAAAAAGATGCAAATCCGCTTGACATTCAAATCGTAGGAAGAATACGGAATATGCTTAATGAGCACAATGTTTTAGTCAAATCATTCAGAATGGCAAGAGAAAAAATGCTTGAAGCTGGGACATCCGAAGTGAAATTGGGGCTCATTGGAAAAAGACAACATGATACAAGACTTTATAATCTTCCTTCTGTATCCGAAGTAGCTGCATTAATCGTAGGTGACTTTGATGCTACAATGTCAGAGAGAGATATAATTATTGAGACTCAAACAGGGCTACTACAACGAATAACCCAGTTACATCCTCCCTATCTTCCGTTACAATACCCTCTGTTATTCCCTTACGGCGAAGATGGATACAGCGAAGACATTGCCTTTTCTGAAGCGAGCGCATCTTCCCACGGATCCAGTGTCAGCTTAAGAGAATTTTTCAATCATAGAATGCATGACAGAAAAAACAAAAGTTCATTAATTTTGTCATCAAGAAGGTTATTTCAGCAGTTTTCAGTCGATGCTTATGCGACTATAGAGTCTTCTAGATTATCATTCATTCAGAACAAGCAAAAAAAATTACGCGTCGATATGTATAAAGGTTTGAAGGAAGCACTTCTAAGAGGCGAAACAGATACAACAAAGCATGGCCAACGCGTTATTTTACCTTCAAGTTTTACTGGCGGAGCACGTTATATGATACAAAACTACAAGGATGCCATGGCAATTTGTGGATGGGCAGAATATCCAGATTTATTCATCACATTTACCTGTAATCCGAAATGGCCAAAAATAGTTAGGTATGTACATAAAAGAGGTTTGAACCCTGAAGATCGACCTGATATACTTGCTAGAATATTCAAGATCAAACTAGACAACTTAATGGAGGATTTACGAAAGAATCAACATTTTGGCTCAGTCAAAGCAGGTACGAAATTTTTTATTTATTACACAATCCACGCCCATAATTAACTTTCTATTTTAATATTTTGTAGTTGTTTACACCGTTGAATTCCAAAAGCGAGGCCTTCCGCATGCTCACATACTTCTCTTCTTGAATGCTAATGATAAACATCGAACTCCTGCAGACATTGATAAAATTATCACAGCCGAAATTCTCAATCCTAAACTCGAACCACAATATTATAAGTGTGTAGAAGCGCATATGGTGCATGGTCCTTGTGGGCTTGCAAATAAAAGATCGACGTGTATGTCTAACGATCGTTATATCACTTATTTTCCCAAGAAGTTCAGTGACATAACATGTTTGGATGATGACGGATATCCAATTTACAGGCGTCGAGATAATGGCAGGGTCATTGTAAAAAAGGGTATCCCTCTAGACAATAGATATGTGGTGCCACACAATCTCAAACTACTTCTGAAATATGACGCCCATATAAATGTTGAGTGGGGCAATCAATCACGGTCAATAAAATATCTCTTCAAATATATAAATAAAGGACATGACCGTGTGACTGCAGCCTTTTACGAAGCGAATGGAGATGGACAAACACACACAAACTGTGATGAAATCCAACTCTATTACGACTGCAGATACATTTCACCATGCGAAGCATGTTGGAGAATATTCGGTTTCCCCATTAACTTTAAGAATCCTCCAGTTGAGCGACTGAGCTTCCATCTCCCAGAAGAACATACTGTAATATTTTCAGAAAATGATCAAACAGATCATGTGCTTAATCGCCCCACTGTCAGACAATGTATGTTTCTAGCTTGGATGAAAGCAAATAAAAGTTATCAAGAAGCTGGAGAACTGACTTATGCCAAATTTCCAACTAAATTTGCATGGAGAGACCGTGAATGGAAACCTAGGAATGAAAGATATGCAATTGGAAGGATCTATTGTGTTCCTCCTGGTTTGGGAGAGAGATACTATCTTAGATGTCTACTCTGTTGGGTTATGAGTCAGTAGATGGTACTCAGCTGTCTAGTGGTTAAAAGAATATTGGGGGAAATCATAGTAGTACTATGGAATTAAAGATCCCAAAACCCAACTGATATCAGTCGTGCAGTGTGTCTATAGGATTAGATGATGTATAGGCTAGACTTGTTTATTTTGATTATCTTCTGTCTAAGTCCTGTACGGGGTAAACTGTTGGACTGATCTTCTGACGAAGTTACTTTCCAGAACCCCACGTCATCTTTGTAAGAGCTTGCGTTCTTCAGCCAACAACTGATCTTCACCTCAGTCGGAGACAGCCCATCAGCTGATAAGCCATCAGCAGAAGAACATATGCAAAGCTCCAGGCACCTTCGCCGCACGGTGACCTACTCAGTAGATGTATTCCTTGTCAGCCGACTCAGTTGAAGAAGACAGAGACTTATCTAGTCTACTGTGTCCGACAGAAAACGACCCAGTCGCACAAGTCTTTTCGAAGTTCAGCAGAAGATCTTACGAGGTTGTTTGATTAGTCAACCTTGACTCTGACACATTCTCACCAACCACAAACCTCGACCAATGAGAAGCCGACAGCGCCATATCTGCTCTACACAGTAAAGCTGCTCTCATGTACAGTAATTAACTACCCTGCTGCAACAAATTCGAAATTATGGCCGTTTTCTTTGGAAGCTTGTGACACGTGGCATCGTGGTCTCCAACGGACATATGCCATAGCTCACAACTATAAATAGAGAAGAAATTCGAAGGTCCACGCACGGGGACTCATAAGGGAAAAAGCTCAAGCTCAAGAACACTCTAGCGAACTCAACAGATTATACAGAGAAGAACTTGCTTTCATAGAATATTTGTAGTTCTTCTCTCTAGAGTATTTAGATCCCTTTCTTCTCTAGACTAAGCTCATTGCGGTTATAGCTTAGATTTCGAAGGAGTTCACTTTTAGTGAATTGTTCTTATTGTAAGAACTCCTTCTTAGTTGGAGATTATTCCCTCCCTTTCGAACTTCGGTTTGAATTGTAAAGTCGCTAAGGACTATAACTTAGAAGGATTTGTCCAGTGCACAGATACCTGCTAAGGCTTGCTCAGTATAATCAACAAGTTATCCTGCCATTGTCAGGACCGTGGACGTAGGATCTTGCGTATCCGAACCACGTTAAATCGCTTGTGTTCTTTACTGTTTTATTGCATATCATAACTGTTCAAAATCATATGTTTGCATAAAACTTGTTTCAAAAGCGCACAGCTAAAAGAACTTGATTTGTGAAAAGCGTTTTTTAAAACTAAGACGAATTTCCGAGCCCCACACTTATCCGCACACAAAACATCTCCGACTGAGTTTCGAACGACTGACTCAAGTCAGTAGGAGAGCTCAGTAGCTGGCACACTCTGACCCGTGATCGAAGGTTACTATTTCACACTGTTCATCAGTTGCACTAAACAGCTCAGCTGTCCTTCGGTTCGAGAAAAAGAAACTGCCATCAGGTGTATTCACCCCCCCTCTACACCTGACTATCGTCTCCGGACCAACAATTGGTATCAGAGCAACGGTGTTCAACTGATCACCTGTTCTGTACTACTAGTCTTCTCAAACAGATCCTTGAAAACGTTTTCACTGCACAAGCATCTCTTCTTTCATCCTTATACCCGTTCGCATAATGTCTGACATGTCAGGTATCATGATGGTGCCGATGTTCTCAATAAAGAACTTCATGGTATGGCGTGTGAGAATGGAGGCACACCTCACATCACTGCACGATAGCATGACGGACGTCCTGGAGACTGGACCCATCATTCCCATGATTGACAGCATTCAGTTCGCTGTTGCGGGAGGTGTAGGAGCACAGATTGGTGCTAAGGTTCCCAAAGACAAATCAGCCTTCACGCCTAAAGAGAAAAAGCTGCATAACCTTGACCGAGTTGCGCGAAACGTAATACTGACAACGCTCAGTGACTCTCATCTCGGGAGGGTACAGGACTGCAAAACGGCAAAAGAGCTATGGGATGCTTTGGCTGTACTGAGCCAAGGAACCCCGCAGATCAAAGAAAACAAGCTCGAATTAGAGCTTCAGAAGTTCGAAGCCTTTGCAATGGAGCCCAGTGAGACCATTGACGAGCTCAGTGTCAGATTTACAAACCAGGTCAATGTCATCAACGGGCTGGGAAAGGTGTTCACCAACAAAGAGATGAACACAAAGATCTTGAGAGCGCTACCTCGACAGAAGTGGCTTCCATTTGCTACTTATTTACGTCGCTCTGATCTAAATGCTCTAACTCCTGATGTTATATTTTCAGAACTAAAGACGGAGGAATTTGAGCATAGTCTACCTCAAAGGTGTTCCAGTGCTCCAGCTGACACACAGATCGATCATGCTTTTAAAGCAGCGTCGTCAAGAAAACTTGATCCAAACCGATTTCCTCAAGCAAGGCAGTGGCCACTATCGAAGCAAAATCTTGTGAGACTTCAGGCACAGACCAGCTGGCTGTGATGGCTCTCAAATATCACAGAGAAAAGGAGAGAGTCAAAAAGCTGAGGAAATACAAAAGAGTTTCTCCCTCAGGTAAGGAAGATTATCAGAAAAGGGAAGAATCTAATCCTTCTACTGAATGCAGGAACACAGAGCCTGCTGCGAGTCCATCCAAAGCTTCAGCTGGAAAAAGCAGCAGAACATCCACCTGTTATAACTGTAAGAAGGAGGGACACTATCGACGATCTGTCCCCGAACTCTCAGCTGCTCAACGAGCAGAACGGCAGGCCAGAAGAGAAAATTTTGCCCAAAGAAGGTAGGCCTACATCGCCGGAGAGATATCTGAGAACTCACTTGAGGAGGATACATTTATGTATTCCTCTGAGGACGAAGCTGCATTTGTAGCAGTTGAGGTCGGAGAAACGGTTCCCGAAGGAACAACCGAATCTTGTCCGATGGCCGGAGAAGAGACCGAGGTAAACTCCAAACTTAATATAATCTCTTCTTCACACAAGCACACACGACACGTGCTCGGTCATAGATGATCCTCCTGGATGTGGTACAAGCATACGACGATCTGCTAGAGGAACAGATTCAGCTGAGCGAAAGTTCAGCAGAACGATCCAGGAACTGGAGATGGTAAAAGCTGAAAATCAGAGACTTTCTTCTGATTGTCAGGTCCTTGGGAAGTCTTTATTTCTTGTATTGCAGAACTTAGCTTATTCATCTGCTTAGCCAAATTCTCCATCGTAGCTTGCTGATCCTTCTTGGTCTGATTAATTTCCCGCTGCATTTGTTGTTGAAATGCGGTGGTATCTTTCTGCGAAGAAACCATCTCGGCCAAGAGTTTTTCTAAAGGGCTCTGCTGTTCCAACTGGGCAGGCTGGGCGTTCTGCTGCTGAAAATGGGTAGGCTGGGCGTTCTGCTGTTGAAAATGGGCAGGCTGGGCGTTCTGCTGCTGAAATTGCCTCTGGTGCGGGGGTCTATATGTCTGCTGATAGTTGTTATGATTAGGAGGATTGTATGGCTGGCGATAGCCATGTTGTTGCTGATATGGTTCTTTGAAATTGGGTTTGAGGCGGATTCCTAAGCTGAAAATGCTCCTCCGGTTGCTTCCAACGGAGATTCGGATGAACCCCTTGTTGTCCGCTCCAATTTCCTGCAGCGTTTACTTCTTCTCCCAGACATTGCAGCGACGTATGTCCCTTTTCTCCGCATGCTCCACATGCATGATCGGCATTTGATCGACTTGGGGTAGGAGCGCTCTGCTTGAGTAACAAGTCGAGCTTATCTTGTAACAAGCTGAATTTTGCCTCCACTTTATTATCAATCTCATCCATGTAATCGGAATGAGACCAATTTACAGACTCTCCTTGTTGGTCTCGGCCCTTTATATTGCGAGGTAGACTCCGCAAGCCCTTCGATTATATTCCTTGCATCTTCGTAGAGGCTTGTGTGGAAATTTCCTCTCGGACCGATATCAACCATGGCCTTTGCTTCGTCTCGTCATCCCTTGATAGAAAATGCGTAGAAGCTCCACATCCGAATAGCCATGGTTCGGACAACTATCAACAAGTCGCCCGAATCTCTCCCAATATGCACCGAAAGTTTCATCTATTTCTTGAGCGATCCCCGAAATCGCTTCTTAAGTGCATTTGTCTTTGACTGCGGGAAATACTTCTTCAAGAAAACAGTACGCATCTGGGCCCATGTTGTAATTGTATTTGGCTTTAGACTTGAGAACCATGCTTGTGCTCCATCTTGCGGTGTGAATGGAAAAGCCTTTAGCTTGAATGCATCCGGTTGCCACTGCCCGTGCAGATTGCAGACTTGGTTGAACGAGGCCAAAAAGGAATTGGGATTCTCGTTCGTTCTTCCATAGAACTTCAGCATTGCAGCTACCATATTCAACTTGACATCGATTTGCTCAGTAGTTGTGATTTGAATTGGACCAGGAAGGTCCGCTCCCATGTCAAGTGATCCGGTATTCATCCTCAAGGGTTGAGGATTGTGCACTTCGTCCTCCATCTCTTCTGATTCTGATTCTGAGCTGGTTACTGGAGTATTATGAAGTGTTTTGTCGAACCTAATAGCTTCTGGTTCGGAGTCGCTGGTCTGATCACCGGCGTCCGTTACGTCTTCGGACCGGGCAGTTAAGACGTGTTTTGCCTCGGACAGAATCTGTTGCTTTTGCAGCTTTGTCCTCTTCCTAATCCTCTTTGCTGTTTTCTCGACCTCTGGATCAAATATGAGGTTAGGTTTGGAAGACCTGCTCATGCAACGCTAAAAAGGACAAAAGATTAGTAGAAAACAATAAAACTAGATAACACCGTTCCCCGGCAACGGCGCCAATTTGGTGATCGCTGTACTGCACCAAATAATCCTGCAAAAATAGAGAATTATATCGGTATAGTTTACGGGGTATCGAACACGAGGAACGGAGGACTAGACATATCATTTTTCTACTTATCTTGGGTTTGGTTAGCAACCACGCAAGTTTTGGGTTTTTAACTAAACTAAGAACTTATTAAAACTGAAACAAATTGCAGAAATTGAAACTGAAAATAAACTGTTTTAACTAGGCAGATAAGAGATGGGTCCAAAGAGAATATTCACACACACGTAATTCCAATCCTTGGCACATAAAATGAATTAATCTCATGGATCAACTAGTTATAGACTACAGTAACTTAAAGCTGCGTAATCCTTACTCCCACTTACTTAGTCGGTAACCGCCATGTTGGGCATCGAAACGGCTACTTCCCTAATTTAGCTACAACCTACGTTGTTGGGCAATCAATAGATTTAATAGCTAAACAGCTTTATCGAACTAAGGGAGCCTAGTATAGGAGCCTACTCGTATGTTGGGCATCTAATAGTCTCCTACCGGTTTAATCCAATTATTCTAATGAATAACTTTGCTACTTACCTAGCCTTGTTCCACGAGAAACGATGGAAGTACTAAGTTAGCTACAAACTACGCAACTTAAGGTGGCCAATCCTAAATTACTAGTCAGATTAAATAAACCAGAATTAACCCGAAACCCTTTGATTAATTATTAGAACCTAAGCCTCATGTACTGTTCACGTGTGCGTTTACATCCTGCCGGACCACTGAAAGTTTAGCTACTCATAGTACTGTCCTGACTGCACAGATAAGACACCCTGCAAATCAGAACATGCACCATTTGTAACTCTAACCCTAGCATGCACGTAAACGAAATTAAACTAAAGATAACGAACTCGAAAACGAGATAATAACGAGAATCTTAAACCAAAAGTAAAACCGAATTAAAACTCAACTTAAAACTAGATTAAAAGTCTTGTAGCGATCGGTCTTACGAAACGAACATAAAACTAGAAACGAAATTAAAACGATAATAAAACTAGCTAGAATCCGAAACTGAAAACTAAAATACGAAAGCATAGAAGTGTTTGTTTCTTAAACATAAAACTACTGATAGCATGAATTGATCGGAAGGCTGGTGGTTGTGATCTTCTGCGGCGGCGGCGTTTGGCTTCGGCGAGTTCGGTGGCGGTGGTAAGTTGATCGGATCGAAAGGATGAGTCTCCGAGGTGGAAAGGTATGCACGGCGCTGTATACGTGTGTAAAGGCTCTCTGAATTTCGTGCTCCAATCCTCCTTTTATAATACCTAGATCAAATCTAGGGTTTCTTGATAGATAAGGAAAGGATCTTGTTAGATATGGAAATATCTAATCCTTCCTTATCTTCTTCTTTCCTTCCTCTCTCTTTCCTTTCTAGATCCTTTTCTTTCCTTCTTCCTTTCTTCGGCCAAAACCACTCAAAATCTCGCCATTCCAATTTGTAAATTGCATTGTCACATCATCTCCCGGTGTCGTGCCAAATCAGCTCATTTTTCGCATAACTTGCCAACAAATACGTCTCACCCGCACGGTTAAGAGACCTTTTCGGACGAGAAATAATTAGGTACGAAATTGACTCATCAAATCTCCTTACACTTGAGCTATACTCGCCCTCGAGTATAAGAAGAGCAAAAGATAAGTACCTAATTATTTTTGGTCTTCCCCAAGACCCAAGACTCAAAATAAAAGACTCAAGACTCGAACAAGAACAAACAAGACTCGTCACGAACGGAAAAAGAAAATAACAACGGACTCACAAAAAAAGACAGGAAGCCATACCAAGCAACTCGAAATTCTCTGCACCAATTCACTAGCCAAGCAATATCAAACCATGCAATCATAATCTCATCCAACAAGCAAACGATGCAAATTTCGAAACTAAACACATATATTTCAACTTGGTCAAAATCTAAACAATGCGGATCTCCTCAAGTTTCACTCTACACTCAACTAATCTAGGTCCGGTTCAAGCCACTCAAAGAAAACAATCCATGCAATCACGATAAGAGATCATCACAATAGCAATATCAAGGAGGTCTTTCTCATTCGGTTGTAATGGGGCTTAGGACTTAGACAATTTGATGTTGGTAAGGGCCCCAGGGGTACTAAGCTCCATTAAGATTCAAATTAAGTGTTATGCATGTAAAACTCTCTCTCCTGTGCAGTCAAGTCAGCAAAACTCCCACCACTTAGAAAATTTACATCCATGCTACAAAATCAATACTATGTACCCATTTTTTCTTTCTTTCCTGCCACGTATCTTATTCAGGATTTTTTTTTTTTTTTTTTTTTTAACATTCATGGCATAAACTCTCTTTCAGTAAACTGGGCACAAACTGTTTCAATTGTACAAACAGGACACTTTCAATTCTGCTTATATTGAGCAGTTTTTATACTTAGACTTTTATCCCATCTGATTCTTTCGCAGCATGTCTATCTTGGGCGGGTAGAAGATGTATGTAATTCACTTCGATTTTAACTATCTCGCACAAAAGAGTTCGTAAAACATGCAATGACACGGGTCAAGAGAAAGTTTAAAATGGCCTTGGCTAAAATTTTACTAACTCAAATCAAAGAAATTCGGTCAAGGCTCAAATTGGTTCACTAAGGGATAATTTCGGGTAGGAAATATTTTATCACGGTCGTGTGGCTTTAAGAATCCCTAGTGCCTCCTATCATTTATCACAAGTGATTCAAACATATTGCGACTTTGTGGATAAACACTCTCAAAAGAATAGTAGGAAGTGTCCTACTTTAAGGCTCAAATCTTATTTAAGTGAGTGGTTATAAATTTCGATCCAACAAGGTTTATTTTTCATCATCCCAAGTTACATACACATACGTGCCTAGATCTACTCTTCACAAAGTTTACAAGCTAGCATATTGAAAATAAAAGCATGAATAAGACAAGCTTGATCATAGAAAACGGCACTTCGAAAATCAAAAATTTTGGCATGCTTCGACACAAAATACCCCCCCTCCTTACACTTAAACCTTGATCGCCCTCGAGCAAGAGAGAAAAGACAAAACAAGGGAGAAGGCATGACAAAATAAAGACACAAACACCCTCCTTACACTTGGTCCCTACCAAGTGTAAGAAACTACGAAAACTAAGGACAAATAAAAACAAAAGAAACACCCCTACTTACACTTGATCCCTATCAAGTGTAAAAAAAAAAAAAACAAAAAAAAAAAAAAACAGACTCAAAAACACAAAACAAAAAGACAAAAAAGCGAAAATAAAATAAAATGGGGGAAGACAAGTCATCGGTCGCCTCGCTCGGGCACAGGCGGCGAGCGATGCCTGCTCATAAGCGTGCGGCGGAGGCGATCTACTCTGCGTCCAAGGGAATCCGAGATCCATCCTTAGCGTCTCGCCGTATCCTATCTCCCAGTAAAGGCACTCGAGACACGAGGTCCCGGTGGATAAAACTGGATCTCCCGGTTAGGCAGTTGGTACAGAAGGCGAGTGTGTCTCAACAAAGACTAATCAAACAAAGTTGGTGGTTCTACCCTAGTCAAATAACCGGCATCTTGGACGATAAAGTTACGTTCAATGAACGTGGCAAGAAGATGGCATAAAGTCATGTGACGCACGGTATGACTAGCAATTATAAACATGTTATGCGCAATCCACCAACCTAAGTTAACGAGTCTCCTATTAACCATGCACCAAAGAAAATACAACTCGTTTGCACTCACCTTTTCAAAAGATGTACTCTTTCCAGTCAAATTGTGGGCTAAGTATTGATGACACATGCGAAGGGCGGGATCCTCTATAAAACTAACATGTGAACCGGAGGTAACAAACTCATCCGGGTCGCTTGGGGCGAGAAGCCTCCACGCGGCCCGTGAACCTATATAGCTTGGATCCTTGCTCGGTATACTATGACAACCCATCTCAAAATGACCTAAGTAATAATCATCAAACGTACAACTACCTAATCTAGCATTCCACTCGGCAACACTCATATGATAAGTTCCACCAAACAAACGAAATTCAATACACGGAGTAACCAAGTCCTTATCACCCTCAAAATGAAAAGTATTAAAGAACTCACTTGCAACCTCTTTATAGCACGGATAATGATGCGACTCAAGCAACCATGTCCAACCAATATTTCGAAAATATTGAAAGAAAGGTGCGATGATACCTGCCGTGCGAAGGAACGTACGGTCAAGGAGTCGGCCACTTTGGAAATCTTTGCCCTCGCGCTCTAGGAGACGCAAATTCATGTACTCGATCTCAAATTGAGAGAGTGCATGGACGGCTGCCGGTGAGTCAATACGGATAACCACTCGGTTTCCATACTCCGCCTCTCGTGGAAGGGCTGAAGAGGATTCGGAATCGGCAAGAGACAAATAATTCATGTTGAAATCGTCTTCAAAGTTGCCATCATGATCATCGGACTTGTAGTCCAAGTCTTCTTCCTCTTGGCTCAGCAACTCCTCTCGCAAGCTTTCGGTCCAATTAATTCCTTCATAGTAATTGAGTGGTGGTGGTGGATGTTGAAACTCAAGGAAGGGCAACCACTCATATAGAGTTTGCGGAGATTTGGGCGGCGGATTTGACAAAGAAGCACCATCCGCGCGACTTGCCTTCAGTTTTCGGGCTCTCGAACGACGCGGTGGAGACGGCGGAGGCGTGGGATCGTGCGTCGGCTGAGGCGTCGGCTCCGGTGACGGTTGAGGTGTTGGCTCCGGTGTCGGTTGAGGCGTCGGTTCGGGAGTAGGATCAGGAGTTGGTTCACGTGGCGGTTTCTGCGAGGTAGCAGCGCCGGTGTATCTTCATAACCGTCGGCGTGGCGGTTTCGACGGAGATGTAGAGTCTGTGGCATAGTGACTTCTGGCTTCTTCTGCCATTTGTGGTGGATTTGGTTCCACATAGGTAAACTCCGGCGGAGGTGGTGGTTCATACACAATGAGGGGAAGCTCCGGCGGTGGTGCGGCTTGCTGGTGAGTAGCGGCTGCATCTCGGCGGCGCTGTGTTTCAGGATCAGACTGTACAGCTTGGAACCAGCGAGCAGCAGCGGATAAGACGGATTTCTTCTTTCTCGGAGGCATGGCTGCTGTCTCTCGACTGTGCAGGGAGGAGGACTTGTGGAGGAGGAAACGGTTTTAGAATAGAGGGAAGTAGTGGGCGGCGGTTTCTTAGGAGGGAGATTTGAATAGTAGAAAATGGTAGGGTTTGAGATTTTCTCCCCTTTTATACAAGGGAATTTTGCAATCAGGTCCTCCCAACTGTACAGTTAAAAGATTCGGTCCCTCCTTTTCAATTCGGCCCCATATTTTTCTTCACATCAATTGGCTCCAAATGTTTGGCTTTTATGCAATTGAGTTCCCAAAATTCATTCCCTCACTACAATTGGGTCCCTTGGTATTTTTGAAAATTGCAATGTAGACCTCTAAGTCTTCTTTTCTTCATCTTTACTCCTCCAACTCCTTTCCTTGCACTTTTATCCCCAATTCCTTCCATAGCAAAATTTTTGAAAAATAAAAGAAACAACACCAAGCATAAAATCAAACTAAAAACACGAAAAATAAATCAAAGAAAATCGGAAAATATAACGGGTGGCCTCCCGGAAGCGCCTTTCTTTAGAGTCTTCGGCTAGACCTCCTCTTCAAAAAGTCAAAGATACGAGGGAATGGACAAGCTCGCTCGTCCACGACTTCTATCATTGGCGCGAAGCATGATAAATTTTCAAACGATGACCGTTGACGGTAAAAGTCTCGTTTGAATTCAATTTACGTATCACAACGCTCTCCGTCTCGGCGCGGACCGAACACACCCGAAATGGACCGATCCACCTTGAGCGGAGCTTTCCGGGCATGATGCGTAGGCACGATTGGTAAAGTAATACGAGTTGGCCCACTTCAAAAGTCTTCAGCCGGATTGTTTTATCATGCCATGCCTTTGTGCGATCTTTATACCTCATAGCAGCATCATAGGACTCTAACCGGATTTCTTCAAGCTCTTGAAGTTGATATTTCCGCTCCTTAGCACTCTCGGTCAGATCCATATTAATTTTCTGTACCGCCCACCAGGCTTTGTGTTCCAACTGCACAGGCAAGTGACATAATTTACCGAAAATCAATCTATAAGGAGACATACCGAGGGGGGTTTTATAGGCTGTTCGATAAGCCCATAAGACGTCGTCCAGCCTCGTACTCCAATCTTTCCTTGAAGGATTGACCGTTTTCTCCAAGATAGACTTCACTTCTCGATTTGAAACTTCAGCTTGCCCATTCGTCTGTGGATGGTAAGCGGTAGAAACTCGATGGGCTACTCCATATTTCTTCATCAACGACTCTATGGTACGGTTGCAGAAATGTGTTCCTCGATCACTTATGATGGCTTTTGGTACTCCATATCTGCAAAAGATGTTAGTTCGAAGAAATCCTGCAACCACTTTAGAGTCGTTAATTTTTGTAGCTTTTGCCTCAACCCATTTAGAAACATAATCAACGGCAAGTAAAATGTACATGTTACCCCTTGAACTAGGAAACGGACCCATGAAATCCATACCCCATACATCAAATATCTCACAAAATCTCAAAGGCTTTTGGGGCATTTCATCCTTCATAGATATATTCCCGGTCATTTGGCAACGTGCACATGACTTACAGTACTTATAGGCGTCAAGGTGTAAGCTCGGCCAAAAGAAACCCGCATCCAACACTTTCCTTGCGGTTCGTTTTGGTCCGAAGTGTCATCCATAAGCGGATGAATGACAATGGTGAAGGATGTCGCCTTGCTCTTCTTCTGGAATGCATCTTCGGATAACCTGATCAACTCCCATTTTCCAAAGGATTGGAGAGTCCCAAAAGTCTCGCTTACACTCGCTCTTCAATTTTGCCTTTTGGGCATGAGTGAACTCGGGTGGAAGCCGCTTAGAAGTCAAGAAATTCACAATATTAGCAAACCAAGGTAATTTAGAAGTGTTACCCACGACTTTCAGCAATTGCTGTTTGTAGTTGTCTTGACCGGGCAACGAGACACTTTCTCGGACTCCAACCGTAAAACACTTGTCTTGGCGGCGAAGCTTGGCAAGGCCTGGACACCGTCTCGCGAACAGACATATAAATGCTCTTCGGGAAAAATCTCCTTAATCGGCTCTCCATCGTCTTTTTGAATTAATCGGCTCAAGTGATCCGCCACATAGTTTTCAGCTCCTTTCTTGTCCTTAACTTCCCAATCAAATTCTTGTAAGAGAAGAATCCATCGGATGAGTCTCGGCTTTGTTTCTTTCTTGGCAAGGAGATGTTTGACGGCAGCATGATCGGTATACACTATGATTTTTGAGCCAAGTAAATAAGAACGAAACTTGTCGAAGGCAAAGACGATAGCTAACAGCTCCTTCTCTGTGGTGGAATAGTTGCTTTGGGCTGGATTTAATATCTTGGATGCATAATATATCACATGACTCTCCTTTCCATTTTTTCTCGTCCCAAGATCGCCCGATTGCCGCATCGGAAGCATCGCACATAATCTCGAATTGCTTATTCCGGTTCGGGGCTTGCATCACGGGGCCGTTGTAAGCTTATCTTTAAGGATGGTGAAGGCCTCCTTACACTTAGCATCGAACTCAAACTCGACATCCTTGTGAAGTAGGTTTGTCAGTGGCTGAGCGATTTTTGCGAAATCCTTTATGAAGCGCCGATAGAAGCCGGCGTGTCCTAAGAAACCATGAACTTCCTTTGGATTTGTCGGGTATGGCAATTTTGCGATGGCCTCCACTTTTGCCTTGTCGACTTCTATTCCTCTTTTAGAAACGACGTGACCGAGTACTATTCCTTCGATCACCATAAAATGGCATTTCTCGTAATTCAATACCAAATTCTTCTCAACACAACGAGCTAGGACTTTGTCGAGGTTCTTCAAGCACGAAGTGTAAGAGTCACCGTAAATGGTGAAGTCGTCCATGAAGACCTCTATGCACATCTCGATGAGGTCCGAGAATATGCTCATCATGCATCGTTGAAAGGTGCCCGGCGCATTGCATAATCCAAACGGCATTCTTCGGTAAGCAAACGTTCCATATGGGCATGTGAACATCGTCTTATCTTGATCTTCTTCTCGCACTTGGATTTGGAAATAGCCACTGTATCCATCCAAGAAGCTAAAATAAGCTTGCCCTGCAAGTCTCTCGAGCATCTGGTCGATAAATGGAAGCGGGAAATGGTCTTTACGCGTCGCGGCATTGAGCTTCCTATAATCGATACATATGCGCCATCCCGTCACTAAGCGTACCGGAACCAACTCGTTCTTCTCATTCTCGACAACTTGGAATCCGGACTTCTTGGGCACAACGTGTACAGGACTTACCCACTTGCTATCCGATATGGGATAGATAATACCCATGGATAAGAGCTTTAATACTTCCTTCAACACGACCTCTCTCATGTTCGGATTGAGTTTTCTTTGATGGTCTCGGAAAGGTTTGCTATCTGGCTCCATGAGGATGGAGTGTTCACATATGTCGGGACTAATGCCGGTAATATCGGCTAGAGTCCAACCTATGGCCTTCTTGTGCTTCTTCAGAATTTCCAACAACGCCTTCTCTTGATCTTCATCAAGCTCTTTATTAATGATGACGGGCAACGTCTCATTCTCTCCGAGATAGGCATATTTCGGATTTGTTGGAAGTGGCTTAAGCTCCAGTTTTGGTGCCTTGATGATTGGCGGCGGCTTTTCGTAAGCGTCCTGTATGGGCGGTTGAGACATACTGCCGACGGTTTGTAGTTCGGAGTTGCGTACAAAGCCGAGATGCTCTCTCGATTTCTTCGTCTCTCATAACTTCGAGGTCCGCTCGGTCGGTCCTTGAGTCAATGTAACTTCCATTTTGTCCTCGCACCACATACGTCTCAAGATATTCTTGGACAATTTCATCAATGGAGTCAGTAGAAAAAGCATTCTCATTTTCATGATCGTAGGGTTTCTTAAGTGCTTCAGATATTTTATGAACATAAGTTTCATTATGATATGCCACACTTATTGAACCTTCATCCACATTAATTATTGCCTTTACGAGTCTTTAAAAACGGTCTACCTAATAACACTCCTGCAGTTCCTTCAACTTGCTTATCATTTGTATCAATCACGGGAAAAATCGGCAGGATAGACAAAGTTGTTGATTTCGACCAAAATGTTTTCAAGTAAACCAATTGGAGCAATGCATGACCTATCCGCTAATTGAATAATAACCTTAGTGGATATTAACTCAGCTCCTACCAATTGATTATATACAGATAAAGGCATAACATTTATAGATGCTCCTAGATCACACATGGCTTGTTTAATCATAACATCACCCATTAGACAGGGCAGTGTGAACATAACTGGGTCGGCACATTTAGCCGGAAGCATCTTCTGTATAATTGCTGATACTGTGTGATCGAACAAAACCTTACCAGACTTGGGAACTTTTCCAGCTATGAAGTCCTTCACAAATTTCCCGAACTTGGGAATCTTTACGGCTTCCAGGAAAGGGATATTTATTTCCAACTTCTCGAACAACTTCATGTAATCCATGCTTTCCTTGTTTGGCGTTCTCTTCCTTTCTAAAGCTTCGGGGAAAGGTGGCGGAATCAGATTTTCATGCTCTGACTGGCCAGTTTGGACGTGCTCATCTCTTTCTTGTTCTGGATCTTCAGCATATTGTTCCTTTGAACTTTCTGATGGTAGAGGTTGTTCGGCGGCCTTCTTCTTCTCTCGCCGACTTCTCCGGGTGTCTTACCCGTATGCGGTCGGGCCGGTAATTCTTTCCCTCCACGCAGCAGCGTAATCGGATTGCGCTTGTGGGCATTAGGATTCTGCCGAGTTTGAGCCGGAAGTCGTCCTTGGGAAGTCTTTATTTCTTGTATTGCGAGAACTTAGCTTATTCATCTCGCTTAGCCAAATTCTCCATCGTAGCTTGCCGATCCTTCTTGGTCTCGATTAATTTCCCATTGCATTTGTTGTTGAAATGCGGTGGTATCTTTCTGCGAAGAAACCATCTCGGCCAAGAGTTTTTCTAAAGGGTTCTGCTTGTTCCGACCGGGCGGTTGGGCGTTCTGCTGCTGAAAATGGGTAGGCTGCGCGTTCTGCTGCTGATTGCCTACGGTGCGGGGGGGTCTATACGTCTGGCGATAGTTGTTATGATTAGGAGGATTGTATGGCTGCCGATAGCCATGTTGCTTGCTAATATGGTCTTGCTGAAATTGGGTTTGAGGCGGATTCCTAGGCTGAAAATGCTCCTCCGGTTGCTTCCAACGGAGATTCGGATGAACCCCTTGTTGTCCGCTCCAATTTCCTGCAGCGTTTACTTCTTCTCCCGGACATTGCAGCGACGTATGTCCCTTTTCTCCGCATGCTCCACATGCATGATCGGCATTTGATCGACTTGGGGTAGGAGCGCTCTGCTTGAGTAACAAGTCGAGCTTATCTTGTAACAAGCTGAATTTTGCCTCCACTTTATTATCAATCTCATCCATGTAATCGGAATGAGACCAATTTACAGCTCTCCTTGTTGGTCTCGGCCCTTTATATTGCGAGGTAGACTCCGCAAGCCCTTCGATTATATTCCTTGCATCTTCGTAGAGGCTTGTGTGGAAATTTCCTCTCAGACCGATATCAACCATGGCCTTTGCTTCGTCTGTCATCCCTTGATAGAAAATGTGTAGAAGCTCCACATCCGAATAGCCATGGTTCGGACAACTATCAACAAGTCGCCCGAATCTCTCCCAATATGCACCGAAAGTTTCATCTATTTCTTGAGCGATCCCTGAAATCTGCTTCTTAAGTGCATTTGTCTTTGACTGCGGGAAATACTTCTTCAAGAAAACAGTACGCATCTGGGCCCATGTTGTAATTGTATTTGGCTTTAGACTTGAGAACCATGCTTGTGCTCCATCTTGCGGTGTGAATGGAAAAGCCTTTAGCTTGAATGCATCCAGTTGCCACTGCCGTGCGGATTGCGAGACTTGGTTGAACGAGGCCAAAAAGGAATTGGGATTCTCGTTCGTTCTTCCATAGAACTTCAGCATTGCAGCTACCATATTCAACTTGACATCGATTTGCTCGGTAGTTGTGATTTGAATTGGACCGGGAAGGTCCGCTCCCATGTCAAGTGATCCGGTATTCATCCTCAAGGGTTGAGGATTGTGCACTTCGTCCTCCATCTCTTCTGATTCTGATTCTGAGCTGGTTACTGGAGTATTATGAAGTGTTTTGTCGAACCTAATAGCTTCTGGTTCGGAGTCGCCGGTCTCGATCACCCGGCGTACGTTCGTCTTCCGACCGGGCGGTTAAGACGTGTTTTGCCTCGGACGAGAACTGTTGCTTTTGCGGCTTTGTCCTCTTCCTAATCCTCTTTCTTGTTTTCTCGACCTCGGATCAAATATGAGGTTAGGTTTGGAAGACCTGCTCATGCAACGCTAAAAAGGACAAAAGATTAGTAGAAAACAATAAAACTAGATAACACCGTTCCCCAAGAACGGCGCCAATTTGGTGATCGTTGTATTGCACCAAATAATCCTGCAAAAATAGAGAATTATATCAGTATAGTTTACAGGGTATCGAACACAGGGAACGGAGGACTAGACATATCATTTTTCTACTTATCTTGGGTTTGGTTAGCAACCACGCAAGTTTTGGGTTTTTAACTAAACTAAGAACTTATTAAAAGCTGAAACAAATTGCGTAAATTGAAACCGAAAATAAAGCTGTTTTAACTAGGCGGATAAGAGATGGGTCCAATGAGAATATTCACACACACGTAATTCCAATCCTTGGCACATAAAATGAATTAATCTCATGGATCAACTAGTTATAGACTACCGTAACTTAAACTGCGTAATCCTTACTCCCACTTACTTAGTCGGTAACCGCCATGTTGGGCATCGAAACGGCTACTTCCCTAATTTAGCTACAACCTACGTTGTTGGGCAATCAATAGATTTAATAGCTAAACAGCTTTATCGAACTAAGGGAGCCTAGTATAGGAGCCTACTCGTATGTTGGGCATCTAATAGTCTCCTACCGGTTTAATCCAATTATTCTAATGAATAACTTTGCTACTTACCTAGCCTTGTTCCACGAGAAACGATGGAAGTACTAAGTTAGCTACAAACTACGCAACTTAAGGTGGCCAATCCTAAATTACTAGTCAGATTAAATAAACCGAGAATTAACCCGAAACCCTTTGATTAATTATTAGAACCTAAGCCTCATGTCTTGTTCACGTGTGCGTTTACATCCTGTCGGACCACCGAAAGTTTAGCTACTCATAGTGCTATCGTCCCGACCGCACGATAAGACACCCCGCAAATCGAACATGCACCATTTGTAACTCCTAACCCTAGCATGCACGTAAACGAAATTAAACTAAAGATAACGAACCGAAAACAGAGATAATAACGGAATCTTAAACCAAAAGTAAACCGAATTAAAACTCAACTTAAAACTAGATTAAAAGTACTCGTAGCGGTCGGTCTTACGAAACGAACATAAAACTAGAAACGAAATTAAAACGATAATAAAACTAGCTAGAATCCGAAACCTGAAAACTAAAATACGAAAGCATAGAAGTGTTTGTTTCTTAAACATAAAACTACCGATAGCATGAATTGATCGGAAGGCTGGTGGTTGTGATCTTCTCGGCGGCGGCGTTTGGCTTCGGCGAGTTCGGTGGCGGTGGTAAGTTGATCGGATCGAAAGGATGAGTCTCCGAGGTGGAAAGGTATGCACGGCGCTGTATACGTGTGTAAAGGCTCTCTGAATTTCGTGCTCCAATCCTCCTTTTATAATACCTAGATCAAATCTAGGGTTTCTTGATAGATAAGGAAAGGATCTTGTTAGATATGGAAATATCTAATCCTTCCTTATCTTCTTCTTTCCTTCCTCTCTCTTTCCTTTCTAGATCCTTTTCTTTCCTTCTTCCTTTCTTCGGCCAAAACCACTCAAAATCTCGCCATTCCAGCTGTAAATTGCATTGCCACATCATCTCCTGGTGTCGTGCCAAATCAGCTCATTTTCTGCATAACTGCCAACAAATACGTCTCACCTGCACAGTTAAGAGACCTTTTCGGACAGAAATAATTAGGTACGAAATTGACTCATCAGGTGACAACTCTAAAGGCTACACAATGGGATATGGAACGCTGAATATTGGGACTGCTTCAGTTCCAAGAGTAACATATGTTGAAGGACTTCAACATAATCTCCTTTCTGTCAGTCAATTCTGTGATAATCTTAACAGAGTAATCTTTGACGTTGGTTTCTGTGATATTGTTGATAAATCTACAGGGAAAACAGTGTTATCAGGTTCGCGGAAGAAAAACATATACATTGCTAACTGGAATACCGCAGAACCTGAGGCTTGCTTGCTCGCACAGACGAAATCTAGTGACAAGTCAGGATGGCTATGGCATAAGAGACTCAGCCACCTGAACTTCAAGACTATGAACAAGCTCGCCAAGAACTCTAAAGTCAGGGGACTACCCAACGAATCGTTCATCAAAGACAGAAATTGTGAAGCATGCTTGAAGGGAAAGCAGACAAAGAAAAGCAATCCACCTATTCCTTCACCTTCCACTGATGGAATCCTTCAGCTGCTGCACATGGATTTATTTGGGCCAGTTTCTCCTGTGACTATACGAGGCAAGAAGTATGCCCTTGTCGTTATAGACGACTACTCGAGATATACATGGGTAATCTTCATCGCCAACAAATCGATGTCATGACCGAGTTGCCTAAACTACGAAAAAGCTCGGTGTGGAAAAGGACAGACAAGATACAAAGAATTCGCTCGTACAGAGGAACAAAATTTCTCAACTCGGTAGTTAAAGAGTACCGCGAGAAAGAGGGAATTCAGCACGAGACATCACTGCTCGTACTCCTCAACGAACGGACTTGCTTGAACGCAAAAACATAACACTCAAAGAAGCAAGCAAGGACGCTCCTAGCGGACTACGGGCTACCCTCTAAGTTCCGGGCGGATGCTACTCGACACGACCGCTACACTCGGAATCGCTCACTTCTTACACAAAGAACACATGAAGACACCATACGAATTGTGGAAAGGGAGAATTCCTTCTATTTCTCATTTTCATATTTTTGGTTGTCCGTGCTTTATCCACAATAACGGGAAAGATCGGTTGAAGGTCTTTGATAGCAAATCGATCAAGGGGTATTCTTAGGATATTCCCTGAGTCAAGTAAAGCCTTCGAGTCTTTAACTATCGGACTCTTTGCGTGGAGGAAAGCCCTCATGTTGTTTTTGATGAGTTTGTTACTAAGAACAGGAAAACTACAGAGACAAATACTGATGATGTCAGCAGCAAGCTACAGGATCTCGGACTGACTGATAAAACTGAAAAGATCCAGCATTGTTGGGATGATGAGTCAGATGATGAAGAAACTCAGACTCAACCAACAGGCGATGTAGCTGACCTGGTTGATTCTACTGAACAGAATCAACAACAGGTAACAACGGTCGATGAGGAAGCCCGGTGGTAACCGAGACCTCTACCGAGAATATAAACTCGGGGGGAACGATTAATGTTCCCGAGCTAAATGCCCCGAACACGGAAACTCGGTAGATCCTAACCTTCTTACTGAACTGCTGCAATCTCAGAACAGTACTACTGAAATGCCTAACACTCCTACTGATTCTGCAGAAGTAGTATCAGAAGAAGAAGCCTCAGACGTTCATGGCTTGACGCTCACTCTTCAGATCTCATAATAGGAGATCCATCAGCAACGATAAGAACAAGATCGAGATTAAGTCAAGGAGAAAGCTCACTTTATTCTTGTTTCTTGTCTACAGAAGAACCTCAGTCGATAGAGGACGAACTTAACGATGCTGACTGGATCATCGCTATGCAAGAAGAGCTGAACCAGTAAGTTTGGGAGCTTGTTGACAGACCTAGACATCAGCATGTGATCGGTACTAAGTGGGTCTTCAAAAACAAGCATGATGAAAACAACATCATCGTCAGAAACAAAGCTCAACTAGTTGCCAAGGGATACAGTCAAGCAGAAGGAATCGACTTTGATGAAACTTTCGCTCCAGTTGCAAAATTAGAAGCCATTCGTCTTTTCCTAGCCTACGCAACGCATCAAGGATTCAAAGTATATCAGATGGATGTAAAGTCAGCTTTTCTAAACGGCGTACTAAAGGAAGAAGTCTACGTGGAACAACCGCCCGGCTTTCAGCAAGGGCATCAGGTGTACAGACTTCGGAAAGCTCTGTATGAGTTAAAACAAGCACCCAGGCCTTGGTACGATACCCTATCAGACTTTCTACTTCATAAAGGTTTTCAGAAGGGGACAGTAGATCGCACCCTGTTCAGCATAA
Source organism: Lavandula angustifolia (assembly GCA_028984105.1). Taxonomy (NCBI): domain Eukaryota; kingdom Viridiplantae; phylum Streptophyta; class Magnoliopsida; order Lamiales; family Lamiaceae; genus Lavandula; species Lavandula angustifolia. The sequence continues at coordinate 28,459,989 of CM054808.1, forward strand.
AGTTAGGAGATGACATCCTACTGGTGCAAATCTACGTGGACGACATCATTTTCGGCTGTAGAAACGAGACCATATGCCAGCAGTTCAAGAAGATGATGAAGGAGAAGTTCAAGATGTCCATGATGGGAGAGATGAATTATTTCCTTGGATTTCAAGTGAAGCAATCACCTGAAGGAATCTTCATCAATCAAGCTAAATACACTCGAGATCTTCTCAAAAGATTCGACTGCGATTTGAGCAAGCCAGTCAAGATCCCCATGAACACAAATTTTAAAATCGATCTAGACAAAGAGGGAGCTTCTGTTAACTCTACTGATTATAGAGCTATTATTGGTTCTTTATTATATTTAACAGCTAGCCGACCTGACATAACTTATACTATAGGTGTATGTGCAAGATTTCAAGCGGATCCCAAGCGAAGTCATCTAGACTCAGCAAAGAAGATTCTGCGATATCTAAGACCTGACGCTGGGTTATGGTATCCTGCTGATGATAATCTTATACTGATAGGTTATTCTGATGTTGATTATGCAGGATGCAGGATAGATCGAAAGTCGACTTCCGGAACATGTCAGTTCCTAGGCAGCAAGCTGATATCATGGTTTTCAAAGAAACATCACTCAGTAGCAACGTCCACTACTGAAGCTGAGTATATGGCTACTGGAAGTTGTTGTGCCCAGATCCTTTGGCTTCGACAACAACTGAGAGATTATGGTATCATTCAGAATGAAGTGCCCATCTACTGTGACTCCACAAGTGCTATTGCAATAACTCAGAATCCAGTTCTACATACGAGATGCAAGCACATGGATATCCGACACCACTTCATCAGAGACCATGTCGAGAAGAAGGATATCAGAATGGAGAAAGTCCATACTGACAAGCAAAGGGCAGACATACTGACCAAACCACTAGCTGAGAACAGATTCAGAGAACTATTAGTTGAGCTAGGTCTACTGGATCCTACTGAGTCACGTCAGTAGAGGACAACTACTGATAACTGCAATTAGCAACAATTGGTATCAGACAGAAGGAACCAGTATGACAGGTCAGATGATCAGTACAGTGATTCAGTTGGGAGAATCATACTGTACACAACAAGGGGGAAACGTGGTCTTTAGCACGTCAACCATCCTCCTAAGTCTTAACGGTAACCAGCTGATCGTAAAAGTTTAGCTGAAGAGGTTTGCATAGTATTGAATACTTAACGTTTTTGTTGACATGCTTGCATTTATTATATCAGTCGCTCGCATTCAGTAGTTAAGAAGCATTTATTTCCCGCCATCAATTTCTTAAGGAATGGTCAGTAGATACCGTTCTCATTCAAATTGATTTGGTAATTAATGCTGCCTGCAGCGCATTTAATGCATGTCTTCTCACTTACCCTTATTACGCATCATCCTCGTGGGTCTATAGTAGAGGCGGCTTTGTAATCATTCAGTTTACAACATTTAATCTCAGCCGCAGATAACATTGAAAGATTAAATCCTGACCGTTCGATCTAAACGGTTATTAAGCTTGATCTTACAAAACCTTTCAACTTCTCTACTCGACTCATTTTCCGCCATTTCCAAATTTAGAGCTCCTTCTGCAAATCAGTATTTTCTTCAAAATCTCTAAACCAATATGATTTCTAGCATCAACAAGCTCTAAACTACTTGGTAATGTATTAAATTCTGCTTAAAACTCTACTGACTTACTCTATTTTCAAGTGCTAACAAGTTGTTTTGCAGATTTTAACGGCGTATGTTCATGAACCCGCTGATATGAACGAGATCATACTCTCACGGATTCAGTTCGAACCCACCATGGCGCTTCGCCAAGTGGATCTTCCATATCTTGAGCCAGTCTTCGAGGCGCTAGAGCAATCTGGACTTGGATGGCTCGTATCCAAGCAGCCAAGGGCTTATCTGCCGAGGCAAGTTGCGAAAGTATACCTCAACTAGAGGACTCTCGCGTCCGGAGGAGAAGAATCTTCCTTCTCATATATGAAGAAGGTTATCCCAAACTCGTGGGATGTGAGTCAGCACGTCTTCAACATCCGAGATGCATTGGGACTGGCGTTTGATCTCCCAGACAGTGGTGTTTCTCCCATTGGCTACAAGGAGAAGGAGATGAACACGTATGTTCAAAAGATCTGTGGGAGGCAGGACATCAGTTTCAAAACTGTTCTACCAAAGAACCTGCTGCTACCTCAGTACAAGGGGCTCGCCTACATTATGTCACATATTCTGACGAGCTCCGCAGGATCTTATGATCAGCTGTCTAAACCACGTATTCAGCTGATGATGGCTATAGACGACGGAGTCCAAGTGAACTGGACAGATTATTACGTAGCCGAGCTGAAGGCTCAGGCGTAAAAGTTCACCATCTTACCCACTGGTGAGCGGAAGATGATTAGCGTTGGGAAGCTACTGTATGGGACCAAGATGTCCATACTGATCGAGCAATCAGTAGCGAGGAATTCTTCATTTGCCGACGCCAAATTCTTTGACAGCAAGCTAATAAAATTCAAAACTAAAGCAGCTGCCAAGAAGTCTGTTGGGCGAGGGCCGCCTGATCAGAAGAGAGAAAGATCAGCTATTGTTTTGCCCCCTCACGCCGACCCTCCGAAAAGGAAAAGGTTGACTAAAATTGGACCTGCTGAGGTGCCAGTAGAACAAGCTAAACCAGCCTCTCCTCCTACTACTGAAGAACACATTCTTGACTCCAACACAGGAATGGAGGGAGCCACACTTAAGGATAAGGTACAAGTGATCAGCTCCGAGGAGACTCAGTCGGACGTCAGGATTCCGACTGAAGAGACTTCCTCTGAGTGGACGACCATCCACTCTACTCGCCTCCAAGTCACAAGTGAAGTCCACTCACAGATCCCTAAGATATCTGATCATTCAGATCTGGTGGAAATAGCCATAAGGGCTAGAGTTCAGATGCTGCTGAGGTTCCTGAGTTGGGACATACTCGAAGAGATCATAAGGACTCAGACAACTCTTTCATTACTTGCTGAAGAGCAAGAGTTGCAGTCAGCAATTGGGTTCAGGGAACCAGCTGATCTGGCAACATTCGAAGATTTGAGGGCGGCAATGCTCTATCTGCTGAGCTTGCGCACCTCAGTGCCCGGCGACAGTCATTCGCCACCATCTTCTCCTGATAATGAGAATAATGGAGATAAGGATGAGGAGATGGAACAGGCATCACCCAAGGATGCAGAGTTAGGAGGCTCTGCTGAGGGTCCCACTCCCCACGAGAAGGGCAAATCACCACCTCCGTCTACATCAGGTGATGCCCCGGGTGCCTCAAAGCGCAGTCGAGAGCAACTACTCGCGACTTCTGAGCAGAGGATCGGAACAAGCTCGTATCAGATACAACCAATTGGTTCCGTCACCTCTAAGTCGGTGAACAAGGCCATAAGACGTCAGGGGGACAAAAATCGCCTCCTAGCCAAAGATGTTCACATAAAATGGGCTCAGTATACTAAGGCCCAAACGTCAAGTGTAGACCGACTGGCTGAAGGGGTGAAGAAAGTCTCAGAAGCTACCACTCCACAGCTGAACATTCAGGAGATAATTGAGACTGCCTTAGCCGCTCAGAAGGCAGATTTAGAAATCCAGAGTCAGCATCTACTTCACACTTAGCAGAAGATTTTCTCTGAGCAGCTGGCTCAGGCTCTTGCTACAGTCAATGCCGAAATGGATGAAAGAAATAAATTGGCCACCTCCTGCCTACAAACTGCTATAAAACAATAGGCGGAGGCCCTTAAGGCCATTCAGAAAGAAATGACAGACTCCCACGATCAGGCTTTGCTGAAACTCCGTCAGGAGTCAGCCGCGCAGCTTAAGCAAATCAGAGCTGATCAAGGAAAAGATTGGGAAATGTACTGCGACCTCGTCAAAGACTTCGAATCCACTGCCACTCTCATTAAAGAATCAGTCCACAATGTTGAACGAGAAATCAAAGCCATCCGCTCTCACCTCTCTAAGGCAGATGATGCCAAAAAGGGGGAAGAAGATGTAAAGGAAGAAACTGAGGCGGAACCGGGCCGTGGGTCGAACCGGTGGAGGAAGGAAGTAAGGGGGGAAGGGGCCAAGCACGGCTCAAGGAGAAGGGTCGGCCGCTCGAGCGGACCCGGTCCACTGTACTCCTGCTTGAATACACCCCTCTCAGGCAGGCAGTGACTGAGGCAGTCCCCATCTCATCTGCCCAGCACATAGATGAAGTTGCACAATTCTTGGATCAAGAAGAAGTAGAAGAGCCTCAGGTATTGCCACCGCAGAGATCGGGGAAGGAGATCGCTACTGAACCCACTTCTCCATCTTCCCCGGCTCGCAAATTCAAATCAAAACCGGAGCAGGAAGCCTATGATCTTCAAATTGCTCAACAGCTTCAGGATAAGCTTGATCATGAGCATCAGCTGGAAGAGGCTAAGATAGGCAAGAAGCCAAGGAAAGCTGCAAAGGGCAAGGCCAAGAAGGCTGAGGATGAGAAGAAAGCTCAGGAGGAGCTAGCCAAAGCCTTAGTGCTCGAGGTCCGGACCTAACCGCACGCAGTTATTACCCGACTAATCTCACACTTGAGCAGGAGGCAGAGGACAGAGCTACTTGGGAAGCCACGCTGCAGGGACTAAATCTCAGGAGAGGAGATACAAGGGCAGCGGCTCTCAGAGAGAAGAAGAGGATAGCTGACATGGCTAAAATAATTACTTTCCGAAAAACCAGCAGCTGATCCAAGGAAGCAAATTCCACGAGGATCCAAATTCAGAAGGGCACCTTATATCAAGAAGGAGCCTACACCTTATGTGGATAAATGGGTGCCAGCCGAGCTCAACGAGCAGTGGGAGGAACTGAAAGAAGACTTTATTAAGGGATACTATGTTTGGGGTATCTATGAGACTGACAAATCAATTGATCAACACTTTGATGGACTTATCAGTCGATTCGATATGGGTTTCAGAAATCAGATCCGCCAGATCTTGGAGAAAGAGAAAATACCCTTCAGAGCTCCAGCCTTCAGGCGAATCCCTCCTCCTAGGACTACTCGCGGCGTGCTGTGCACAAAAGAGATTGAGAGATAAGTAGAAGAAGTTGTTGTTCATCTGTGTCTGAATATGTACGATCCAGATGATTATGAGGAAATCCAGGTTCTACGCTCAAGAGTCTACAAGTATTACTACCTGGACCCTCCAGCTGACAAGTCTGCTGACTTTAAGAAACGCACGAAGAATTTCAGAAGTCAGACTTGATCTCTTATCTCATATTTGTTGTAATAGTAATAGGGTCCATGTACTCTTTGTCTATATATATATTGGTTCCTATTGCTTGCCAGACAATTACTCATTGTCTCATGGCTTTTGTTTGTGTTTTCTCACAACTGATCACTAAGTGATCTGACACACACTCACATAATCGTTCTCTGATTTTGCCTATATCTCGCCTATTGACTTGATGTTTTATTGATCATCTTGATTGTCTTCAAGGGGAAATTGTTGTCAGTAGATTAGCTCTCCGTTCCTTATTTTAGAATAGAGGCTAGATGGTTAGAAATAGAGGTTTTGGCATCATCAATTAGGGGGGAATTGTTGGGTTATGAGTCAGTAGATGGTACTCAGCTGTCTAGTGGTTAAAAGAATATTGGGGGAAATCATAGTAGTACTATGGAATTGAAGATCCCAAAACCCAGCTTATATCAGTCGTGCAGTGTGCCTATAGGATTAGATGATGTATAGGTTAGACTTGTTTATTTTGATTATCTTCTGTCTAAGTCCTGTACGGGGTAAACTGTTGGACTGATCTTCTGACGAAGTTACTTTCCAGAACCCCACGTCATCTTTGTAAGAGCTTGCGTTCTTCAGCCAACAACTGATCTTCACCTCAGTAGGAGACAGCCCATCAGCTGATAAGCCATCAGCAGAAGAACATATGCAAAGCTCAGTACCTTCGCAGTCGCCAGCTGACCTACTCGGTAGATGTATTCCTTGTCGGCCGACTCGGTCGAAGAAGACAGAGACTTATCTAGTCATCGTGTCCGACGTAAAAACGACCCAGTCGCACAAGTCTTTTCGAAGTTCAGCAGAAGATCTTACAAGGTTGTTTGATTAGTCAACCTTGACTCTGACACATTCTCACCAACCACAAACCTCGACCAATGAGAAGCCGACAGCGCCATATCTGCTCTATACAGTAAAGCTGCTCTCATGTACAGTAATTAACTACCCTGCTGCAACAAATTCGAAATTATGGTCGTTTTCTTTGGAAGCTTGTGACACGTGGCATCGTCATCTCCAACGGACATATGCCATAGCTCACAACTATAAATAGAGAAGAAATTCAAAGCTCCACGCACGGGGACTCATAAGGGAAAAAACTCAAGCTCAAGAACACTCTAGCGAACTCAACAGATTATACAGAGAAGAACTTGCTTTCATAGAATATTTGTAGTTCTTCTCTCTAGAGTATTTAGATCCCTTTCTTCTCTAGACTAATCTCATTGCCAGATTTATAGCTTAGATTTCGAAGGAGTTCACTTTTAGTGAATTGTTCTTATTGTAAGAACTCCTTCTTAGTTGGAGATTATTCCCTCCCTTTCGAACTTCGGTTTGAATTGTAAAGTCGCTAAGGACTATAACTTAGAAGGATCTGTCCAGTGCACAGATACCTGCTGAGGCTTGCTCAATATAATCAACAAGTTATCCTGCCATTGTCAGGACCGTGGACGTAGGATCTTGCGTATCCGAACCACGTTAAATTGTTTGTGTTCTTTACTGTTTTATTGCATATCATAACTGTTCAAAATCATATGTTTGCATAAAACTTGTTTCAAAAGCGCACAGCTAAAATAATTTGATTTGTGAAAAGCGTTTTTTAAAACTGAGACGAATTTTCGAGCCCCACACTTATCCGCACACAAAACGTCTCCGACTGAGTTTCGAACGACTGACTCAAGTCAGTAGGAGAGCTCAGTAGCTGACACACTCTGACCCGTGATCGAAGGTTACTATTTGGCACTGTTCATCAGTTGCACTAAACAGCTCAGCTATCCTTCGGTTCGAGAAAAAGAAACTGCCATCAGGTGTATTCACCCCCCCCCCTCTACACCTGACTATCGTCTCCGGACCAACATACTCAATATCGTACGAGGCCCAAGAAGCTACGAGAGAAATAAGATGCATTAATGGAGTCAAATATAATACATTTCATGATGCTCTATATTCTTTGGGACTATTAGATGATGATAAGGAATATATCGACGGAATAACGGAGGCAAGTCAATGGGCCTCGGCTTATTCCTTAAGAAAACTTTTCGCAACATTATTGTGTTCGAATTCAATGTCAAGACCAGAAATTGTTTGGAGTGAATGTTGGATGCATTTGTCTGACGACATTGCTTACAGACAAAAAACTGTGTTCCCGAATCAAGGTAAAAGTAATTACGAATCACTACCACAATTATTTATGTATGGGTATTTTAACATAACTCTAAATTCTATTTGTGCATATTCGACACTCAATGATACACAGATCAAATGCTACGCTTTAGCAGAGATTTAGAAAATACTGACGACTCTCGGAAGAAGTTTGCACGACTTTCCATCCATTCCTTTCCCAGACACTCGCTACTTTGAAAACTATCAGAATAGCTTAATTTCAGATGAGCTATAGTATGATTGTGAGAGTCTACAGCGAGAATATGCAACTTTTTTACAAAATTGTACAAATGAGCAGAGGCATGTACACAATACAATTTTAAACGCATGCTGAAACAACAGAGGAGGTATGTTCTTTGTGTATGGTTATGAAGGAACTGGAAAAACCTTTGTCTGGAAGGGACTGTCAGCTGCTTTACGTCGCAAAAAAAAAATAGTTGTCAATGTTGCATCCAGTGGAATAGCCTCTCTTTTACTGCCAGGCGGAAAAACTGCACATTCACGTTTTAGAATCCCGATTAACGCTACTGAAGATTCCATATGCAACATAAAACAAGACAGCCCACTCTCACGGTTACTCATAAAAGCAAAACTCATAATTTGGGATGAAGCACCAATGACACACAAATACTGCTTCGAAGCATTGGACAAGAGCTTACGTGATATAATGCGATTCCACAATACCTCGAGTTCCAGCTCTCCATTCGGAGGCAAAGGCAAAGTAATTGTTCTAGGTGGTGATTTCAGACAGATTCTACCAGTCATCGCCAAAGGCAGTCGACAAGACATCGTTCATGCTACAATCAATTCATCGTATCTTTGGAAGAATTGCACTGTCTTAAAACTAACAAAGAATATGAGAGTGAAGAGCACAGGCACGAATGATGACTTACTTGAATCATCAAACTTCACAGATTGGCTAGCAAGTATTGGAGATGGAACTGCTGGAGGTACGAACGATGGTGAATCCACAATTGATATGCCAAGGGATATGTTGCTTGACTACTCTGAAGATCCAATAGAAGCAATCACAAAACATGTCTATTTAAGAGACAACAAAATAATCAATGATGCTGACTTTTGACAAGAGCGAGCTATTTTGGCACCAACGTTGGATATAGTCGAATATGTCAACCAATATGTAATATTATTAAGTGAAGGAGAAGGCCATACATATTTAAGCTCAGACACTATATGCAAATCTATAGGATACGGTTCCTTATTCTAGAACATCCACACACCAGAATTCTTAAACACAATTAAATGCTCTGGAATACCTAATCACGAGCTATTTTTGAAAGCCGGAACTCCAGTGATGCTTCTCCGAAACATTGATCACGCGAATGGTTTATGCAACGGCACTAGGTTGGTAATTACCAGACTTGACAGTCATGTACTCGAAGCAAAAGTACTCACCGGCCGAAATGCTGGAGATAAAGTTTTGATTCCAAGAATAATATTGACACCATCCGATGAAAGACTGTCGTTCAAATTTCAAAGACGTCAATTTCCACTTATTGTCTCATATGCTATGACAATTAATAAAAGCCAAGGCCAATCACTAAACTGCGTTGGTTTACTGTTGAAGAAACATGTATTCAGTCATGGCCAGTTGTATGTCACAGTATCACGCGTAACAAATCGCAGCGGATTGAAGATCTTAATATGCAACAGTGAAGCCGTCAATCGTACATCCACCACGAACGTAGTATTCAAAGAAGTCTATCAAAACATATGAAAAAAAGATTAAATTTCAATGTATATTAGCTTGCAAATGTATTGTATTACTCTAACCATTTCGATACTACGACTATTTTCCACCGTTTCGTACATATTAACAAAAAAAAATGTATATATTAACGCACAAATTAAAGATAATGTGTATTTTAAACATAATTATTATTTTAAACTAAAATGAGTAAATTGTTTTTTCATACACGTTAATATAGAAACATAATATTCCACCAACTAGAAAATATTTTATAATTGTTTTACATATGTTTTCTATACTTTTCAGCTGTTGAAATGTCATCTAATTTAAACTTATGATCTTTAGGTATAAGAGATTTATTATTTTATTGTCTTTAATTCATTTTTTTAACCAACTATAAAAAAAAATATGTGCAATTTGTCATTTATTTATTCCAAACCCCAAATGAATGAGGAAAAAAAAAGCCCCAAAAACTTAATTTAAATATAGAAATATTTAGCATCAAAATAATTACCTCAAACAACGTGCCTAGCACGGGTACTACCTAGTTATCGTTTATATGCGGGCACCTGTCCTTCAAAATTCACTGAATCTCATACAACTCCAAACCCTAAAAATCTGGTCTTCTCCCAAATCCAAACTTATAACATCGTGAGAAACGGAGGATTGGATGTCATCCTCGTCGAGCGCGGCTGTGATGCCGCCGTGGCTGGAATTGCCACGAGAGATTACGGCTTCGATTTTGCACAAGTTGGGGGCGATCGAGATGCTAACGACGGCGCCGAGAGTGTGTTCGGCGTGGCGGAGTGTGTGCCAAGATCATTCCATGTGGCGGTGCATTGACATGCGAAGCACGAGCGATCTCTGGGAAATGCCGTTCAATTTGGAGAATATGTGCCGCTACGCTGTCGACCGCAGCCAAGGCCAGTTAGTTGATATCAATATAGAATATTTTGGTACCGATGAATTGCTGCTTTACATTTCGCAGAGGTAATTATTTTACTCGAGAATCGACAATTTATGGTTAATTGCTTATGTGTTAGCTTCAATTTACTGCCAAGTTGACATTTGCTTTGATTTCTTAAGAACATAAGTATGTGTTTGGTGCTCTGTGCTCTGTTTTGAGTGAATTGCATAAACTCATTACCTTCCTTTGTGTTTTAAATGATGTTTAATTGGGATTCTTGGACATAGTCATTCTACTATAGCGTGTTTTCCTGGGACTATCTGATCATGACTGTGTTTCTGAGACTTAAAAGTCTTGACTGCAATTCAGAAAATGAGGGACTTGAAGGATGCATATCTCAATCCTGCTCAGCTTCATCTTCAATTTGTGGTTTTAGAATGGGAACTTATAGCCATTTCCTGCAAATGGAATGGTGCTGGGATGTGAAGTGTCTAATTCTCATATTTACAGTACTTACTACTTACTCAACAAATCTATATTTGGGAACAGTTGGTTTGTATGGTCTGATGTTTGCTCTTTAATCTTATGGGAAATTACTGCATCATCTAGTTACTAAAAACGGTAGCTTTGTTCAAAACCCATGTCAATATGTATATGTTGATTCATTTGTAAAGTTCTTTATTTGTTCGTGCGTGCTTCTCGTTTGTTTGATTGATATGCTATTCTCTAGCATGATAATCTTGCAGGTGCTTAATGAATTTATGAGTTATCAATCAATTCCAATGCAGCATTGACTTGCTTTTCTGGCTACTACATTTCTTATAAAGAATACAGTATTATCCTACCTCTCGTACTGAGTGTGTTTTTTCCATCTCTTTTGAAACTTTGGCAGGGCTAGACTGCTCAAACGTCTTCAGCTTGTATTTTCCTATGGTATAACAGGTGATGGTCTGATTGAAGCAGTGAAAAATCTCCCTCTGCTGGAGGAGCTTCATCTGTTCTACACTTCTATCGAAGCAGAAGCTATTGAAACCATAGGTCAATCCTGTCCACATTTGAAGTCGTTTAAATTGAACAACCGCTGGTACAGGCAGCAGTATGTCGTGTGTGATATGGAGGCCCTATCAATTGCAAAAAACATGCCTGAACTACGCCATCTCCAGCTTTTTGGAAATAAAATGACAAATGAAGGCTTGCAGGCGATTCTTGACAATTGCCCTCATCTTGAATCACTTGATCTGAGACAATGCTTTAACATCCATTTTGGTGGAAACATAGGCCGACTATGCGCAGAAAGGATTAGAGATCTAAAGCGGCCCCATGACTCCACTCATGATTACCGTTTTGATACTCAAATTTATGATTATGAAACATCGGATGATGACTATATAACTGGGTTCTCTGACGTGGATATTGTATCTGATTATTACGATGACTATCTGGAATTCTCAGGGGGCAGTGCGTGTACGGATTACGATTATGATATGCGCTTTGATGACTAAGAATGGAAGGTGGAGGAAAGTTGCTTATCTTGTCTACTACCGAGGGCAGTAATATGAGTTCTGGTATCATATGTATAGTGTAGTGTTGTTTACTCGGCCGTATTATATTGCTGTTCTTTTTTGGTATGCCTAGTCTGGGTTTTTTTGATCTTGTAGTTTACTTCATCTGTATCGTTAGTTGTATGTAGACCATGTGGTATTATTATTGCGGAAGTATATTTGGTATATGAATTTACAATACCAGGGAAGAGTATCTCATTTTGGGGATGGATCGACAGAACTTTCTAGAAGCTAAAGACACGCCCAGAGAGGGGACTTTTATTGTGGTATTAGAGAAACCAACAATTATTTTTTAGATGAATTAATCAAATCGAATAGTGACAGAAATAGCGACATGGTAAATTGGCAAGGCGCGCACAGAGAAAAATTGAAAACGGATAAATGATCAACACTGTCCCATAAAAATTGTGATATGATGTAAAATATAGTACTATATGGCAAGATATTATTGCTCCCTCAGTATCAATTAAAATGATATTTTTTTTTGTCCCCTTGGGATGGCAAAGTTGGTGAAGGTGGTTGGCCCGGGATCGATAGGTCCTGGGTTCGAATTCCACTGGAAGCAACTTTGTGGAGCCTGTCACCTATGGTTAGCCTAGGGTGGTTGAACTCTCCTGTGTGGTTTGCAGGCTACTGCACAAGGAGCGGGATTTACCCAGTGCGCACCGAAGGTAGCGGCTGCGGGTTCCACGTATCAAAAAAAAAAATGATATTTTTTTAACACATATGGATCATATCTTCAAGCCTCTCCATATGAAAGAGTCAAGCCCAGTGGTGAAGTCAGAGCCCGAGGTCGCTAAGGGAATCCCTTCCCATTTTTAAGAGAGAAATAGCCGAGTTCACCAGCTACATTCAGAGCTCGAGATAAGACTACTTTCTTAAATCTCGTGCAAAAAAAAGTCACTTTAAATGTTACTAGGGCAGTATTTTTTTTTCAAAACACATTTTCATTTATATTGATTCAATCTCATATTTTTATTTCTTACTTTTTGATCGAAAAAATATAAATATAATAACAAACAGTTGTTTTTGGCTCCTCGTTTCGGAAGATTTTCCTCATAAAAATTGTTCAATCACATTAATGGATGAAACAAAAAGTTGATAGTGAAGATTCGAATTAGTGTGGTAAAGTTTTTTGAGATGTGTTTTGCAAGCCCTAGCTAGGCACAAGTACCTATGCGTGGAGTACCTCAAGTGACAGCGTCTGTTCCCTCAGCCTCAGGTAAAAAAATTTCGACCGGAGCAAGCAGCAAATATTTATTTCAACATTTAAGGGGACAGATTTGATGCTAAATAGTGTAATCCTTCCGTTTCAATCTAAATATGTTTTTTTTTTTTTTTTTGCTGTTTCATTTCAATTGTCCTAATCACTCCCTCCGTTGGATTTGTTTTGTTTCTTTTATTCACGGAAATTTTGGTAAGTGGTTGTTGTATATAGGGCTGGCAAAATGGGCCCGGCCTGATGGGTCGGCCCGGGGTACCCGTACCCGGGATTGGGTTGGGCTTAAAAAATAGAGGCCCGAAATGGATTTGGGCCTAAAAAAGCCCGCCCATAGGGCTTATTGGACTCGGGCCTAAAAAAGTCCGGGGTTCCGAAAAAAACCCGGGGTCTCGGGCCTTAAAAAGCCCACTCGAAATCCGCCCGATAATATTAGTCCAATTACAATAACAAGTTATCAATTGTAATATTAGCCCAATAAATATATATATATATATATATATATATATATATCATATATATCTCATAGATATATATGAGATATATCTATGAGATATAAAAGAAACAAGACATGTCAAGTAGGACACAAGGAGTGCAATTGAGGTGGACGGAGAATAATATTCTCTCCGTCCCGCCCGACTTGTCTTATATTTCATTTCATGTTGTCCCACCCATTTGTTCTGTTTCCGAAAATAGAAATTGGTCTCACACTTTTATAACATCAAATCAACTTTAAACAATTAAATATTGTATGAGTCTCATACTTTTACCTCACATACTAATTCTAAATAATTGTTTAATTAAAGGGTCTCACACTTTATTATATAAAATCAACTCGCAGAAATAACCGCGCCGAAAAGAAGGATACAAATCGGGCGGGACGAGGGAGTATTTAAACTTTGGACAATATCACTTAAAATTATTATAGAGTAGACATTTATGTAAATATATGTTTTATTTATTGATTTGAGATATCTGTTTAATCAAAACTAAAACAAGAATTCATTCTATTTTGTTACTTCTTACAACGTGAAGAAAACAGTGTATCAGGATCATAACGTTTCCATATATTATCATTAGTATTTTTAGAGAAAAAATGGCTAATGATAATTACTTCCTTCAAAAAAAAATTATATTGAGCCCAAAACCTTTTATACAATCTTATTATCTTGACTTCATTATTGATCTCGACGGACTCAACAATATCGCTCTCGTTCTTCAGCTTTCTCCTTTACTGAGGACTAATTCTTTCTATCATAACACTCTCTTTATCTCATTGTGATGATTTATTTTTTCGATACGAAAATTAAGAAAATTGATAAAGTTTGATTGTTGTCCACAAAGCTTGTGATTCTTGTCATAAATAAATATTCAACGTAAATCATTAAATGAACGAGTATATAGAAATATTTAATCAATTAAGCATGTACGACGCACGGCACGGCAGCATTTGAGAAATACACATACTGAGATTCCTTGAAGCGTTGTGCGTTGATTGATTGTACCTTACCCCGGCCTGATCCCCTTTGTTCTCGTTTCTACAACTTGGTACGCTCTCCATTCTCATTGGTTTAAAGCTCGACCGTTGACATTAATTTGAGCTGGTTAGCTTTAGGGGTAGGGATGGCAATGGACCGGATTTTGATCGGATCCTCCTCGATCCAAATTCAGATTCGTGATTTTTTATTTTGGTCCAAATCCGGTCCAGATCCATTGGATCTCAAAAAATGAGATCCAGATCCAGATCCATTGAATCCACAGGGTTTCGGGTCTAGACCCGGATCCATAAATTTTTTTAGCTAAAATTAAAAAAATTCTAAATCAATTAAAATTTAATTAAGTTAATTAATTCTACGATAACACGATAATTTATAAGAGCATTACTACCATTAAAAAAAGTCAAACTACTCATGGCAGTCATCTATAAAACTATGATCTTCTTTCTAAAAAAAATTCCAAATTCGTGGATAGTGGGTACTCAATCTCCTCCATCTTTTCTATTTATTAGATTACTACTTAAGTATTTCAAGCTCAACAAATAATGTAATGTGATATTTTAAGTATAATAATATAAATATAATATTTTAGATATGATAATAAAATAATATTTTAGTTATAAAAATTGGCAGATCTGGACCGAATCCGGATCTCAGATCGTAAAGTCCAGATCCAGATCCATAATTTCTAAAATTAGTCCAGATCCGATCCAGATCCAATGGGTCCAATTTTTTAAGATCCAGATCCAAAAAAATAGATCTGGATCCATGAATCTGGACCGGGTCCAAGATCCATTGTCATATCTATTAGGGGGCCTGACCTACCTCTGCAAACTGCAAACTATAACATCTCACAAATTGGAGAGGAAGAGAGTATTACTAGCTCGTTGTTCCAACTAAACAAGTCTCACTAAATAAGTCTAATTTCAAGAATAGAAATAAATAGATAGATTGTAATTACTCTAAATAAATGGATTTTACAACCTTATACTTTTAAATTACATTTTTTCTTTTTTACCCAATTCTTAAATTTTCGTGCCAAAAAATAATGGGATTTAATTAGTGGGACGAAGTGAGTACTTTTCATGGATATAAAATTGTTAAAATTACATTATTTTACAATAATATCTTTTATTTTTTAAAACATTTCTAAAAAAATAAATCGTCCATTCAAATTATGCATGCATTGTAAGTTCTAGGAAGATAATTGCGCAAGATTTTTTTATTGGTGCATAATCTTTTGAATACTCTTACGAGTAAAAGACGAAATTATTAATAAATTAAGTAGTGAGAAAATTGTGAGCCGTTGAGATTTATTCACAGTTAAATTTGATAGGCACGGATGAAATTTTGTAAAATATTTTTAAAAATACAAGATATCTTTTGCGCCAAAAAAAAGAACAAAAACAAAAGCTTTAAGTATTTCATCTGACATTTTTTTTTAAAAAATTATTTCCGTGTTATTATAGTGATAATTGAATTTTGGATTATGTTATAATTGAGCGAATAAATGATTGGACGATACAATGATAACTGAAAATCTTACTCGTCTACTATTTAAATTATTATTTATGCTATGAATAATTCAAAATTGTCACAGTACATCTGGTCGAGTTTGCACGCTTATTTCGATTTCTATACATGAGTAATAAAATTAGCGTTTATAAAACTATATGTTAGCATTTACAAAATCGTGTTGCTCGAAGCCTTGAATATATATCTCTCAATCTCATTAAAGTATCCTTTTTTTTTTTTTACTGAGTTGTCCCATTAAAATTGTCTTTTTCTAAAAAAAAAAAAAAGAATGTATAGAATTAGCTAAAAGTCAAACAATTTTCTTGATCACTGTGTTGAAAATAGAGAGGACACTTGTAGGAGAAAAGAGTATTTAGCATCGAGGTCATGTGATGCCACGTGGTGGGGGTACCTGGTTGGAAGGTGGTCATATGAACATCCCATGTGTGGTAATGTACCATACATAACCCTAAATACCTTCCATAATCAACTTTCTCCTCTAAAGTTTAATCTATACTATAGTACTGGTGTTACGTTAATAGTTAAAAACTCTTTTTATAGGAAATGTATATGATATGATAATTAGTACAATACATTGTCACTCAAGGTACAAATCTCTTTCAAGCAGTTGCAACGATACCAAAAAAATCATCGGACGATTGAGGAATCAATAATATTTTTACTGAATAAACAAATTTTCATCATAATCTCGCTTAAACAGAACAACTAAATGAAGCCGTCTTGCTACCTAATTTTGCAATCAAGATGCCTTCGACACACCCCATTGTTTCGATTCCTTTCAAATGAGTTAAGATTACATTTGTAATTTCTACTGAGTTCAGAAGTTATAAATCGCTATATGAGTGATATATATTTTGAGCAATAATAATTGAATATATACTCCCTCCATTTCATTTATCTTATTTTGTGTGTTTTCCTTTTTAGTTATCCCATTTAGTTTGTTTTATTTTTTTTAAAATGACAATTTTTTTCACATAATTAACCATTCTCTTTTTATAAGACTCACTTATTTACTTACAACTAACAAATTTTCTTAATTTAAGTATATAAAAAAAGGGATCAAGTTCAATGGGATGGAGAGAGTATTAATTAAGTTGCGGTTGTTTGAAAAACATGATCCAAACGCTTCACATGTAGCCGATTCGAAGTGTCACCTCGCGACGCATGTTAAGAGGAGAGCCTTCTATCTTACTAATACAACCACCCCACATTTGCCAAACCTAACTTTGGCATCTACCCAACCTATTTTGGGGACAATGTTTTAAAGAAACTACTTTTATAAAATTATTAAATGAATGTACTGGGATTCTAGACATCTAATTATATCTTTAATTTCTTTATGATGAAGAAAGCCACAATTTAAAGTGTGCACTAAATAAACCTCACGAGTATGTAATATCACCTCGATCCCGTTATAGTTGGCCATTTTATTGTTGGTACGAGAATTAAGATAATAGATAATAAAGTATGAGAGACGGATATAAATTAAAGTAGAAGAAAAAGATGAGTGAGAGTAGATGATAAAATAATAGATAATATGATAAAGGAGGACATATGAGATGATAAAGTAAGAGTGATGATATTAATTATTTGTCAAATTCTTAAAGTCGCCAATTTTAATGGAACATCCCAATCAAAAAATGTGAAATGGGACGGAGGTAGTACTAGTTTTCAAAAAACATAAAAAATATAAATCAAATCAGATTAATCTACGAGCTTGATCTAAAAACTGCTATTCAAATCGAACTAGACCAAATTTCACACGATAACCACAAGAGTTTTTTTTTTTTTTTTCCCTGTAGTTAGTCAGAAGGGTGACATTAGCGTTCTAATTTGTACACAAGGTTTCTTGATTTTGGGCACCATTTCAGGGACCTTTTTCTACATTAGGCTGGCTAGGTTGAATTCCCTATTTCACTCCTACCAAATTGCTGACTTCAACTGCCTCACTTTACAAATAATTAAATCTCATATTTGATTTAAGTTATGTATCCTTTCTCACCAAAGATGAACACTATTACAGTTCGAACAATTGAGCTCACATATCACATAAAACAAATTTGATTATGTCTATCAATAAAATCATAATTCAGACCGCTAATAAAAACACTAAATCGTATTTTTTCAAATGTGGAAATACCCACTGTTAGCCAAAACGAAAAAAATAAATACAAATATAGCCTGAAACTTAAACAAAACACAAAAATAGCCATTTTGTCTTTATCCGGCGGAGGGCCGATGGGGGAGTCCATAGGCCCTCCATCGGCGGAGGGCCGATGGGAAGGCCGATGGGGGGAGTCCATAGGCCCTCCATCGGTGGAGGGCCGATGGGAGGGCCAATGGGGGGCCGATGGAGTCCATAGGCCCTCAATCGGCCCAAAAAAAAAAATAACTATGGTCCCCTGAAACAAAAAAAAAATCTTAAACAAGAGGGCCATCGGCACTCAAAAAAAAATTCAAATTTTGGCCGATGGCCATCGGCCATGTAATTTTTTTTTTTTTTTTTAGGCCATTGATCATAAAAAAAATTATAATTTTGGTCGATGGCCTCAATTAGTAAACATTTTTTTTCAGTTTAAGCCATTAAAACTGGAAAAAAAAATTCTAATTTTGGCTGATGGTCGATGGCCTCAATCAGTACACATTTTTTTTTTCAATTTAGGTCATTGATCATAAAAAAAAATTATAATTTTGGCCGATGGTGTCAATCAGTAAACATTTTTTTTTTTCAGTTTAAGCCATTGATCATAAAAAAAAAATTATAATTTTGGTCGTTGGTCTCAATCAGGTATAAGGAGGGCCTAATTAAGGTATTAGGCCCCCTCCTTCGGCCCTCCATCGGCCCTCCATTAGGCCCTCCCATCGGCCCTCCGCCGATGGAAGGCCTATGGACTCCCCCCATCGGCCCTCCCATCGGCCCTCCGCCGATGGAGACCCTATGGACTCCCCCCATCGGTCCCCCATCGGCCCTCCGCCGATGGAGGGCCTATGGACTCCCCCCATCGGCCCTCCCATCGGCTCTCCGCCGATGGAGGGCCTATGGACTCCCCCCATCGGCCCTGCGCCGTATAAGGATAAAATGACTATATTTATGTTTTGTTTTAGTGATGGGCTATAAATGTATATCTATTTCTACTGTTTGTCCGGTAATTCAACTCCTTAACTAGGTGTTAAGAGATAATTATTATGTTTCTCGTATATCGCCGCATCATTTATATACACTTTCTTTCCTAAAACACCGTACAAATAACGCCAAGTTAAATTCATTAGATCGCGCTAAACCTACACCCGTCGGAAAATCGCCATCAGAACACACAAAATGACGTCGTTTCGGTACGCGTTGCTACAACCCTCTTTCTAGCCTCGCCACTTGGCACAAAGGGAGGCTTTACACTTCGTATCAACGCAAAATTCAGACCCTTGAAAAACGGGTGGGTTTTCACCTCGGCCCCACCCCGCTTCGACCCGATTCTCCTATCCGGGTCCTTGTTCAGCAACCCAGATATTAAGTCCCGGGCGTGCATCTCACTCGCCCCACACGGCGCGTCGCAGGGGAATGCCAGCGGTTTCTTCGCAATGTTACGTAGCGTAGCTTCGTTGGATGCGCCGGCAAACGGCGTCCATCCGTATATCATCTCGTAGATAAAAATGCCGAAAGCCCACCAATCCACTGCGTTGCCGTGGGCCCCGCCCGAGGCCACCTCAGGTGGGACGTACTCGTGGGTCCCGACGAAGGAGCAGGACCGGGCCGCTACCGGTTCGGCCACGAAGATGCGGTCCCCGGCTAGCGTCTGAACTTTCTTAGACCGGAAGAGGCGGTTGTAGATGCAGGTGAATGGCGTCAGCGCGGCGTAGCGGTTGGAGGGTTTCGGCGGGGACGGCGGCTCGGATGAAAAAGCGGGGTACTCGACGGCCGGGACGGCGGCGGAGCAGAGGGAGAGGTCGAAATCGGTCAGCATGATGTGACCGTCCGATCTAACCAGCACGTTTTCCGGCTTCAAATCTCTGTAGATTATTCCCAACATGTGTAGATATTCCAGAGCAACCAAAATTTCCGCCGCGTAGAATCTGCTACGAAAAAATCATCTGTAACTTAAATAGAGTTTCGTGAAGAACCCTAATTGCATCACGAGTAATTTACTTAACGACTCACATGAGATATGAAATGGATGAAATGCAGAAGAATTATACCTAGCGGAGCTGAGGGAGAAGCGTTTCTGCGGCTGTTTGTGTCTGAGAGAATGCAAATCGCCGCCGGCGCAGAACTCCATCACCACACACGAAAAATTCGAAGCTTCGAATTCGGCGAAAAGCGTGGGCAGAAACGGATGATCCAAAAGCCTCATGATTTTCCTCTCAGTTTCCGCTCTCTGAGTTTTCTTCTTCAACGCCAGCACCTCATTGTCCACCACCTTCATCGCGAAGAGGAAACCGTCCGCCGCGCCGCGGAGGCGGCAGAGGTAGACTCGACCTATGTCGCCGCTGCCGACCTGCCGCACGAGGCTGAAGTCGCGGAACGTCAGGTTCATCTTTATCCCGATCGCTTGGAACGAGGAGTCCGATGATCGGTGCGGCTTAAGTGCCACCGTCTGCTCCGGCGAGCTCTTCGGGAGTTCGAAAGAGAGGCGGCTAAAGCTTGTGCAGTGGCTGAGAGTGGTGTCGCTGCTCATCGAGCTGATTTTGCCGGAGAAGCCTATCAATTCCTCGGAATTCCGACGCGATTCGACCAACATTTTAAGCTCGAGCTCACTGCATTCAAATTTTTGTACACAGTTTTCGGAAAATACGATGCGGATAATATAGGGATATAATGGGAATGTTTGACGTTGAATCCACAGTGTTTAAAAGAAATTCGGAACCAGAGAAATCAGAAGAAAAAAGTCTGGATTTCACACTGAATCAGAAACCGAGGAAAACAAAAACCGAAGGAGTAAGCTTTTTCAGAGACATTAATGGCGGAAGAGAGAGACAAACGAGGCTTTATATAGGTAGCTGAGTAGCGTTTCTATGCATTGAGTAATGGCTTCTGCTTACATCTGTACATATATATATATATACTTATAGTCCCACTCTATCAATAAAGTGAAAACATGTAATATGTTATTTTATTTTAAAAATATAGATGGGGGTGGTGGGGGGGTTTGGGCCACCAAATGGGACACGGTACAGACGATCCCTTCCAGATAATTGGTCGCTGGGGCCATAAGCAGTTGCAGCGATTTTGATAGATACTCAGCACTAATTAATCTTTTTCATTTAATTTTCACTTGTGCACGTGACAACACTGTAGTGCAACTCTGCAAGTGCTGAATGCTTGATTTGGAGCCTGCTGACGTCAGTCTATGGCACGTGCGCATTCGTTGATGCGTGGGAGTTTTAGCGGGAGTTACAGTATTTATTTATGATTTTAACAATTGTCAGTGAAATCACTTATTTTATTTTGACAAATTAAATTTTTTAGTTCCTAAATTATGCATGTTTGGCCAATTTGATCCCTTATTTATTTATTTTAGTTAATTAATCTCCAAACTATAGAATTTTAGATGAATTGATCATTCTATTAATTTTTTTGTTAGTCAATTGTTAGTCAACGATTTTTAAAAGGTATTTTCGGTATAATATTATTGAGGACCAAAACGTCCAAATATTGAAAGATTGAGGACCAATTTGACCAATTTTTTTTCTTTAATTTTTTTAAGTTTTTCAAAAATCGAAAAATATTTTAATAATTTTGCTTTTTGCCAATTTTAAATAGGTTGAGGACCATTCTCGTTAATTATAATATATTTGGGGATCATATTACTATGAAAACGATGGATTAAAACATAAAATATATTACTCCGTAACCAATTTTTTTCCGAATATTACTATGAAAACAAGGGATTAAAACATAAAATATACGAAAAATTAATGAATAAATCATATTGGAATGAAAACATGTTTTGAATGGACTATAGTTTTATTCATTTATTATCAAATATTCTACGTTTTTATCTCTCTTTATCATAATAATATATTCGAAAATTTTGAGAACAGAGCTATAAAATTTGACGATTATGATCCCAAAATATAGGGATTGGTCTTCAACTTATTTAAAATTGGCGTAGTTGGTCCTTAAAAAAATCAAAACGATTAAAATACTTTTCGATATTTGTAAAATTAAAAAAATTTCAGTAAAAAAAAATTGGCAAAATTGGTCCTCAATTTTTTAGTATTTGGACGTTTTGGTCCTCAATAATATTATACCGAAAATACCCTTTAAAAATCGTTGACTAACAGTTGACTTACCAAAAAATTAACAGAATGATCAATTCATCCAAAATTCTATAGTTTGGGGACCAATTAATTTAAAAAAATAAATAAGGGACCAAATTGGCAAAACACGCATAGTTTGGGGACTAAAAAATCCAATTTGCCTTTTATTTTTACACTAGAACCTCTATAATTTACTATTCGTTAAATTAATAATTTTTTTTAAAATAAAAATTTTCTTCAATTCTAATTCGTATAAAAAATTATTAAATTTGTTAAAATAATAAAATAATATTTTTTGAAAACACTTATATAAATATATAGTATCATCAATATCATAAATTAATAATTATTTAAAATTTTCAATAATAGTAAGAGAATTTATCAAATATGATTTCGGTGCTTTTTTTTTAAACTTAAATTTAATTGAATTTTATTTCTAATTTTTCAAAGTGCATTA
The DNA here is from genome assembly GCA_028984105.1 of Lavandula angustifolia. Taxonomy (NCBI): domain Eukaryota; kingdom Viridiplantae; phylum Streptophyta; class Magnoliopsida; order Lamiales; family Lamiaceae; genus Lavandula; species Lavandula angustifolia. Next base: position 28,482,552 of record CM054808.1, read on the forward strand.
AAAAGTTTTAGTGTTATTTTCTCTAATAGCACCATAAAATTGTAAAGAGTTCTAGACGTAATAAATGCTTCATTGAACTTAACTGGTTCCAAGATATTATATTATATCTAATGCTTTTTAGTATTCATTATTAATGAATATTAACTATATAATTATACTTGCTTTATAAATGTATAAATTCATTATTTTTAACAAATTAATATAATTTATTATTTCTAGATAGTAAATAGTAAAATGATGTTAAATATGTCTTATAAATAAATGTATAACTCCTTATATTTATCTAATTAAAATTTGATTTTTTAAAGTTCGAAAACTCTTTCTAAATGAATAAATGTAAATTAATATCTCTCTAAAATATATATATATATATGAGATGTTTAATTATATTTAGAGATGTTTAATTATATATATATATATATATATATATATATATATATATATATATATAGTATTTTGTTTAGGGATTCAATTAATGGAAGAAAATCAGAAATGTATGGCCAGAAGAGAAGAGGAAGAAAAGAGAGCATGGTAAAATATGAAAAGACAAGAATGGACATATAACATCAAAAGCCACTCATTGGCATTTGCGGAAGCATTCGCCCAGGGTCCATCGGCACCAAACTATATTCTCCGTGCCGCATATATGTCGAGTGTTGCATACACAGGGCGGGTAAGAGTTATATGGGCGAAATTTGCAGTTTCAAGAGTTTGGGGAACGAAAACTTGAATTTTGAAAGGTAAAACAAAAGATGATCATCCCTAAATCTGTCCATACATCGTGTTCGATCGTACGCATATATAGAACATGTGATAACTGCATTTAACGTGAAAATTGCGAACCATACATAATCTTTAATGTGGAGAAACTTATCTAATTCGGATTTTGGAGAGTTATTACATTAATTAATGTCCCACATTGATTAATGTGTAATGTTTTTCTGGTATTATTCTCTTTTACCCAATTTCATATAACAAAACTCAAATTTACTCAATCCTTATATTTACTACACAAAATATCCAATTTTAATTACACTATCCCTAACTTATGAAAAAGTCAAAAAGCCGAGCGGGACTTGATAGGTAGAGCGGGATTTCCCGACCAGAATGGAGCGGGACGTGAGCGGGATTTGAGCTGGGCGTGAGTGGGATTTGAGCTGGGCGTGAGCGGGATTTGAGCGGGACGTGAGCGGGATTCCTTGTTCTGCTTCAGATATCCGATTTCAATCATTTACGCAGTCTGACAAGTTTGAAAAGTAGGGGTTTTAAAGTAAAATTGGGTATTTTGTATATCAAATATAAGGATTGGGTAAATTTGAGTTTTGTAATATCGATTTGGGTATTTAAGAAATCACCCTAATGTTTTTTGTGGTATTTAAGTCTCTACCATTTAGTAGGAGATAACAAAGTGACATGTGGTGGGCTTGGGCCACACATGCTCACGCGCGCGAGCCTTTTTGCCGACCACCTCACACGCGGTGCGGCCCGTTGGCCGCACCGCGCCCAACCTCGGCTCCGGCTCCGGTTCCGTATCCTTGGACTTAGACTTGGCAATTAGTCCTTTGGGCTTGGCAGTTGGGCTTGGTGGGATTTGTGGGGACTGGCCCAACTCGAAAATGGTAGTCTGATCTAGCTCTAGATTCAAGTTTTGTCGAAATTGGTGGTCTGATCCAGCTCTAGATTCAAGTTCTGTCCTCGCCGGAAAGTCCAGTTCGCCGGAGCTCAAAGATCTTGCTGTGCTGCAATCCTCGAGACGTTCGTCGTTTTATCTTTGGGGGCGAATACTTGATCGCTATGTCACAATTGGTGTTTTTAATTCTTCAAATAAACGGTGTTTTAGATATTTTAAGGTGGGAAGAGTTGTGGTTCTCTCCCTAGCAACATTTTTTTCTCTTGAAGGTATATTATATTATCTAATCCGATTCTTAAACTAACGAAATTTCCTACACATATAGGAAAGTTACAAGTATCCTGTTGAGTGTTAGTAGAGAAGCACCAACCATTGCGGAAGTGTGGATTGTGGTTGTGGGGATAGAGCGTGGTTAAATTCTACTCCCTCCGTCCCACCCATCTTGACGCGTATTCTTTTTCGGGACGTCTCACCCATCTTGACGCGTTTCCAAAAAAGGAAATAATTTATCCTATTACTTTTTCATTTCTCTCTCCTACTTTTTCATTTTTTTCATTTTTCTCTCCTACATTTTCATTTATCTCTTCTACTTTATCCCTCTCTCATACTTTATCATCCACTTTCTTAATTTCCGTGCCGAAAAGAAATACGTCAAGATAGGTGGGACGGATGGAGTATAATTTAATAAAATAATTTCCTTGATTACTGCACCAAAAAAGAAATATTTAAAATTTTGGGCAACATGTATAAAAAAATGGTGTAGAATTGATAAGCAAATCTTGTGTTAAACTATTTTATAAGTGCATATATAAGTAGATTAGGAGGTAATCTTAGGAGGGAGATTTTGTGGGATCCGTCCCCTCTTTCTAGATTTGGAATAATCTTCTTTTGCTTCTCTTTTTTTTTCTTTTGACGAGGAACCCGCAACCGCTACCTTTAGTGCGCACAGGGTAAACCTTGCTCCTGTGCAATAGCGTGCAAACCACACATAAGAGTTAAATCACCCTTAATGTGACAGGGTGACAGGCTCACACATAGCGTGTCCAGTGGGAATTGAACCCATGACCTATCGGTCCCGGGCCACCCACCTTCACCGCTATGTCATCCCAATGGGACTTCTTTTCTTTTGCTTCTCTTTCTTATTACATGTGATCATTTTAGTACTAATCAATTTCAATTATTACTATGGGCGTTGCTTCCGGTCATCCTAAATTTTCGAAAACTAAACAATTCTCTCATTTTTTTTAATAAATAAATATTTCTCCCTCTCTCCAATTGAATAGTTTAATACTCCCTCCGTCCCACTAATGTTGTCTTAGTTGGATTCGGCAAGGAGTTTAAAAAAGTGGGTGAAGGTATATTAAAGTGGGTGAAAATGTGTTAAAGTGGTGGGGTTCACTCTTTTAATTGATTGTGGTTCACTAGTTCTTTTCCTTTTTTTGGGTGAAGACAACAATAGTGGAACAACCGAAAAAGAAAATTTGTACAACTTTAGAGGGACTGAAGGAATATATCTTTCCTGTTGTTCTGTTGAAGTTTTCAGTTTCTTTTGTTTTGTCAAATTATTATAAATACTTTTTTTATTGGCCCATAATTGTATACATCAACTATTCTTCTTAAAAATCGTTCTGAAAAAAAACTTAACTATTTTAATGGAACGAAGAGAATAATTAACATATAAATCAATCCGAGAGGGAAAATTAGAAGTAGAAACGGGAAAATCATATATAAACACACATAGGCCCATTTGGTCAGAAATGATTTTGCTCTGGGAAATTTTTTCGTAAAATTATATTTTCTGCTAACTTTACATATTCGCCAAGAAAACAGGCTCATAATATATTAAACTATTTTGATCATGGGTTAGAATCTCGTACATGACACAAATTCAATCTGCACCCGTTTCGTAGATGTTTCACACTCAATACTTGTTTAAATGAACAAAATCAATTTAATAACCAGTAATATACCAAGTATATTAAATATGAAACGCTATTAAATGATGAGAAACACAGTAGCAATATTCTCGCTGTTTTGATAGGGAGACAAACAGACAAAATATGTTGTCACATCGACAGACCCAAGTCACCTGTCCATATAATAAAATCTGTATTACGAGTACGAAGTTTATTTTAATGTAATTCCATAATCGCCAAAATCAGTTGCAACCAAAATATAATACTACACACGTATATTACATCACGCATTCATTCTTCAGTGCTTCTATCAGATCTTGTCTTAGAATGTGTAGTATATCAGTAACATAATGTGTATTGATTAAAAGTTTAGTTATACTCCAAAATCAATAAAGTAAAATCAATACTCCTTCCGCCTCAACCAACTTGTCTTATTAGGTTTCAGCACGGATATTTTGGTGAGTTGGTGTAACGCCCCGATTTTCATAACTTAATCAGTGACGCTACTTCATACTTAACATGCTTATTTCAATTCTTCAAAACATTTTCATTGAAAAGAATCATTGAAAAACTCAATTTATTTTCAAACTCAGCAGAAGTCTTAAATAAAAATAACTACGACTACTAGTTCTCGAAAATAAAATGCAAAGTTCATGATAAAAATAGTTTAATGCAATAGTAAGTTTCATAAATCCTTCCTCGTGTGACCATCACCACCAACACCTCTACGCATCGGTCGAGTCATTTCCTGAAAAATGTTAAAATAGTGGGTTGAGTACGACTACTCAGTGGGAGATGTGCACATTTATCAAAATTATAAATTACACAGATAAAACATGGAAATTAGATCATCCAAAGATATACTCGGCCACACAGACCACATGAACTTGTAATTTGGCCACACGGACCACATAAACTTTTCAAACAGTCCGATTTCGACTGACGGCCGGATTTTGACCGATTTTTCATAGAGGATCCGAATTCGAACCTATGACTCGATTTAAACCCTTGCCTTTCCTTTCAGGATCCGATTTCGATCCTATGGCCCGATTTCGACCCTTCTTTTCATGCCTGTCATAATCACATGAAATATCGAGCACAATGCATAATAAAAATAAACGGTAACATTCCCCACCTTAACCTTGACTTGTGAAAATAATGGATATCAATGTTTAAGTCCTGCGCGCCGGTCCTAAACATGAAAATTTATCTTAACGACTCCACATGGAATGTCATGCATGCAACAACAATTTAAATAATTCAACACATAGATCAAAATAATCAAACAAATGTATACTATACATAATCTACTTATTAACATGCAATTTTAACGATTTCATATGGTAATAAACTTAAGTATATTAAACATAATCTTATTTCTATTGACAATTCATTCGTGGATTAAGTAATCTGTCAATTCATGAAATAAATTAATAAAATCATAAAAGTATTGCCCTAAAAATTATAGACCTCAAACATGAACAAAATATTGTATATACCATCATAATAAAACGTACCATAATCAAGAATTCATTTAATAGTAACATTAAAACTTTTATTTTTCAATCTACATGCATGTTGACAAAATAATCTGGCACATCAAGAAACAAATTAACAAATAAATATTAAAAGTATCCTAAAAATTCTATATTTTTAACATGAATAACCTAAAATGTATTATATTCTATTAATATTCAACATGGTCGAAAATAACATAAAGAAAGCATGAAAAATAATTTTCCTATCAAACTCATGAACATGCTTTGTCAAAAACTGGCAGGTCACGAATAACAATTTTAAACAAATATTTATCATGCTTGAAAAATTATACAAAATTAATTGAGTATACTAGACATACCGAGGAAAATGATCCTAATTTTTTACGACGATATGACGACGGGAAGATATGGAAATAATTCTTGAAACAGTTCGCAAATATGCTGGCAGATTTTCGAAAATTTTATGGGATGCTATATTATGAGCGACTAAGGTTTATTTATAAGCCTAAAAATCATTATCCAACATCCCTAATCAAATAAGGTATCAAATATATTTTATCTTTAATTATTTTCATCCATATATATTTTATATAGAATTTATTCTATTACTTACCATATAAGAGATTCAATCTTAGATAAATTAGATATAGATAACCACAACTAGATTTTATCCTAAAACATTTATATCAGACATAAAATATCTATTTTAATCATTAAATATAATATAAAATTATCTCCTAATAACTTAATACAATAATAAATATTATATTCTTTTATGAATCCTAGTTGGTTTAGGAAATCCAAAATAAATATTACTCTTGCCTAATAATTCTAATATTATTTCTATCTCAACAAAATAATATAATCATAATATGATATAAATAAACATATTCAAAGTTCAAAATAAATTTACATAATAAAAATAATTTAATAACAAATAAGATAAATGCTTTAATTTTCATTTAAATTTCTAAGGCGCGATTTACAGAACTAAAATATTTGATAATATGCATGAATAGATATGCAATGTATTTTATATTAAAAATTTCGGTGCGTTAGAGTTGGTGGTTGTGTGTAAATGAGTAGGTGATTATGTGTAAAAAGTGAGAATTTGTGTAGTAATTATTTTTCTTTTTAGAAATCAAGACAAATTGAATGGGACGGCCCGAAAATGAATACAAGCAGGACTAAAGGAGTAACTAAAATAGGCGTCGTTGACAATTCAATGGGTGCAGTATAAGATGAAACTTTCGAAAATAATACTAAAGGCATGTGGAAGAATGATTTGAGGCTTTCGAAAATGAGATGTCGAATCCATGTCAGACCGTTAGGAAAACAAAGCCCATATATGGCCATATATGCTCTCGTTATATGAGAAACTTTGACATAAGATTATAATTTGAAGTCTTTAATTATTACTCCTTACCTCTCATTTAAATAATTCATTATATTTTATCGATTTGTCTCATTGAAGTTGTTCAATTTTTTAGTGACACACTCTACCCATATCAAATATTTTCCTTAAAAACTGCACTAAAATTGGACTATTTTAATAAAATAATCTTCCATAGGTGACCGACTTGTTTTTTATATGGTACGTTTGGTATCGCTATCATGATTGTCAGTCACCATACAAATAATGCAAGAAAAGGAAGCACAAAAGCTTCCACAAATATATGAGCCAGCTTTTGTTTGTCGTAAATTGAGCTCTTGTCCGAAATGGGGAATGGGCATTAATTATGGTGGAAATTGTCCAAGTATAACCTAAATACTTAAATAAAATTAATATTAACCAAATATTATAATTTACTTCACAAAATAATCAAAATACTCATAATTTTCCATCAATCAATAGCCTCATTTTGGCAATGTATCGGTTGAAGTGTAATAACGGCCTCCTTTGACTTTTCCAAAGCATGTGAAGTGTATGAAATAGACAAAAGCTGCAAAAAGTTATGATAGTATTTTGTAGGCAATTGGTATACAATTTTTCAAGAAGCTGAAGTTAACATTTTGGCTAGTTTGTAAATATAATTATAATGTAAGGATATTTTTGTGCTTATTATTTCATATGTCCTACTAAAAGCAGCTCACTTTTCTAATAGAGACGTCCCATTAAAACTGACTCAATCCAAATTTAGTAAAATATAATACTTTCTCTCCTAGTTTATATATTTTCTCTCATATTTTATCATTTACGATCTCATTATCTCACTCACTTTCTATCTCCTATTTTATCATTTACTCTCTTTTTATCTCATTCATTTTCTCTCTTGTACTTTATCATCTACTATCGTATTATCTCACTAATCTTCTCTCTTTTACTTTATCATCTACTTTTCTCTCATAATTTATCATCTACTCTGTTAATAATCATGCTGAAAATAAATTAGCCGCTAAAAACAGAACAGAGAGTATAATTCTTTCTGGCTGTTAATCCAAACACCTCTTAATAATTTTGAAGGGAGATTAAATATTATTATTTTTAAATAGAAAAGAAAATTTGCATTAATTATATTTTCTCAGTCACATTATTTTTGCAGTGTTTTAGTATGAAGTTAAAAAAGTTGGTAAACATGTATTAAAATGTAATGGGATTCAATTATTTTATTTGATTATAATTATTTATTTTTAAATAGACCAACAATAACATAACACCTTAATAAGAAAAATATATCAATTATAATTGGATATGAGATACTATTTAGGTGACCTCCATCCCCCCTCTTTTTTACCAACTTGTGGCCTTGTGGTGTATGTGGCCATTAGTATCTCAAACCTCCATCCATCCATAAAACCTCTATTATAGCACATCAATTTTTTTTACTCGATTTTTAAATACACACCTCCATTTATTCATCTATTTATATTTACTAATTCAACATTAGTAGGCCTCACTTCCACGTCTCTATCCATCTAAATTTTCTCTTTAATCCATCTAGCACATTTTCACATTTTCTCTATAATCCAGACCTTTAAACAAAACTATTCTCTGTCCATCTAACTTTTTCCTCTGATGGTTGTCGTCATCCATCTATAAATATAAACTAGAACAAAAACCGTGCTACGCACGAAATTGTAATAGTTTTTTGTGCATGCTTGTACTACTCTAATGCTGTGTATAAATATTACTATTTATATTTTCATAAATCATTATAATCTAATATGGGATAATCAAAAAATATTTTATATAAATATAAATATTGGATATCATGATGATATTATCATATTACAAACCAAATGAACCAGTTAGGCTCATGACAACAATCTCTTAGTATTCATACATTAAAAGAGAAAGGCTTACTTATTACTAAATGAATGAAACTTATTTCCGCATTCTACATGGTTAACCGCCAATTTTATCATTGTTCAATATCCTATATGTAATTGTGGTGACCTTGTGTGTCATACTATCATGAACAACTTTAAAGTTTTTTACACTATATATCTGACCTTCCTCAAGTTGTGGTTTCAATATGCGAACCAATTTTTTTGGTATTGTTGCTTCAATTCTCTCATCCTCAAAAACATTTGAATATGAATTCAATACAATATGGATTACTTGAATTATTAAACTGATACAACTACTGAATGAGACATACCTTTGCATCGTGGAAAACACACTCTATACTTGATACATCTTTTTTGTTGAATGAAGGGATCTCGTATGCACGAATCTGTCGAAATTTCATCGCAAATGACTCATTGAATTCATCCAACTCCTCAATGATGGACCAAATATTAGGCATTTTGTACTTCCAAGTTTTTTTGTCTTTCAAATATATGAGAGTTTCGAAATGACGTGAAAAGAGTTTAGACTATGACTTATTATATATGTGAGGGTAAATATATAAGATATAATATATTCTAATTTGTTCCTTAAAATTATTAACGTATAATTTTAATATATAATTATCCTTTTTTAACATCATTATGCGTAAATTGAGGAGCAGTTATTCAACATAAAACTTTTCAAAAGTCCTTGTAAACAAATTATAGATTCGAAATTGATTAATCTTATAAAGTTGTGATTTAAATTTCTTTAATTATATTTTATAAAATGTTATATTTAGGGCGATATAATCTAGTCTAATTTGTTCCTTAAAATTATTAACATATAATTAACATTTTTTAACATGTAAATTGAGGAGCAGTTATTCAACATAAAACTTTTAAAAATTAATAGATTTGAAATTGATTTTTCTTATAAAGTTGGGCTTTGAATTTCTTTAATTATATTTTATAAAATATTAGATTTAGCATGATTGGGCATAAATTGAGGGATATTTTCAAAATATTAATATTAACAATTAATGGACGTAATTTGAGAAACATTCTAAAATTATTTTATGATTGAGCATAAATTGAGGGGCATAAACTTATATATCTTATATATTTACCCATCAATTTAATGATATAATATATATGTGAGGGTAAATACATAAGATATAATCTATTCTAATTTATTTCTTAAAATTATTAACATATAATTTTAATATATAACTAACCTTTTTTAACATCATTATGCGTAAATTGAGGAGCAGTTATTCAACATAAAACTTTTAAAAGTTAATAGATTTGAAATTGACTTATCTTATACAGTTGTGCTTTGAATTTCTTTAATTATATTTTATAAAATATTAGATTTAGCATGATTGGGCTTAAATTGAAGGATATTTTCAAAATATTAATATTAACAATTAATGGGCGTAATTTTAGAAACATTATAAAATTATTTCATGATTAAGCATAAATTGAGGGACATAATCTTATATATATTATATATTTACCCCTCAATTTAATTTAAAAATTAATAGATTTGAAATTGATTTATCTTATAAAGTTGTGCTTTGAATTTCTTTAATTATATTTTATAAAATATTAGATTTAACATGATTGAGCGTAAATTGAGGGATATTTTCAAAATATTAATATTAACAATTAATGGACGTAATTTGAGAAACCTTATAAAATTATTTCATGATTGAGCATAAATTGAAGGACATAATCTTATATATCCTATATATTTACCCCTCAATTTAATTTAAAATTAATAGATTTGAAATTGATTTATCTTATAAAGTTATGCTTTGAATTTCTTTAATTATATTTTATAAAATATTAGATTTAGCATGATTGGGCCTAAATTGAGGGATATTTTCAAAATATTAATATTAACAATTAATGGGCGTAATTTGAGAAACATTATAAAAGTATTTCATGATTGAGCATAAATTGAGGGACATAATCTTATATATCTATTATATTTACCCCTCAATTTAATGAAATTACAATTGAGTTCAATTAAATTTTAATGAAATTCCAATTGAGTTCAATTGAATTGAAATTGATTTGGAATTGAAATGATTCGGTTTTTATATATATAAGATAAGATGACTCATGAATGAACCATTGTCGATGCTCTTGGATTACACATTGATTAATGTGATTGATTTGTGAACATATATAATAGGCCTTGTGATAAAAGATAATCAGAAAAATCTATCCTAAATCAAGTTCACATTTTAAGTTGTCATTTAAATTTCTCCACATCATCAGTGATTACCAAAATAATACTCTTTCAAAAATATCTCCAAACTAACATTCTTTTTGCCAACTCCCCACTTATTTATCAAATAATTATCTACATGAAAACAAAATTTATTTATAAATATCTATATTTTTTGTTTGAGGTAAAATTAGATATAAGAAGTAAACAAATAAAAAAATTATTTATATTTTGAATTAAAGAAGAGGGGCTAACCACTCTAGCTACTCATAAGTGACAACTAACTACTCTAGACTAATCATAAGTGACACCTAAATAAGTGCTATTCATCTTAAGAGAATATGCTCGTTACTTTTACAAAACGTTAAAGAAGGTGATGGAGAACAAGACTGTAAATTTAGTACTGTCTTCGTCCCGCCTGACTTGTCTTGTTTCTTTTCGGCACGAAGATTTTGGTGAGTGGGTGGTTGTGTGTAGATGAATGAGTGATTGTGTGAAAAAATGTAGGTCCCACAAAAAAAGTGAAAGTTTGTATAATAATTATTTTCCTTTTTAGGAAACAAGACAATTCCGGTGGGGGCGGTCGAAAAGGAATACAAGACAAGTCGGGCGGAAAGTGTAATGCCCCGAAATTTTCAATATAAAATGCATTGCATATCTATTAATGCATGTTATCAAGTGTTTTAGTTCTGAAAGTCGCGCCTTAAAAATTAAAATGAAAATTAAAGCATTTATGTTATTTTTTGTTAAATCATTTTTGTTATGTAAATTTATTTTTAATTTTGAATGTGTTTATTTATATCATATTATGATTATATTATTTATTGTTGAGATAGAAATGATGTTAGAATTATGAGACAAGAAAAGTATTTATTTATTTTGGATTTCCTAAACCTATTAGGATTCATAAAAGGAGATAATATTTATTATTATATTAAATTATTAAGAGAAAATTTATATTATGTTTTATGATTAAAATAGATATTTTATGTGTGATATTCATGCTTAGGATCAATTTTAATTGTGCATGTATCCTAATCCAACTAGGATTGAATCTCTTATATGGTAGATGATAGAATAAATTTTATCTAAATTATATGAGAACGAAAATAATTAAGGATAAAATATATTTGATACTTTATAGGATTAGGAAACTTTAGATAATAATTTCTAGGTCTATAAATACCCCTTAGTCGCTCATAATATAGCATCCCATAAAATTCACGAAAATCTGCCAGCATATCTACGAACTGTTTCAAGAATTATTTCCATACCTTTCCGTTGTCATATCGTTGTGAAATTTTAGTCTAAGCTTATTAGGTATGTCCTTTATATCTCTGTAAATTTTGGTGATTTTTAGACAAGTACCTATATTTTTAATAAATATTTACTTTTATGCTGCCGAAAAACCATGCATCCGGGATAGGGTTTAGCAAAATATTTATATCTCACTCCACAAAACTGATTTTGACTTGATTATTTTTTTCAAAATACTCCACACACGTTGGGGTTTGTAAAAATATTTATTTAGTATTTTTAACTTATGTGTTTGAAAGCAGTTTAATACAAATGTCCGGGTAGTCAGTCGGATCATGCATTTTCGTATTCGGTTTTTGGTGGAAACTATTATGTATTTTATTAAGTCGTTACTTATCTATAGAGATTGAAATTTTGATATGATATTTATAAGTATGTCCCATAGATGTGTGTTAAATCTTAGAATTTTTAAAATATGTTTAGTTCCCGAAGCTTATAGTTAAAGGTCAGTAGGTCAGAAACCGCCTTTGTTGACGCAGTAGATACTGTTTTGGTTATAACTCTTAGAGGACTTATTATTTTGATATGAAACCAAATCTGGTGTGATTTAGACTCATTAAGGAATCTATGTGTAGAAAATTAAGATTTATGGAATGAATTCATGCTCTGTGGAATTTTTTTTTAAAATAAGTATTCTGTACAAGTTAATATGGGACGTTGAAACCTATTTATAAGATAACTGTTTGTGTTACGTTTTCACTGGCATTCTATATAATAAGAAATTTATGAAATATTTGTATATGTGAAATACGTACACGACTTTCATGAATCATTAAGATAAATTTTCATGTATAGGATCGGCGCGCAGGATTTAAACATTGTATCCATTACTTTCTTTATTGTCAAGGTTAAGGTGGGGAATGTTACCGTTTATCTTTATTATATGTTATGTTCGATATTTCATGTGTTTATGACAGGCATGAAAGGATGGGTCGAAATTGGATCTTTGGATCGAAATTGGATCCTAAATGAAAATCGGTCGGAATTGGGCCGTATGATCGGAATTGGGTCCTCAATAAAAATCGGTCGGAATTGGGCCGTAGGATCGAAATTGGATCTTCTATGAGAATAGGTCGGAATTGGGCCTATGAAAATGTTATTGTCTGTGTGACCGAGTATCTCTTTCCATGATCTAATTTTTCATGTCTTATCGGTGTGATATATAATTTTGGTAAATGTGTAAATCTCCCACTGAGTAGTCGTACTCAATCCACTATTTTAATATTTTCCAGAAAATGGCTCGGCCGATGCATCGCTGAGTGTGCTGAGCCGGCATCCATTCATCAGTCCTTGGCCATCTATATGTGTTGGTGGTGATGGTCACACGAGGAAGGATTTATGAACTTATTATTGCATTTAAACTAGTTTTTATCATGAACTTTGCATTTTGTTTTCGAGAACTAGTAGTCATAGATATTTTTATTTAAAACTTCCGCTGAGTATGAAAATAAAATGAGTTTTTCAATGATTCTTTTCAATGAAAATGTTTTGAAAGAGTTGAAAAATGCATGTTAAGTATGAATTAGCGTCCTTTGTTTAAGTAATGAAAATTAGGGCGTTACAGAAATGAGAGAGTATTATATTTTATAACCGTTATTTGATACCAGCAATTGATGTGGAAAAACTTTAGATCACAAGATTCATAATTTAAGTTGCGAACATGATCTAAGGAAGATTTTCCCAAGATAATCTCGGTATCCATTGTATCGATTCGATTTCTCCAAGTGGAAAATAAGATTGACATTTTTCATGTATAAATTCTAACAAATTGAAAACTTGTATATTTATCAGAGCATTTTAAAAGTATTGCGAAATTCAAAATCCATCCAATATTTATATATTTGTTATAACAACTCTTTTTTCAAATATTTAAATTCAAAAACCAATACTTTCCCAGTATGCAATAGTTACTATGATACCAATTAAGGAAGAAAACGTTGACTAAAAGCAATTGGTCGCGTGTATTGGAAACAACATTCATAATCGATTCCTAAATAAAAAAATGAAATTGTTTATGAATTTATGATAGTCCCACATTCCCACCGTCATCTAGAAATCTAGTCATTTAACACATTATTTTATATCAACTCATTAGGGAAAATATCTAATAAATCACTTTTGGAATCTCTATGTAACGTGTATGTTTGAAGCGAAAGCCCCACATATTTGAGTTCGCAATAGCGCCCTTTTTTTTACTTAATCTGCACTCCATGTGTTTGTTTAATTGTTTGAATATATTTTGTGTCTCATTCTGAGCTTCCGAATCTTCTTATTATCAAAGTACACTTGTTTGTGTCACTTTGGAGATTTTGTGTTTTCTTGAGGGTATTTTCCTCTGGGCTGTATTTTCTCGTTCGGGGTGATGGTCTTTTTGGGATGGGTAAATTAGTGAGAAATAGACTCATTAGAAAGCTGGGATTGGGTTTTCAGTTCTTGAGGCATTGAGAAATTAGTGAGTAGGGTTTATGCACATTTGTTATTTTTTCCCCATTTTGCACAATTTGGGATTTTTTGAGGCTGTTGAAATAAGGTGTGGAAGTGTATGAGGTTTTTAAATCCTGAGATTTTGGTTTCACATTCCGTGCTACTCGAAATTTGAAGCGCATTGGTTTGTTCTGAGTGCATTTTGGAGAAATGGCTTGTGTGAAGTTGGGATCCAAATCTGATGCATTCCAGAGACAAGGGCAGGCTTGGTGCGTTTCTTGAAACTTGAATTCTTAGCTTCTAGATATTTTGTGAATTTATCTTTCAGATCTGTAATTGGTTGGTTTTGTTGTTGCTAGAGACTCTTGGTGTTGTTTTTCTTGATATCTATTAGTTCTAGTCTTGAAAATGTTGGTATTCATCCATGAAGTCTGTAGTGCTACCTCTATCATCACTTGTGGCATTGAGCTCAGGTTGAATGATTGAATGTCTGTGGGTGTAGTTCGCATAATATTAAAAGAAGACACCTATTTATGATGTTAATGGATGAAAATGCTCATTTGTTTGCTTCTTACAATGATAGGATTCCAGATGGCACGGTGCCAAATCATTTTTATTTTCGTTTGGGATATACGGAACTGATTTCCTCTGTATCGCAGTGAGGATTTCTTTTTGGTTTACCAATTTGCAATCTCTATTGTCTCCGTGATTTTTTATTTTTATTTTTATTTTTTTATGTTAAAAATTGATCAACAAAGAGCAAGCTATGTTTATTATTAGACATTGACAGAACGAACAGAATCTGTATAAACTTGTTTGCCATCTCTTGAGTAGCAGAATCCTCGAATTGCAAAAGCATGTATTAGTTTCAACTTTCAATCTTTGTTTGAATTAACAAACATAAGCTTAATAGCAACATGGAAGACTATCATTTGTTCCACATATTTACATCAGATTGTGCTAATATGGGAAGTGCTACTTGAAGTGTTTTAATTCTTATTCTCTTGATTTTTTTCTTATAAATTTCTAGGTTTTGCACCAGTGGTCTTCCAAGTGACGTGGTTGTCGAAATTGGGGAAATGTCCTTCCACCTTCACAAGGTATCTTTTTTGTTTATGAATATTTACGCTTATGCAAGACTTTTTATTTCTTACCAACTGGCCACATCCATGAGGAAAATTTGTCTAATTGTCTTTCCTTTTGAATATGCTTCAAATCTGGTGTAAATTAA
This sequence comes from Lavandula angustifolia, assembly GCA_028984105.1. Classification (NCBI taxonomy): domain Eukaryota; kingdom Viridiplantae; phylum Streptophyta; class Magnoliopsida; order Lamiales; family Lamiaceae; genus Lavandula; species Lavandula angustifolia. Next base: position 28,498,078 of record CM054808.1, read on the forward strand.
TTCTATTGGAACCATCTGATTTACTCTTTGTTGTAGTTCCCATTGCTTTCGAGAAGTGGGGTTATGGAAACACTTATTTCAGAGGCATCTCAAGGAGAGGAGGGTTGTGTCATCAACCTACCCGATATTCCCGGTGGACCCAAAACATTTGAGATGGTAGCTAAATTTTGCTATGGTGCTAAACTGGAGCTTACTGCTGCAAACATTGTATACCTTCGATGTGCTGGTGATCATCTTGAAATGACTGAAGAGTATGGGGAGGGAAATCTCATTGCCCAAACAGAAAACTTTCTCAACCAGGTAGTTCTAGACAATTGGAAATATTCTTTGCAAGCACTCCAGACGTGTGATGATGTTCTCTCCTATGATGAGCAACTCGGTCTTCCACAACAATTCGTTGACTCTTTGGGTGCCAAGGCGTGTAGCGAACAAAATTTGTTGGGGTGGCCTGTGATGGAGCATGGAGGCCCGTTGCAGAGCCCCGGAGGAAGTGTCTTGTGGAACGGAATAAGCACTGGTGCTCGACCTCATAGTTCTAGTTCGAATTGGTGGTGTGATGATGCTTCAATTTTAAGTTTCCCTCTTTACAAAAGGTTGATTTTGGCCATGGATTCTCAGGGAGTGAAACAAGAAACCATTGCTGCCTCCCTCAGTAATTACGCTAAGAAGTACCTACCCGGCCTAAACCGGCATCAAGGCGGCGCTGCATCAAGAAACCGTGTTTTACCAGTGGGACCGGTTGCCTCACTTTCCGAGGAAGACCAGAAGGTTCTTCTCGAAGAGATTGTTCACTTGCTTCCATTAGAGAAGGGTCTTGTACAATCGAAACTGTTATTCGGTTTACTGAAAACAGCTAGAATTCTACACGCAAACCCCTCTTGCATATCAAGTTTGGAGAAACGGATAGGACTGCAGCTCGATCAGGCAGCTTTAGACGATCTCTTGATGCCAACTTTCATGTACTCCATGGAGACTCTCTATGATGTTGATTGTGTATCGCGGATTCTTGATCATTTCTTGGCTGCAGATCAGGTAGCTGCCTCCCCTGGTTCGTTTGATGAAGACCAGTTGATAGGCTCGCCCTCACTCACGCCTATCATAATGGTAGCCAAGCTGATCGATGGATACCTTGCAGAGGTTGCCCCAGATGTCAACCTGAAGCTCCCCAAGTTTCAGTCTCTCGCTGCTGCTGTTCCTGAATACGCCCGCCCCTTGGATGACGGACTTTACCGTGCACTCGACATCTATCTCAAGGTATAAACTTCTATTAACTATCTTACTTGACTGAGCAGATGAATACAGTCTGAATTTTGATGATTTTTGGTTACAGTCGCATCCGTGGATGGGAGATGCCGAGAGGGATCAGCTATGCAGGCTGATAGACTGTCAAAAGCTGTCTATAGAAGCGTGCACACACGCGGCTCAGAACGAGAGGCTGCCTCTCAGAACGATCATCCAAGTTCTCTTCTTTGAGCAGCTGCAGCTGCGAACTTCTGTGGCTGGCTGCTTGCTCGTGTCGGACAATCTTGACTGCTCGAGACAAGCGCCCCACGAGGGAAGCTGGGCTGTGGGGGAGAACCAACAACTGAAAGTGGGTATGGATAGCATGAGGACGAGGGTTTCTGAGCTCGAGAAGGAGTGTTCGAGCATGAGGCAAGAGATCAATAGCTTGAATCGTGCCAAAGGATCGAGCATTTGGGGGAATGTGTTCAAGAAATTAGGGCTCATGTCTCAAACGTGCATTGCTCAAGAGGGATCGGTAAGCAAGCAGAGTGATCGTGATCGTGATCGTGTTGAGAAATTTGAGAAATCAAGAGAGAAACACAGGAAGGAGAAGAAGAGGCTAACTTTAGATGAGTAAGTTTGGGTATATTGATTTTCTTTTGTGTTTTTCTCTATAAAGAGGTTTGGCCTATTTATGAACAATTTTTTGGGTAAATCCCGAATTTATGTAATAATATTAATGTTATTTGGAATTGTTACATTTGACCTCAAAACAAATGTTCAATCCTTTACACTTTTTCATAAAGCAGCATTAGATTCTAGGTTAACATATGCGAATCTTTGGATATGACACGTACTACACTTAAATTATGCATTTATAAAATTTATTTAACTAATTTTTTTTTATAAATAGGGGATTGAAAAACATAGAAAAATTTCCCCCCTCCTTTTTTTTTTTTTTTTTTTTTGGAAAAGAGGGAAAAAAAGAGAGAGGTTGTTGGGAGGAGGGGGGGGGGGGGGAGAAAAAAAAAAAATTAAATATTTTATTAAAATAATGGAAAAGGGGGGGGAGGTGGGAGGGGAAAAAGGGGGAGGGGGTCATAAACTATGGTGGCGATGAATAGTCCATTACTGATTATGATAATGAGAGTGTCTTATGGTTCGAAATGTTACCTTTAAATTAGTCCAACCAGCGACTGTCCGAAAGCGTGTAATGTAATTGCAAAGAACTGCAGGGAAATACACAAACTTACAAGTGTGGCACTCACGCGTAGGGTGTAACGGTTTGGTTCGGTTTGGTTTCTTATGCATTTTAGGAACCGAATCAAACACATAAAAATAGTTCGGTTCGATTCGGTTCGGTTCGATGTATTTTTAAATATCGGAACCGAACCGAACCGAACCGCTTATAAATAGTTTGGTTCGGTTCGGTTTACCGATTCACCTTTTTATTATTTTTTTATTTTTTAAATTCTAAATAATGCAAGAATAATACTCCCTCCCTCCCAAAGATAAGTGACACAAATGTTTTCGGCGGGAATTTATGCGGTGAAAGATAAAGCATGTGAGAGAAGTTTATAATAAAGTAAGAGAGAAGATGAGTGAGGTTGTGAGAGAGAGTAATTGATAAAGTAGGAAAGAGAAATAATAAAATAAGAGAGATAAATGATTAAAGTAGTAAAGATAAATGAAAAAGTATGAGAGAGAATTGATAAAATAGGAGAAAATTTATGATTTTTTTAAAAAATTATTTTCATTTTTGGAAGTGTGTCACTTGAGACGGGACGCTCGAAATGGAAAGTGTGTCACATGGAGCGGGACGGAGGGAGTAGTTTATAGGATGTCACTCGTTCTAAACTCATAAGTATAGAGTTGTTACTCATTTCTCTTTCTTTGTATAGATTAGAATTGATATTAACTTAAATCTAATATCTAAATCCAATAACATTCTCATATAATAAAGACAAATATTAAATAAAAAAAATTAAAAAATAAGATATTGGTTCAGTTCGGTTCGAACCGTTCAAAAATTCTTGAAACCGCGAACCGAACCAAATATAAACGGTTCCTAAAAAAATAAACCGAATCAAACCACGAAGCTGAACCGAACCATATTTTTCGATTTGATTTGATTCGATTTGATCGATTTCGTGGTTCGGAGCGGAACCACTTACACCCCTAGTAAGGCGCCACTTTCCGTTGGTAATATTTGGGTGGAGGGAGGGAGTCTTGCAAGAGAAAAATAAATACAGTTTTCTTCAATTCCAAATCCCTTTCTCTCTCTTACGATACATTTTAATTTAATATAGAAAGAGAAACAAATCAAATCCCAGCTTTCCTTCAGCTTTCAATTATCTTTTGCGAACTGTTAAATTCGTTTATTGTCCCTCTCCATTTACGTTAATCTGAATCCCTTCTTTCTTCCTCAACCCCTCTTCCATCGCGCTTTTTTTTTTCTCTCGTGCTTTTGCGTTCAGCTTGTGAGATATAGATCCGTTTAATTGAACCAATGCAATGACGGACGTCAAAAATGGCGTCGAGATAGAGGCGGCGGACGACAATGATTTTTCGGCCGGGAGGGGTTTGGGAGGGCGCCAGTACCGGCCAGTGTTCGCGAACGATAATGATAGAGCCGTTCTCGAGATGTCGTCGATTGATCCTAGCACCCGGGCGTCCTCTTCCGATTCGCTCAGTGATGCCAATGATCTAAAGTAACTATAATTTGACTTGACCCTGGATGGCTGAATTGGCATGTCCGTTTTCATTGTTTTTTTGCTAGTATGCTTTCTTGTGTTGGAGTAAAGATGAGAAGTTGAGTTGCTGAACATGATTTGTTTAAGTTACCGTGGTGGTTGTTTTGCATTTCCTTGTTCTGTTCATACGTAATTTGATGTGCTTAGCTTAAATCATGCGGTCAACATATTGGTTCATACTTAGGCTGGCTGTTTAAGTCTGATACTGATCATGGATACTGGTGTCTCAATTGCCAAGATTGGAAAGCCCGAGTTGAGATTTATGTAGTCTAAAATTTCCTATCGTGCAGGAGTCTAAAATTGGATCATTGCTTTTTTTTTTTTGTATTTTTTTGTATTTTGTTGTTGTTGTCTTTTTCTTCTAGCCATATATCTTTTAAAAATTTGTATATTTTTTTGACCCTTGTGCATCTACAGAAAAGTTAAAGTTACACTACCTAATCACGGAGTTGCCAACGGCTCGCATAGTGAATCCAAGTTGGAGTTATTTGGTTTTGACTCACTAGTCAATATATTGGGCCTTAAAAGGTATGGCTTGAAAGATTTCCTTTCATGGATTACTTTGTATGAAAGTTTTGAGGGATCACTAACATAGTATTCCTGCATTGCCATGCTTCATGTTCCTTTCTAGTAATCCCATGAATTTTGATTGGGGTTGTTTATTGTTTAATTTGTATTTTGGAAAATATCTCATAAATATTTCATTAATTACAGACGGTGTGAATTCTTTTGATGATTGTGTTCATGTCCCAGCATGGCAGGTGACCAGCTTCAGACATCGTCTAGCCTTAGAGATGGAGAAGACCCGCCCATTCATGTTGAGCGTCCACAGGTGTGCATAATTGGTATTAGTTGTGTTAGGGTTCGGTTGTGAACACCCTTATTTTGTGAACATGTGATGATTAGTATTTTACAGTTGATAATACTTTACTTTTCGAAATGCACTTTCCCATGGTGTTACTGCACTTTACATTTGTATTAAAAGTGCAATATCAAATGTAAACAGCATTACATTTGTATTAAAAGTGGATGGTCACACGTTAACAAAATAACGGGTTTTCATAAATGATCCATCTTCAATATATATACATTTTATAGTGATCAACCCAGGTTGTTTAGGGTGTGCTCATGCTTGCCTTTGTTGTATTCTTTCTCCCTTGGTGAATGGTAGTGTTGATCTCAAACTGATAGGAATATCTCTGTTGTAGAATTATAAGAACACAATTTTCTAGATAGTTGGGATGCATGCGTAGCAGTTAGAACCATAAGTTAATATTAGTAAATGTCTGAAAAAGGGGAGGTCTTGGGGGGATGTTTGGTGGGGATTGCCCCTTTGCAGCTTAATTGCCTACCTTAAACTGCATGTCTTATCTTGATAATAGACCTAATAATTCCTTCATACCTTTCCATAAGTGTCTTTCTTCTCACTCTTTAGTGTCACTGAGCCTTGAGCAGTGAACGAGGAGGTGCAGAATAGAGTAAGAATCAGGGTCGCATAATGAGACTTAAACCACAGAATTTAAGCCTCTTATGTCTAGTACAAATAGATTGAGTAATATCATTTTAGTTTCATCTACTTGGTTTTCGATCCATGTCCCTTTCTACTTAATATTTTTTATTAATAGAATTGTTCTTAATATATATATCTTTTTTAAGTGGTTGGTATGTTTTGTGGTGACAATAGATTTCATGTCTTATAACAACACTTTCTCGATATCCTCTGAAGCAATTAAATTGTCAAACAGGGCAACAATGTCAAAATGGGGACTATGATGGGTGTGTTTGTGCCTTGTCTGCAAAATATTCTTGGAATTATCTACTACATCAGATTTACATGGTACATTTCAATTTTTTAGTTTATGTATTGAATGTTCTCTGAATTACCTGTCTGTCTGTCTTTGGATGCACCGGAAAAAAGAAGGAGTTTACCATTTTTCAGAATTCTGGCGGATAACAACTGCTTACCCTAGCAGCTATGTCTATGTTTAGGCATTGGATGCATAAATGTCACGCCAGACACATAATTTTGCAAACAAAAACAATCATATCCTATTGTTTTGACTGTTAATTGTAAAACAATTTGCATCCTTTAGCCATTTTTACAATTTAATCATATATTTTTCAGTTTTTGTAATGCCAATAATAAACTTTCAGTTTTCTTGCCATTTGATGCACACATACGAAATCTAGCCAAAAACAAAAAAATAAACAAAATTTTGACTTATTAATATTAAAGTTGTTAGTTCAGATGCTATATTTTCATATTACAAATGCCAAAAAACAAGAATTTGGGTTACTTTTAGATTTACTTTGCCAAAGTTTGGATCATGTATGAGATTGCAACAAACTGAAAGTTTGTCACTGAATTTGCTAAAATTAAAAAGATATGCCTAAATATTTAAATGACTGTAGTTTCTTGGTTCCTCTACAATTAACTCTTGTTTTTAACTTGGAAAATAAGAAGACCTTTTAATACTCCTGTTCACATTTCTATTTGATATGATAAATGTGGAAAGTCTTCTATTGTATATGTTTGGTCCGTGAGATGAGACAGATCACTAGCAACTGGAGCTGATTACTCGAGCAGCTTTAAAACTCCCATTTAAGCCAGCTTGAGCTGCCAGCTCATAAAAATCAAGTTTTAAAAATCCCTTTAGTGCATAATTATCTACACATGTTTTATCTTCTTGTCCAGTTGGCTTATCAGGCTGTTAAACCTCAATCATCCATTTCAGTAGGATCTGAATTTCTTTCTAGATAATAAATTCTGTTGGATGCATTTTTTTTAATAAGATGTTACAACAATTCTCTTCTAATGGTGGTTTGTCTGATCCAAATCTATAAATGAAGTTGTAGGACTTGGTCTGTAAAACTGGTTTAAGTATAGTCAACTTCTGCAGTGATTTTACAAAAATGCTGAAGAAATATTTTGGTTAGTCAAGGTATACAAGAATACTTATAGTCTAGCAGAGTTAGGGCAGTGCTGATAATTCGATCTCCATCTTTCTTTATTCGTAACTGTATAAAATAAGCTCGTATAAATTATTCAAGTTCTTTGTATTTTCTATGAACTATATTCTGATCTACTTGTGTAACTTTAGGATTGTGGGTATGGCTGGAATTGGTCAGTCATTGTTGCTGGTTGCCTTCTGTGGTTCATGTACTTTTCTTACATCTATGTCTTTGAGTGCAATCGCTACTAATGGTGCAATGAAGGTATTACGTATGTATTTTGTTGGTAAAAATTTATGCTTTCTTCCAGTCAGATGCATTTAGTGATTACTCAGTATCTAAAGTTCGATACAATTGTTTAGTTTAGTAAATCAGTTGACTCTCACAGAATTCACGAACTATCTATTGTCATTCAGGGAGGGGGGCCTTATTATCTCATTGGCCGTGCCCTGGGTCCAGAGGTTGGAGTGAGCATCGGTTTATGTTTTTTCCTTGGAAATGCAGTTGCTGGTGCACTGTGAGTATATGGAAGCTATATTTGTGGTTTGCCTGCTCTTTTTATGTCTTATAGTTGATCAATTGACTAATCTATCTCTTCACTTTATGCTTCCATGTTTCTTTCACACAGTTATGTTTTGGGAGCTGTGGAGACCTTCCTTAATGCTATACCTGCAGCTGGTATTTTCAGAGGTAAATCCCTGAGGAAAATTATCTTCAGTTGACTAGTAAATTTTTTTATTCTAAAGGTTCCTTTATTTGTTAAACCTTCCAAATGTTGTATTCCTGATTTTTGCTCCAAAATTGTTGTAACCAATCCATAACTTGATCATGGGTAGTTACCCGCTGTCTACCAGAAAAAGGAGAACTGTCAATAAAATAGCACCGCATCTAGTCTGCTTCATGTCGATCTGACGAATGTAGGAATGTTATATGAAGTGGTCCTTTAATTTCAAAATAATATCTGATCTTGTAACTACCCATGATCAAGTTATGGATTGGTTACAACAATTTTGGAGCAAAAATCAGGAATACAACATTTGGAAGGTTTAAAAAATAAAGGAACCTTTAGAATAAAAAAATTTACTAGTCAACTTGTGTCTCAAATATTGTTAATTACCTGCAGCAATTTACTTAATATTTTCTCGTTCTTCCATTTCTTAGCTATAATTTTGTTTGTCTGTTACATCTTTGTTGTCTTTGAGTCAACAAAGTGAACTACGAATTCCTTATGAGATCCCTTTAAATCATTGAGTTTTATCGAGATTATGATTATGAGGGATGGATATGGAGTCATACATCAATTATTAACATTTATTTTTGCCAAATTCAATTTTTAAAGGAATGGAAAAATCTTACTGGTAAAACTAACTGTCGAATAGAACACCCGTGTAATTTGTAATGTCAGGAGCTGTTTTCCATGAGCAAGTGTGTCAACCTTTCTTGTTTTGAAGCTTAAACTATGTATCTTATTGTTGTAGATACACAGACTTTTGTGATGGTAAATGGCACAGATGCCTCGCAAGCTGTCAGTGTTACCAGTCCAAATTTACATGATTTGCAAGTTTATGGGGTGGTAGTGACAATCATCCTATGCTTCATAGTATTTGGTGGAGTAAAAATAATCAACCGAGTCGCACCAGCCTTTCTTGTACCTGTCGTGTTCTCGTTGTTCTGCATATTTATTGGGATATTTTTAGCGAGAAAGAATTATCCAGCTGGTGAGTTTCTTTGTACTTGCTATATTTCACAGGGAGGTTCCTTTAACTTTTTAATGATTCATATGTGTTCCCCATTCATGAACAGATGGAATTACTGGTTTGAGTTTGGACTCTTTCAGAGATAATTGGGGTTCAGCCTATCAGACAACTAACCATGCTGGAATCCCGGATCCTAACGGCGAGATATACTGGGATTTCAAGTGAGGATCCTCATATTTTTTATTATTTTTCCATTTGCTTGTCCTTCTCTCCTGTTCAAGGACCAACTCGTCAATCCTGTCAATTAAGTTATTTCTGATTTCTTCTTGCATTTTTTTCTTTTATTGTTTTATAAGCAATATTTCTTAATTTAGAGTGCATTCTCTTCTATATGTTAACTTTGACAATATTTGCCCCTGCTGCTGTGAAGTTTTAGTTCTTCATATTTAGTTGGTGTAAAATATGTTGCCATGAGTTAATCCAATGGGGTCTATCAATTTGGTAGACTGTGGTTGACTGTGCAAGTATGTTTTCCTGTCGCATTGTGCTGATGCTTATTGACGTCTGTCTTTAATCGAATCTATCTCTGCGCTACCTGAGGATAACATTTGGGTGTTACTAATCTAGGATATTTGCTTGATCTGTATCATATATCCTGGTGAATTATAGTAATGCTTTAACGGAGCTGATTACTGATTGGATGATATAAATATCTGAAATGGTCTATAGTTAGGACCTCTCCCTAGTGATTATCTGCAGTCGTTGAAGAATGGTCATGAGGAACTATCCGATATTGTATGCTAACTGTTACCTTTTCTATTGTTGTCAGTGCATTGGTAGGTCTCTTTTTCCCTGCTGTAACAGGGATCATGGCAGGTTCAAATCGGTCTGCCTCACTCAAGGACACACAGCGTTCAATTCCTATTGGGACCTTGGCTGCAACTGTTTCGACTTCAGTTCTATATCTGATTACTGTTCTATTTTTTGGAGCTCTTGCGACCAGGGATAAACTTTTAACAGACAGGTACTAGCATACAAATCCCATTTAACTATTGCTGACTGCCTCATTTGCTCAACAGGATTGCCATTTCCTCTGCCGTCTATTGTTGGCTTATTGCTTGCCTAGATTTTGTGGCGCTATTTTTTCTATGCTCGACCTGTTTTTTGGCTATATGTTATGTGACTTTTTACTTTTTAGTATTTAGGTTACTGGGGTATATGGAGGAAACAACTCATCAATATATACCTTACATCTTATGATTATCGTTAAACCTCGCTTAGACAATAATTTATTCAAAGTAATAATTTCGTTAAATGCATTAAATAATACTCCCTCCGTCCCATTTCACTTGTCTTGTTTCTTTTGGGCACGGAGATTAAGAAGAGTGGGTGGTTGTGTGTAGATGAGTGTGTGATTGTGTGTAAAGAGGTAGGCCCCACAAAGAAAAAGTGGTAGGTTGTGTAATGATTAGGCTTCCTTTTTTGGAAACTAGACAAGTCGAGCGGGACAGCCCAAAAAGGAAAACTAGACAAGTCGAATGGGACGGAGGGAGTAATTTTTTTAAGAATCCTTAAGGTCCCAATGAAAATATAAAGTAATAATTACTGATTTAAGAAAATATATATAGACAATTGTAATACTACAGTAGTACAATAATCATTTATTATGAATATTGGCTTCTATAGTTATTGTTTTTTCTTCCCACCTAAACCAAAATTATCATCCTTAACTTTCTGCAGAGTATAGACAACTTCTTAATATTTTGCTCGTGTTATAGCAAGCAATTATTTAAGATGGTTATTGCTTGAAATAAATCTTTTAATGACACAATTGGAATAAATGCATTATCATCTCGTTTAGAATTGACCTCTTCATCATCATTATCGTTCACAAATGTTTCAATAAATTCTTCATTCATCAGTAATTCCATAGTTGCATCATTCTCGATAGCTAAAAAATCTTAAATATTCATAGCATTTCTATAGCGTAAATTAGAGATGACATTACCTAATGTTTGAGATCTTCATCTAATTCAAGGGTTTCGGTTTCGGTAGATCATTTTCTGTTGAATGAATCTTGCAATGCCAAAACATACTTCTAGGATAATTATAATTAAGCAACAAATAAACTTTTCATTTTTTTATATATATGAGAGTTCTTTTAAAACTATTTGACTTGTTTTATAATTCTTGCATATTCAATGTACATTTTTAACATGATTTTACTAAAGCAAATACTAATTTTTTTTTATTTTTTAATGTTTACACAATTAAGTTATTAAAAAAAATTAAGTTTAATACACACATTTAATTTGTTTTATATCGTAAATTTCTCTTTTAAGTAATAAATATTCATTTATCGATAAATGAATAATTTATTCATTTATCGATATTTGAATAACTTTGTTAAATGAATATTTTTTTTTTTTTATCCCAAGTATATTACTTTAAAAAAGGTTTAACTGTATTATCGGGTTACTTGTTTTCTAAGAATTGGACAAGATCTCCCTTGGGTTGTAACTGGAAAATACCCGTCACTTTTGTGATTTAAGATGTATTTTAGACTACTGCTAGATGGAAATCTGCCACACAGTTTTAAATGGTAAAGATGAATTACTATGATTCTGGAAGGGAAACTTCAAATCAATTACTTTATGATACTTTTTATGCTCCTTATGGCCAGAATATTCAAATATCTTAAAATTTGCTTGCTATTTATTTAATATACTTTCTTAACTTTGTATTGATATACTTTGATGTGTACTGTTGCATTTTGAGAGTAAAGAGAGCATGTTCTGATACAGATCTTGACAATTATATGCTCACTTTCAACATAATGATGTTCAAATATGTCTGTTCATGAATTGTACTAAATCAAATTTCACTCTTAGCAAATTATGTGAAGTTCTGTTTGTAAATGAACTAGCTCGCTTACTTCTAATATGTCCAGTAGTGGTGATGCATGCTGATGAAAATATCAAGGATTTGAAAGAAATGGATGGTCATATACTTATATGGACACTCCTGTTATTATCTGGAAGCTGGTTGCTGTAGGTCAATGTATTCTGGTTGGACTTAACGAGCCTCTTTGCAGGTTACTTACAGCTACTGTTGCTTGGCCTATCCCTGCAATCACATATCTTGGCATTATTCTCTCAACCTTAGGTGCTGCTCTACAGAGCTTGACTGGTGCACCCCGTCTTCTTGCAGCAATAGCCAATGATGATATTCTGCCTGTCCTTAATTATTTTAAAGTGGCAGATGGAAATGAGCCTCATGCTGCTACTCTGTTTACAGCCTTAATCTGTATTGGGTGTGTTATTATTGGAAATCTGGACCTTATTTCCCCAACTATCACAATGTTTTACCTCCTGTGCTATGGGGGCGTGAATTTGTCCTGCTTTCTTTTGGATCTTTTAGATGCTCCCAGCTGGCGTCCCCGATGGAAGTTTCACCACTGGAGTCTCTCCCTTCTTGGGGCCTTCATTTGTATTAGTAAGTTTCAATGTCATACTACTTACAATCTGGTCTTTGCATGCAATAATATTAGATTGTAGTTGACTTTTACTGAAAGATGCTGGAAGGGATGTCTCTTTCCTACCCATACTTTAAGATATCATGAGCTATTAAGTGAATTGATGGAACTAGTTCATGTATTTCTTGACTTAATCTTCAGATGGACCTAGTTTATGTATTTGTGCTATGTCAAAACCTAACCGATCTTGTAGGATTCCCATCAAATTCTTGGATTTCTTCATGTATCCTGAATATCCAAGCAGAAAAGCATTTCGGGAATCACTCTGATTCTATCTTTGTTCCTTCCGTATGAAAAAGTGAAGGATTCCAAAGAAACAATCTTTCTCTTTGATTGATCAATATGTGATATTCGGAATCCTCATTACTAAGTGGAATCCAAATGATCTCTGGGTTGATGAGAAGATCCTTTCAGTTTGCTAGAATCTGTTCCAGAAAATTATGTTTTTGGAGACAATGATCTGCTCCATTTCATGCTGGATTCAAATCCTTTACAGATCACTTCAATTCTATTTTTGTTTGAGCAGAAATATCTGTATTTACCAGTTTTCTTATGACCCCGGGAAGTCAATTTGAGGGAAGTTGTAAAATGGTGGCTGCTTGATTTCTTTGTGTTGATGCGATTTCTTTGTTGCACTACATAAACATTGATATATTCTAATTTATTTATTTTTTTGCAGTTATCATGTTTTTGATTTCTTGGGCGTTCACAGTGATTTCCTTAGCCTTGGCAACCCTCATATATTACTACGTGAGCATCAAAGGAAAAGCAGGCGATTGGGGTGATGGTTTTAAGAGTGCATATTTTCAGCTTGCTCTTCGTAGTCTACGATCTATGGGAGGTTTGTTTGCTTTTACAATAAGATACCTGTTTTAGCATGGACATTATTGTGTATCTGAATTCTACTCTGGCCTTAATGCAAATGCTCTACTCTTTTGGGTGCTGTAATTTTCTATGAAGCACACATCTTACCATGTTATTATCCAATTGTAAATGCAGCAAATCAGGTGCATCCTAAGAACTGGTACCCCATCCCCCTCATATTCTGCCGGCCATGGGGTAAATTGCCAGAGAATGTACCTTGCCATCCTAAACTTGCAGATTTCGCCAATTGTATGAAGAAGAAAGGCAGGGGAATGTCCATCTTCGTCTCCATCCTCGACGGTGACTATCATGAATGTGCTGAGGATGCAAAGTCTGCCTGCAGGGCTCTCAGTACCTACATCGAATACAAAAGATGTGAAGGAGTCGCAGAGATAGTGGTCGCACCCACCATGTCCGATGGCTTTCGCGGGATCGTTCAGACGATGGGTCTCGGCAATCTAAAGCCAAACATCATTGTAATGCGGTACCCTGAGATATGGCGCAGGGAAAACTTGATCGAAATACCAGCCACGTTCGTCGGTATAATAAACGACTGCATCGTCGCCAACAAGGCAGTCGTCATTGTCAAGGGTCTCGATGAGTGGCCTAACGAATACCAAAGACAGTACGGAACTATCGATCTTTATTGGATCGTACGAGATGGTGGTCTCATGCTGCTTCTCTCCCAGCTCCTCCTCACGAAGGAGAGCTTCGAGAGCTGCAAGATTCAAGTGTTCTGCATCGCGGAGGAGGATTCAGACGCGGAGGAGCTCAAGGCCGACGTCAAGAAGTTCCTCTACGATCTCCGTATGCAAGCTGAGGTAATCGTTGTGTCTATGAAGTCGTGGGATCCCGAAGCAGAGCAGCAGCAGGACGAATCCGTTGAGGCGTTCACGGCTGCGCAGGAGAGAATTGGTGCTTATATGAGGGAGATGAAGGAGAGGGCTCTGAAAGAAGGCGCTCCGTTAACGACCGACGGGAAGGAGGTGGTCGTAAACGAGCAGCAAGTCGAGAAATTCTTGTACACCACTCTTAAGCTGAACTCGATGATACTCCGATACTCGAGGATGGCGGCGGTGGTTCTGGTGAGCCTCCCTCCGCCACCGGTGAACCACCCGGCGTACTTCTACATGGAGTATATGGACCTGCTGGTTGAGAATGTGCCGAGGCTTTTGATAGTCCGAGGATATCGTAGAGATGTTGTGACGTTGTTTACGTAGCTTTTTTACCTCTTTATGAAAAGAAAGAAAACAAATTCATTCTGCGATTTATTTTTTTGATTCTATTTCTAATTCGAACTAGAGTTGTTAAGGAAATTTTGTTCATATATTGATATTTTTTTAATGATTTTTTATATTTTGGATTTGAATTGATGGCGTGTTTTGAGTTGTATTATAGTGTACACTTCGTAATTGTTATTTTGTAATTAAATAAATGATAGGAGTTGTGATACATGACGCAGTTATGCGATTATCATCAATATTTAATAGACTTTAACTTTTTCTTTTTTGGGTGAAAGGCTAAATTTTACTGCCTTACATATCTACCATTGAGGCGCGAATTTTATAAAATTGATGGCTAAATTTTATTACTCCATCAGTTATATTTCTTTTTTGAGTATCTCATTTGTCTTGTTTTCCTAAAAAGTAAAATTATTATTATACAAACTCTCAGTTTTTATGTGTGGATCTATTTTTTCTACACACAATCACTTACTCATCAAAATATCCATATCGAAATTAAATAAGGCAAGTCGGCTCGGACGGGAGGGAGTACTAATTAATTAATTTATATTATCACCCTCTCTCTCGCAATTAGTTGTATCCATAACGCGTCTTCAATCTTAGCCGTTGAGGATTACCGACAGAATCCTACCGTTGATTTCCCTCCCAAACCGCTATAAATGCCTGCGGGGCATCAAATCTGTTTTCGAGAATTTCCCAAAATTTCACTTTGTTAAGGAACGTAAGGTTCGGTTTTCG
Organism: Lavandula angustifolia; assembly: GCA_028984105.1. NCBI lineage: Eukaryota > Viridiplantae > Streptophyta > Magnoliopsida > Lamiales > Lamiaceae > Lavandula > Lavandula angustifolia. The sequence continues at coordinate 28,513,085 of CM054808.1, forward strand.
AGAGACGGGTTTCGTTAAGATCGACGATTATCAAATCTGTGGCATCGATAAATCGTCTCTTTAATTTCGTGTATGAATTTCAATTGGCAGTAAGATAAAAATCTCCGAAAAATCTCAGGTTATATAGTGATTCCTATTTCCTAGGTTTTCCTATCTTCATTTTTTGTTTTCTAATTTTCTGGGGATTCCTCGACTTTGGAGGCATCTGAAATTCGAAATCGATTAGCGTAAGAGATAATTACTCAATCATTTTTTTTCTAGTCTCTGAATATTTTGATCTCTTACTCCTGTGTAGGTGACTAAAATGAACGAGCAAGCAGCAATTATGAACCAACAGCAGCAGCAGCAGCAGCAGCAGCTGATGAACATGAATCAGAGTTTGTTGAGTATGAATCAAATGAATCCACAGCAGCCGCAGCCTCAGGTAACGAGATTTAACCGGTTTATACACTTCATACAAATGAATCAAATTAATTCCGAGAGGATCTAATTTTATTAATTCTCGGCATCAGATGGTTCCGAGGAATCGAAGCTACGGAATGTGGGTGCAGCAGCAGCAACAGCAGTTTCAGAATACGAATCTCAACTCTGGGGTTATTAAACCTCCGTCTTCAGCCTTCAATAAGTCGTTAGGTCCTAGGAGCAATTGGAAGGGCAAAAGGGTATATAAGCCGATGGATAAGCGGAGGATGGAGCAGCAGCAGCAGCAGCAGCAGCAGCAATCCTTAGTTAACTCCTGTGGGATGGCTGGTGGCGTTAACGTAACCGGTGGTGGAAATTTGAATTTTAGGAACTACAACCCTCCGACTTTGAATGAGCTGCAAAACCAGAATCGTTTGAAGGCGCGGAAATTCTTTCCAAAAAAGAAGTTCAATAAGAATATGAATCCGAATATGAACATGAATATGAACATGAATATGAACATGGCTGGTAATGGAGGTAGATATGCACCTAGGAACACCACATCCTTTCTGATTAGAGCTAAGAAAAGTGGTGGGATAGCGCCATTAGTTTCTCCCTATCCAGTTACTCCGTCCATTTTGCCGACCCCCATATTGTCCCCTTCTACTGAAGTTCTAGGGAACATGGCGAAGGAAGAGTGGGGTGTTGATGGTTACGGGTCAATGAAGGGCTTGATAAGGCTGAGATCTCAGGGTCATGAAATGGAAGTTAATGAGGACGAGGAGGATGAGGGCAGCTCAAGTGAGAGCGATGTGGAGGAGCATGTTGAGGTGGAGAGGAGGTTGGACCATGATTTGAGTAGGTTTGAGATGATATATGATCCAAATAGTGTCAATGTTGGTGGGATGGATTATCACAATGTCTTGGAGAATCGGGTTGATGATCAGGACACTCACATTGCGCAGCTTGAGGAGGAGAACTTGATATTAAAGGAAAGGCTGTTCTTGATGGAGAGAGAGCTGGGTGATCTTAGAAGGAGAATGCTGTCCCTTGAAAGGGCGGGAGGCGTTACTGAGCATGTTGAGAATGAGTCTGAAAACGATAGTATGAGCCACGGTGATGACAGACATTCGACTGGGGAGAATAATGAGGAGTTAACTGTAGGAAATAATCAGGAAGATAGGTGTGAGAATGAGAAATTTGTTGATGGACTTCAAGAGGAAGGAGCAGAAACTACCCAGAAATTTTTTGTGGAAGAAAAATTAGAAAATGAAGATGAAGGGATCAAGATAGCTGATAAACAAAATGATAATAAGTCTGCTGATGTGAGCATGGAAGGGAAATTGCAAAATGAAGATGGAGGGATGGAGATAGCTGATAAATAAAATGATAATAATGATGTTAATAATTCCATTGAAGCAAACCTTGGGGGCTGAAGTTGAGAGAGATGAATCTCATGAACATGTGGTTTGAAACTGTTGCTTGTATTTAAGAGAAGTGACAAAAGAAGAAGAGAAACTTGGTGGTTAGGTTTAATGCTGTTTCTTTTACTATGCTTGTGCTTTTTTTTGTTTTTAATCCTCTGGCAGGGTGTAGATAGAGAGAGAGATGGTGGAAGGTTTAAATTGTTCAATTCCAAATTTAGGTTTGTAGTAGAGGGTTTGACAATGTAATAAGACTCTTACATCGAAAGCTGGCTTTTGTTATACCGGTACAATTTTTTTTTTTTTTGATGATGAGGGTAAGTTTAACCATAGGTGACAAAGAACATATAGCGGTTCTAATGGAATTTGTAAGTTTAACCATAGGTGACAAAGAACATATAGCGGTTCTAATGGAATTTGAATACAAGACATATCAGTCACCCACCTTCATCACTAAGCTATCCAAGGGTAGGGATGGCAATTTTGCGGGTCGGGGTCGGGTATCATTGGACCCGGACCCGCCCCGCCCCTTAAAAAACGGACACGGAGCCGCCCCGTGGACCCGCACGGGTTCAGAATTTAGGACCCAGCCCCGGACCCGTGCGGGGTGGGTAGACTCGCCCCGGACTCGTGCAGACCTGCAAATATTTTAGGTATTAATAAATTTAAAATTATGTTTTCACAAGGATTCGAACCCGGGTTATCCGAAAATTTACAAACACTCTTAACCACTAGACCAACAACTTATTTGTTAAATTTAGATAAACATAAATTATATATAATTTTAAACTTTTATTTTATTAATTTTAATTTAAAACATAAATAAAAATATAGTAGCTTTAATCAAATATAATGATTGTAGTAAGCATGACTAATATTTCATGTGAAAAATAAAAATTAACCACAAAAACAAAATTATCTTTCAAATATATTTTGTAGCTTTTATTAATCATATTTCTTTAATTTTTTTAAATAAACTTTCATATGTTATGATTCTTATTAAAATATGAAATTCTTATGTATATGTTATGATTCTTATGAACTTATGAATGAAGTTCATGAATAATAAGGGAGTAGTTTTTGATTTGTTATAAAAAAACTCAATTGTAAATTTGTAATTTTTCATTAGTCATAAAGAATTTTAAATTGTGAATTTATAATTTTTCATAAGTTCATTAGTTCATGAATACTTATTTTTAATGTAGATAATGTTAATCTCATTTTCGAAATACATTTTCATGATTAGAAATTAGAAATTTGAATATAATATTTTGAAATCTAGAAAGTTAATATTTATTGTATTTTTATTAGATGTATTTTCACTTGTTATAAAAAGTTTTCAATTGTAATTGTTCATTAATCATAATTGTATTTATACATATAATCCATTTCAATTAAAGAATAGAAATAAAAAATAATTAATTTCATTTTCGAAATACATGCCCGTAATTACAATTTAAATATAGTTAATTGAAATCTAGAAAATTAATATTTATATTTTATAAGCTAATTTTTTGTTAGGTGTATTAATTTATTTTTTTATTTTAGTATGTCATATTCTTATATATAAATATACATGAAAAATATTAACAAATGTGAACATTAACTCAAACGGTATAAGTGCATGTAAAAAAATTATTGATGCGGGTTCGAATCTCACTAGTAACACTTTTACACTTCTAAATTGTAATTTGTAATAGGGCGGGTCCGGGCGGGCGGGTCTATACGGGACGGGTCTAAACAGGGCGGGGTGGGGCGGGTCCGCGTCAGGAACCGGAACCGCCCCACGCTCGTACGGGGCGGGTAACGAGTCCAGGTCGGGTCCGACGGGTCCGGGTCCTTTTCCATCCCTATCCAAGGGGACCAATTTTCTATTTTTCTTTTATAGGCCGAGAAGTCCACAATGTTCTTATAAATTACAGGCGCTAAATATAACTTATAAACAAAATTAGAATAAAAAATTCAAAGCTATTACTCCTTCCGTATGGAATTTAAGGAAACATTTTTAAAAAATAAAGAAATCTCGAAATAAATATTAAGGTTACGAGAAACGATCAACATTAATTAAAATTAAATGGCAAAAACTTGTGTGCATCATGTTGCACATGCAACATGATCCAATTACCAAATTTTGACCTGCTTTGACCCGTGTTTGACCCGTTGACCCGCTTTGACCCGTGTTTGACCCGCTGATATCAGCATGACATCATTATTTATTATTATTTTTTTACTTTTTTTTAAACTTTTTTTAACGTTTTTCCTCTTTATTTTAAGGACGGACTTGTCACTCTTTGCATACGAAAGTGTCAATCGTAAACAAAAGTATCAATCGCAACAAAAAAAATCTTTTTTTTTTCATTTTTTTTCTTTATTTTAAGGACGGACGTGTCACTCTTTGCATATGAAAGTGTCAATCGTAACAAACAAAAGTGTCAATCGTAACAAATAATTTTTTTTATTTTTTTCCAATTTTTTTGATAAGGAAGCCGTGTCATTTGTAATGAATAAATGTGTCATTTGTTACTTATCCAAAGTATCAATCGTAACAAACAAAAGTGTCATTTGTATTTGAATAAAGTGTCATTTATATCATTTATTGAAAATCAATTATTTTTAAAAAAAATGTGATTTGTTTCGGAAAAAAAATGTCATTTGTTTATGAAAAAAGTGTCAATTACAACGAACGAAAGTGTCATTTATCTTAAAGTGTCAATCACATTGAAGTAAATTGGCACTCAGAATTAAGGAACGTGTCACTTTCATCTAGTAATCAATATGAAGCATAATAACCAGAAATGTTACCCAAAGTGTCAATCGTAATAAACAAAAGTGTCAATTGTCCCGAATGAAAGTGTCATTGTTTAGAACAAACGAACAAAAGTGTCATTGTTTAGAACAAACGACACTTTTGTATACAAAGAGTGACACTCTCGTCCTTATAATAAAGGAGAAAAAAACGAAAAATATTTTTTGTATTTCAAAATGAAAAAACGAAAAAAAGTGTCGTGTCATTCGTTGTATTTCCGAAAAGACGAAAAAAATGAAAAGGACGAAAAAGGCGAAAAAAGACGAAAAAACGAAACAAGACGAAAAAGGTGAAAAAAAAAAAAAAAAGACAAAAAAAATGAAAAAAGGCGAAAAAGACGGAAAGAACGAAAAAGACGAAAAAGGCGAAAAAATAAAAAAAGACGAAAAACGAAAAAAACGAAAAAGACAAAAAAAAAACGAAAAAGGCGAAAAAAAACAAAAAAAGACAAAAAAAGAAAAGAGACAAAAAAAAGGAAAAAACAAAAAATACGAAAAAAAAAGACAAATAAAATAAATAAAATCAAAAAAATAAAAAAAAAAACAAAAATACGAAAAAAAAAAGGTCAACACATGAGTTAAAGCGGATCAATGGGTCAAATATGGGTCAAAATTAAGCAACTAGTCCATCTCAAATTAAATACTGTTAGTATTATTTTCATATATCCTTTGATGTACCAGTACCACATTATAAGAATATTGATATGTGTTAAATATAATTCACGTAATTTAATGAAAAATGTCATATTTTAATGTGGAAATGTGCTCTGTTAGCCAAAATGAAAAAAAAAAGAACATATGTAGCCATCCTAAAAATAAAAACACAAATCTAGCCATTTTGTCTTCTTGTGGGTCTTGGCCGATGGAGGGCCGAATGAGGGCCGATTAACATTCGAGGGCCGATTGCGGCCGATTATATATAGAGAAATGGCCGATCGTGATCGGCCGACCTATCGGCCCCAGTCGGCCAAAAACAAGAAAAATGTCTATAATTGAAGGGCCGATTTTGATCGGCCCCTATTGAGCCGTGACATCGGCCCTCGAAAAATAATAAACTTAATTTACAAACATTTATTTTTAATAATTAAGTAAAAAAAATAAATATATGGCCGATCTATCGGCCCTTACTTATTCGGCCGAGATATCGGCCCTGACGCTTAAGTAGCCGTTATGTAACGGCCGAAATTTACTGAGGGCCGAAACCGTTTGTTTTAATTGAGGGCCGATACTCATCGGCCCCCCATCGGCCCAACCATCGGCCCCGAGTTTCAATAATGGAGGGCCGATAGATTAAAAACTCGTAGACAAACAAGTTTTTACAATTTCTCACCACTTCCTCCCTCTCGCCGCCGCTCGTTGCCGCCGCTCGGTCCTGCCGCCGAAATCGACGCCAACGCCGTCGTCGCCGCCGTCGAACGATACATCCGCCGCTCTCAATGTCTTCCGGCGAAATTGAGGTAAGTAATTTATTGCATGATTTTGTTTGTTTTTCATTCATAGACGAAATTTAGGTTGAAATATGGTTGGGTTGACATTGTAATGTCCATGTATTGATGAAATTGTGGAGAATTTGGAGAGAATTGTAGTGTTTAATTTGTGCAAAATTCTTGAATCGGGGCCGATTGGAGGGCCGATTTCGGGGCCGATGAAGAATAACTCCATCGGCCCCGACTATGGCGGCTTGAATTATGCCCGTCCGGCCGATGAGAATTCGGCCCCGACCGGGTTTCGTGGCATATTCTTCGCCCCCCGGTCGGGCCGATCGGCCATTCGGCCCCGATCTATAATTGAACGGCCCCGATCGGCCATTCGGCCCCGATCGGCCGATTCGGCCATTCGATTCTATTCGGCCTCCGAGGAATCGGCCACGGCCGCACTTGGAGCCTTACGCGCCGGCCCCCGTCCGGCCGGAATGAAATTCGGCCCTTAATGGCCGAGCAATTGTGCCTCCCGATGCATCGCCCCGGCGGCCTTCGAGGCTTAGGCTTCGGCCCCGGCGGACGAATAAAATTCAGCCCGAATGGCTGAATAAAAGTAAAATCGGCCCCTACTTCGGCCCGAAGGTATACCTTCGGCCCTAAAACATTAAGGCCGAATAAAAGTAAAACCGGCCCCGTCATCGGCCCTTAATTATTCCGTTTCGGTAATTCATTTGTTTTTCGATAAATCTTGCGGCCCGCTTATATCCGACTATCGGTTAGACAAAAGAACCCAAAAGTCACGACATATTGGAGAGATGGTCTACCCGAACTAATAAAAAATAGTCTTTCTAGACGGGGGGTACCGACCTAGTTCGTCGATTTATAGACGGACGGTTTGGACATTTGCTCGTTGGAGGAAGGGTAAGAGTTCGATCATAGCTTTGCATCGGTTGATGTGCTATGAGGTGCGGCATCGCCGGGGAGGCCCGTTTTCACATATCCGGACGGGAGATTCGATTTTCACAAAGACGAGTATGCACTCGTAATCCGGGTTATTTTTCGGCGCATCTACCTTCGATAGGACGACACTCGTGCCCCGAAGAGTCCGGAGTGTACATGAGAGTCACAAAAGGGAATCCAAGAATGTGGAGGCGAGCTATTAAATTTATGGAAAAATGACAAGCTCTCAGCAACCTCTCCGAAGACGATTATTTGAAGGTGGCCAATGTCTTGGCTCGATGTGCTTTTTCTTCGCACCGCCGACACGAAGAAGGTCGAGACCTGGATGTGGGTTCTTGCCGACGATATAGACGCGTGGAACGATTTTCCATGGGGAGCATACACGTCTAATGCTCTCTTGCATTACATGAGCTTTGTACCGAAGGAAGTCGAAGCTGTAAAATCGAAGTATAATATTTATGGTCCAGTTTGGGCTCTTCAGGTACAAATTTTGGATTTTATAATTCTTTTTTTTATTTTATATTTTATAGTTGTATCGATCTTTAATCATATTGTAGATTCGGGCATATGAGGCGATACCAGATTTGGCCAGTCTGTGTGTACGCCTTATTAATGACGGTGGTATGCCCCGATGTGTGAAATGGGTATTTGTCACGCCACCAGATACGGAATGGATTACTTTCTTTGCCTTGCCGGTAAGTAACATTTTAAATATTTATGAACTTTTATGAAACGTATTATAATCTATTTTTTAAAATTTTTGAACGAGATGGACACACCGCCATTTGAGACTCTTACGCCCACTCCCGAGGAGCAAGCTATCGGAATACCGGAGACGGGTGATTGGAGAGAACCCTATCGGTGTGGAGTTTCCTAGACCGACCACCGTACATCGGATACGGGTGATTGGAGAGAATCCTATTCATGAAGAGGGCAGTGTACCGGATCCTCCGCCGGTAGCACAGAAGAAAAAATCGAAGAAGAAACGTGCACCGGCGGAGGGTCAGTCATCCGGGCCTCTGAGAGATGAAGATCGAGTTTGCCCACTTATGAAGGAATGATCCGATCGATAGATGAACGGTTTCAGCAGCGCGAGACTGAGTTATTAGAAAAAGTGGATCAGCGCTGGAAGGAGAATGAGGAAAAGTTCTTCAAAAAAGTGGGGAAATTGATAAAAAGTATCTTCGGGGGCAAGGGCAAGGACAAGAGTAAAGGCATACGATCCAGTTCTTCGTGGGATGTCGAGGAAATTAGTAATGAATTGGATGAGGAGACATCTGCACCATCGGAGCCACCACGGGGAGGATGGTTAATGTACATGAGTGGCCCAAATTCGGAATGAAGTAGGCGAACAATCACGAGAGAGATGTGGAAGATACGACAAGTGGCGATGCAAATCCGTGGGATGTGGCTGCTCGAATGGGTAATCGTCGCGTTGATATGGGGCGGCATAGCATGTACGAGGACCGAAATGTTTGGGTCCCAAGACGTTGGGAGCCACTCCCTTATACGGCTCCACGGTCCCCACCGCTTGTACAGGTTTCTGTTCTATTCAAATTAAGTCGGTCGTTTTATATTTTTTATTTCATTTGACCATGATTTTTTGTCCAAAAATGCAAAGCAACATCGATCGGTCGTGGATGACTTATTTGATACGCAAGCATGTACAACGAGTGTATCATAGCCAACCGTCGGAGCAGACAATTGTACAAAGCAGTGAGGTACAAACATTTTTTTGAGTTATATAATTTAGGATTTTTTTTAATACAATGTTATTTGCAGCCCATACTGGAGCGTCTCCCAAATCCTAGTGGAGCTCCACGAATGTTTGATCCGGCAGACGCACTGAGGAGAGATTTTGAGAAGTTCATGGGAATGAAAATTTCGACCCAATGTCATTGCTTTCCCAAAGATAACCTCTCCCACGGCTTTTTCAAGAACTTATTGGATCCTAAGTATGACATGGGTCACGCAATGATCGATTTGTACATATGCTATCTCCGGCAGAGGCTTCATTTCAAAGAACGTGACGTGTTGTGTACACCCGATTCACGCTATACCGTCATAGCGACTACGTCAGTTTTTGTAAGTATATATTTATTTTATATTTTAAATATAAATTATGTTTATTTTTAATTGTCCCGCTAATGTGTATATTTTTTTTTTACGGACGTCCTTACATTCGACTTGGACGTCCAATATAGTTGAGCCCGATAACGACTTCCATGAACGTTATGAGGTCAATTATTGTGATTGGATCCCAAATCGGGGTTTAATGGATGCCGTTTTGGAGCGGATACGGCATTTGGTGATGATAGGATTCCGTGGTTCGATGCCAAATTCGTAAGTTTTACAATTTTTTCAATTTTGTTTTTTCTAAGTTTGTAATTATTATTAATATTTACTAATTTATTTTATTTAATAGGTTATATTCCCGGTGTTGGCCGCCGGTCATTGGATGGTCAGTCGGATTGTGTATCGAGTCATGGAAGTTGGAGTTGTATGACTCACTTAACCGCCGTGGAGACAAGGATATATATGAGTACCAAAAAGAAGTTTTGCGGCCACTCCGCAAACCGATCGGTCGATTGCTAGATGTACGTATTTTAATATTTTTAATATTTTTTGGGGCTACTAATTATTTTTAATCGATCTTTGGTAGGCTACTAATTACTCGGACAATGAACAAGTACCATCCGACGCATCCAGGGCATTCGGACTCCCGAGTTGGTATTGATGCCGCAAAAGGAGCAAGTTCAAGCAAGAGGATTCGCATAGTTGTGGTCCATATACGTGTATGGCAATTGAACGGCTCATAACTCGGATACCCTACTCCGAAATGGGGTAATTTGAAATCAAACGTCAGAGTCTATCGGGAGTGGATGACTTGGAAATGTTTCGAGCAGTGCCATTACGGAGATTTTGGATCTAGCTCTCCCAATGAGTAGTGTATTCAGTGACATTTTGAAACATTTTGTAAATTTAATTTTATAACATTTTGTAACATTTTGTAATATTTTGTAACATTTTAGAAATTTTCGTAACCTTTTTTTTTGGAGATTCTATACCTCTCGGCCGAGGCCGAGAAAATCATGTATCGGCCCTCGGCCGATACGCGCCGATTAGTTATTGCCCCAATCCGATCGGCCCCGAAGCTATGCATGGCCTCGGCCGAGATTCTATACCTCTCGGCCGAGGCCGAGAAAATCATTTATCGGCCCCGAGGCTGATACACGCCGATTAGTTATTAGCCCAATCGGCCCCGAGCTATGCATGGCCTCGGCCGAGATTCTATACCTCTACCGAGGCCGAGAAAATCATGTATCGGCCCCGAGGCCAATACATGGCCGATTAGTTATCGGCCCGATCGGCCCCGAAGCTATGCATGGCCTCGGCCGAGATTCTATACCCTCTACCGAGGCCGAGAAAATCATGTATCGGCCTCGGGGCCGATACATGGCCGATTAGTTATCGGCCCCAACCCGATCGGCCCCGAGGCCGACAAAATCATGTATCGGGCCGGGGCCGATACAGCCGAGCCGTGGTTGTTGGCCCCGAAGGGTTTCGGCCCCGACGGGTTTCGGCCCGAGCCGATGGAGGGCCGATGGGTTTACCACCATCGGCTTTTTAGGGTTTCGGCCTTTATTTTTATTTTTTTCAGATAATTAAAGGGCATCTCCGCCTTGTGTGACAATAAAATTAAACCGATAGATCATCAATGAACCCTAAATAATTAAACCGATCGTTGACAATAAAATTTAATCATTTGTTGTCGTTCTAGATAAAGGGCATCTCCGCCTTGTGTGACCTTCTTCTCCACAGTTACCACATTTTTTGCTACGGCGCGTACCAGATGTACTAGCTTCCTCGCTCCCGAAGGACGACGGCTTTTTCTCGGGCGTCGGCTTGCCGCATAATAATTGGTGGAAGAACAACAATGTCCTCTATTTCCGGTGGGACACCCCACTCATTTCGAGGAGGCAAGGGATTAACCACTCCGGCATATATTGCCTTCCACGTCGCCGTCGTATAATAATCATTAATATGATTGTACAAATTTTCGCGGCGATGATACAAAACGGCGACAACGTGACTACACGGTAACAAGTTAATTTGCCAGACTCCGCATTCACACATTTCGTCTACAAGATTGACCCTCCACTGGCGCTCACCTGCGTCGACCTTGTATTTGTGGTTAGTGACCTGCGTAATCGTAAACCTTCGAGCCGCTTCTACTTCATTCCGCATCCTCAACTCGAAGCCTCCGTCAACGGATTATTTCGGAACTTGCTTTTACCCGTCGTGTATCGAACCACGACTCTATCATATGACGGATTGCCTCAAGCATAGCTAGAATGGGTAGTCGTCTAGCCTCCAACGATCGAGAATTTATTGACTCGGCAAAGCATTCGATGTCGAAGAACCGTATCGACGACCTTTACTAAAAAGTCGGGACCACTTCTCCGATCCGATTTCCATGAGCTTTTCGTAAATAGCGGGTTTTCCATGACGGATGGCGTTCATGGCGTCATGGAATTCGTTGCCCGATAAGCATAAGTCGCTCGATAAAATGACCGGGATAACCCACTTACCGTGCCTAGCAAGCTTATTCGATAAATGGTAGTAACAAAGTCCATGTTGTGCATCGGGGAAAACCACTCTTACCGCATTCGCTATGCTTTTATGTTGATCCCAAACAATCACTAAACTCGTACATCCGTTGGAAATGCGGCTCTCGGCCGCATCATAAACCACGTCCGGGAAACATCATTTTCAATAGGACCTACACCAAAAGCGAGAGGGAAAATTTGCTCGTTCGCATCACAAGTAGTCGCGACGAATAATATTCCCCTATTTCTCCCTTTTAAATGGGTACCATCCACCACAATTACCTTCCGGAGGTTGCTCTAACCAAGGGGCTCGCGATACACCAAGCGCAATAAATAAATGTCGGAAACGACCATCCTCACCGACATCAAGATCCGTATATGTTCCCGGATTTGTTTGTTCCAACAAATGCGGATATTTTGGCGTTTCTTGCGAACGAATCCGCATGTCCGCCGTAAATCATCGATATAGCTGCGTTGCGCGCTCGGAGGGCAACACCGTAGGTTGCTTCTATTCCAAATTTATCCAACAGATCGGCCCGAATATCGCTAGGTTTCATTAACTTGCTTTGATGACGCATTTTACGGGCTATATAAGCAAGACAGCTACCTTCGACCTCACATTTCGTTCGCCAAGTCCGGATAAATCGGTTGTACGGTTGTGGTCCGCAACCCATCTAACAACCTCCCAACACGTCCGACCTCTACAAGTATGCCCGTAGCCGGAATGGACAATCAACACTTCTTCGCACAAATATTCCAAACGGGAAGCACTAGAACGTTGCACTCGAAATCCGCACCGTTTTCCAAATGGAATAGAGCTACAACAAAGCATAAACTTCGTCTTTCGAGCTCAACATCAATCCTACTTGAGACTTCCGTCTACAACAAGAATCGTGTTCGCGATGCCTACCGAATCGGATACATCAAGGGGAACAACAGAAGTAGCCAGTTGCATGTCGCTACGTGTTGTCGTGTACAGTCTCGTCATTTGTTCGAGAACGATTGACCGGAACTAGCAAAGACATAAGTTCACTTACGCCACCCTCCCTCCGAATCCATGCAAAGAAAATCTTGTAACGAACAATTAGTCAAGGCGAAGGAATATATTCATCCTCATCATCATCGGATGATGAGTCCAAGTCCGTCTCACCATCTCGAATCCGTCTCCACACGAACATTCCTTTGGGGACCCCGTCCGCCATCATTACTTCTACTTCCTTGCCCCGTAAAGCAATTAGGACCCCGAAATTATAATTATCTTCGGGAAATTGATTCGGATTCGGAACACCAAATTGAGGATTTTGCACTTCGAGATACACAACAAAAACAACCGGCTCTACGTCTATAGAGCACAATCGCAGAAGATCGCATCATGGCCCATAATGGCCTTCATCATCCGGCCGGTTCGTCGAGAAGCAAGCAGATAATAAATGAAGTAGTTGAAAGGAAGGGAATAAGCAACGAGCCACCGATCAATGTTTTGTCGAAGATATTCGAGAGAAATATTGTTTGAAGGAATGTAAACAATGAACTCATGCCCCGACATAATTCGACTCGCATCGAATTGGCCGTTCAATTTCACAATAATTGATCGAAAAATCGTCATTTCTATCAACCAAATTTTGTTTGAGAAGATTGGAAGTGGAATGATGAAAATTTGGTGTGAATCAACCAAATCGGCTATCCTACGTCTTATAAGGAATTGTTCGACAAATTTTCACGTGAAATATCAATCGGGCCGATCGGCCCCCATCGGCCCCCCATCGGCCCCGCCATCGGCCCTCTACTTCGTGCATGTGCAAGTAATATTCGACTAGTCAAATCTGCAGATAAAGCCGATTTGCAAGAAAAAGTCGTGGATCGGCCCTCATCGGCCCCCGTCGGCCCTCAATCGCCCCTATTGGAAATTTGCAAAGAAAAGTCTTGCAGGTGTCTTGTCCAATAATGTCTCGAAGGAGGGGCTTAGGCCGATGTAGGGCCGACATACACCCCTTAATCGGCCTCTTTTCGGCCCTTCTTCGGCCGATAGCTTGTTCGGCCGTCGCCCATTTCTTTTCGGCCGATGGGTAGGGCCGATGCGTAGGGCCGATGGACAACAACAATTCGGACATCCATCGGCCGATGGGGATATTTCGCATGTAATCATCAGGGCCGATTAAGGGCCGATTGACTCCCACATCGGCCCCCCCATCGGCCCACCGCCGTATAAGGACAAAATGGCTAGATTTGTGTTTTGTTTTAGTGGTTGTCTACATTTGCTTTTCAATTGGTACTATTTGGCCTCTGCTGCAAATGCCCCTATTTTAATATCTTATGCCACATGTCAATATCTTGGTGGTCGGTTGAAACGACAGTGATCCTAATTTCCCCAATGCAATTTCCTTTCTATTCTAATTCTCACTAACTGTGCAACTCAAAAACCCTTTCTCCCCAATTCAATCTTCCTTCAATTCGAATCACTGAGCAACTCAAGAAACCTTTCTCCGCTGAATTTCATATACATACGTACATATACTCGCAGGTTTGACGCTTGGCTGTTTGAAAATGGATGAAGGGGAAGGGGGTTTAAGCTTCGATTTCGAGGGCGGGTTGGATTCGGGCCCCGCGCATCCGACTGCATCCGTTCCCGTTATCCAATCGGCGGGGGATGTGAACGGTGCCCCTATCACGACCAATTATAATAATCACTCCGCCTCACCCGCGCCGGGGGCACAGGCAACAGAGGGGATTGGTGGCGGCGCGAGGAGGAGCTTCCGGCAGACGGTGTGTCGGCACTGGTTGCGATCTCTGTGTATGAAAGGTGATGCCTGTGGCTTCCTTCATCAGTATGACAAGTCGCGGATGCCAGTTTGCCGGTTTTTCCGCCTCTATGGGGAGTGCCGTGAGCAGGATTGTGTATATAAACATACGAATGAAGATATCAAAGAGTGCAATATGTATGTAGTTGGTGTAATGTTGATCTCTTTTTGAGTTTTTTGTTGATAATTCTGTTTCTCTTGCAACGTGAGTGAGGAGCTCTGGTTATTGGGGATTTATGGGTTGAAATAGGAATAATCCGTGGTTTTGCCGTTTATGTTTGATCGTTTAGGTTATTGGGTGTTTTTCTATTGTATATGTAGAACATGATTGCGCTTCAATGCTTAAGAATTAAGATAACTGTGTGGCTTTGGTTAGAGCCTAAGTAGCCCTTCAGTTTACTTCTTAGGTGAATGTTTTTGAGTCGTAATGCTGGAAATTTAACGCCCCCAATCTACGGGGATTTACTTGCATAATCTCTCTATACCTGTCTATTCATTATGCATTTTTGTTAAACAGGAAAAATAATTGCATTTGATGAATTAATGTCTTTTTCTCATAATTTATGCTATCAGCCATTATGAAACTATTTTTCTAATTAGTGGTGATATGTGGCAGGTACAAGCTGGGATTTTGTCCAAATGGTCCCGATTGTAGGTACAGGCATGCAAAGTTACCTGGACCTCCTCCTCCCATAGAAGAAGTTCTTCAGAAGATTCAGCAATTGGGTTCATATAACTATGGGAACTCTAATAAATTTGGTCAAGGCCGTAATACTAATTATGCTCAGCAGACAGAGAAGTCCCAGTTTCCACAAGGACCCAACAGTATGCATCAAGTAGGAAAAACTAACACAACAGACTCCAGTAATGTTCATCAACCGCCACAACAAACACAACAGTCTCAGCAGCAGAGCGGCCAAGTTCAAATCCAAAATACAGCCAATGGCCAGCAAAATCCGGCTAGTCGGACTGATACACCCCTGCCCCAAGGAACAACTAGGTGTGTTCAAAACAAATTCTTTAATTAGGTGGAAAACTCCATGTATTTAATTGTTGACATTATTTTAAGAGATATATCGCACATCAGCTGTAATAACTTGTTTTTGTGTTTAATTGTTGGTTCTCATTCTTCAAATGATGTATCATATAGTTTACTCATGTGTTTGCTCTGTGGCTGTTCCATGACGTGAACATTATGTGTGCTCTTCAATGAGTGTAACATCGCTGTTGTAATAAGGGTATATAACATTGCCTTTTCTGAGTTTATTGGCTCTGGTTGCTTTGCAGTTTAATTAGGTTTTTCTTGAAGCATCTTGCGAAATGAGAGGTTCTAAACAAGATATATTTTCTTTAGAGGTTCTGGTTAATGGGTTGAATTGATATGCAACAACTGACAATTTCTTTCCCTCTCTTGAAGAACTTGTTTCCTAATTCTATTTGCTCCTCTTTCTCAACCTAGAGGTATAGAAAAGAAATTCTTCGATATGACGTGCTATGTGAAGTTATTAAAACGCGTCATAAGGCTGAATAAATGTAGAAAATTATTCTTTACCTGCATTTCATCAGCAACATATTGAGTGAAATTATATTTCATACATCTTTACTAATTATGCCCCCACCCCAAGAGTACAGAAAAGGTTCATGAAGTTGGTATTGGCAACTTATGTAAATATTCCTATTTCCATGTGCATTTGGTTGCTTTAGGTACTTCGTGGTGAAAAGTTGCAACAGAGAAAATCTGGAACTATCTGTACAACAAGGAGTATGGGCAACCCAGAGAAGCAATGAGGCTAAACTTAATGAAGCATTTGAAACTGTTGAGAATGTGATTTTGATCTTTTCAGTTAACAAGACTCGACATTTTCAGGTGTTTTATGCGTGTTATTAACATTAGAAAATGATTTCAGTTGCTCTGTTAAAAATTGAGATAGCTTGATAAAGTTATCTTAGTATTGAACTATGACTTGCTATGGTGATAGATCTATTTGCGTTTTGACAGGGTTGTGCAAAGATGACATCCAGAATTGGTGGATTAGTTGGCGGAGGTAACTGGAAGCATGCTCATGGAACTGCTCACTATGGACGCAACTTTGCTGTCAAATGGTTGAAGGTCCTCAGCACTTGGCAACTTGATTAAAGTTTATATTATGTTGAAGGACCTTAAGTTTGATATTTTCTATTTTATTTTGGTTGCATCTTTTGGAATCTATAAGATGGTTGTAAATGTTTTCATATTGTATTGTTGTTTTATCAGGTTTCTAGAAACAACATGGGTTAAATCTTCCGTAGCTTGAGATATAAGATTGTTGTAGAACTGTGTTTGATTAGAAATATAATTATGAATGTCGGAACTTTTCTTGCCAGATGTTCTTGTACATTCCTTGGTTTCTGACAGTAATTAAAGGATAAAGAATATCATTACGATTATTTTAAGCCAGTTGGAAACAACGTTTTTTATTCAAACGGCAGTTCAGTATCTGACCCTGTATTTTATCCTGTAGAGTGAAATAGTATATACCTTTTATTCTTCAGTTTGGGATTATAGATAAGTTTGGTCTATCTATATGCTGGTTGTTTTTTTTATGGTTTTAACAATATGCATCATTTGAGATGGTCTGGGGGTTAGTGCTTATGTTCTCAAGATTGGCATACTACTGTTTGACAGTTCAGAGATAATTTATGGCGTATGCATGTTGGTTGTGATGATAATTGTTGTTAAATGTTCGTTCTTATCTGACGTCCCTGTTGGTGGATAGTTCAAAGGGCATGCCGTCTGCTTTATATATCTGTCATGTATACAGTTGCAGTATATGCCAGTCATCTGTGATGAGGGAAATTCTGACATAGTAACTAACCATGGTGCATGCTTGCAGCTCTGTGAATTGTTCTTCGACAAAACTCGGCACTTGAGAAACCCATACAATGAGAACTTACCAGTCAAGGTAGCTACTTCTTGAAAGTTACATGTCTAAGTGATTCCAATATATCAGAAATGTTATTCTTTTATTTATTTTGCTATCTGCTCTATTTAATTTTGGTTAACAGTTGAAACCATAACAGCCCATACATTTTTAGAGTTTATCCTAAACATCCTGAGTGGTTGCATGTTAAAATTAAGTCAACTGCTTTGAGTAGTTTTGTGTCCTCTTGAAACATTTACTGGAAGTAAATTCATCTGCTTAGTAGTTCCCAGGTTGATGTCAGAAAAGTATGAATACTTCTCTAAGATTTCTCTTTGAATTTCATCTTCGATTGGTTTGTTTGTGAACTAACTTGTACGTATATATGTTATCGTAAAGGATAGTAGCATCTTTCATCTTCTTACAAATATGAGCTCATATTTACTTTTTTTCTTTTGCTTTTCTGTTTCCTGGGATTTGCATTTTATGCAACTTTGACATAGAGATTAAGTGGTGATTACGTTGTTGAACTCATTGCAGATAAGTAGAGACTGTCAAGAACTGGAACCTTCTATTGGTGAGCAGTTGGCTTCATTGCTCTACCTCGAGCCAGACAGTGATTTGATGGTACTTCATTTTCAATAATACAGTTAGCAATTCATTTTGTTATGTCATTTGTGATTTCATGGTACTGTACTTCAGTGTCAATAATTTAAATTCAGATACAGTTTGCAATTCATTTTGTTGATCTTTCATTTGATGACTGTTGTAATTCAAAACTGTGGTCTTTCTTAGGCTGTGGCAGTTGCAGCAGAACAGAAACGTGAAGAGGAGAAAGCCAAGGGAGTAAACCTGGACGATGGAACTGACAACCCGGATATTGTACCATTTGAAGACAATGAAGAAGAGGAGGAGGAAGAAGAAGAGAGTGATGAAGAGGAGGAAAGCCCCGGCCAGCAGGCTTTCGGTCCTCAAGGTAGGGGGAGAGGTCGAGGAATGATGTGGCCTCCTCACATGCCTCTTCCTCGTGGTGCTCGCCCTTTTCCCGGGATGCGAGGATTCCCTCCTAACATGATGGGAGGTGATGGATTCTCCTATGGATCTATGAATCATGATGGTTTTCCAATGCACGACCCTTTTGGCATGGCGCCCCGTGGCTTCCCACCGTATCCGGGCTCCGGGATGATGTTTCCTGGCCGGCCTTCCGGTGGGTTTGGGATGATGATGGGACCTGGAAGGCCGCCTTTTATGGGCCCCGGAGCTAGAGGTGGCCGGCCAGTAGGTATGCCGCCTTTTTATCCACCACCACAGCAGCCTCCTCAAATGCCCGGTCGGTCTAAGAGAGATCAACAAGGACCCTCAAACGAAAGCTCGGATCAAGCAAAGGGACAAGACATGGCGGGTTCTAATGAGGAAGGGCGGTATCAGCACAGGGGGAAAGCTCAACAAGATGATCACTTTAGTGGGGGGAACAGCTTAAGGAATGACGAGAGTGACAGCGAAGACGAGGCTCCGAGGCGGAGGCGAAGGAAAGAAGAGGAGGCGTAGCTTGAAGTTGAAGGCAGATGCTACTGCCGTCTCTTAAAACATTTAGCTGTGTTGAAGCAAGTTTGTGTTTGTAACACATGGTGAACCAAGAAAAAAAATTGAATTTTGAGGCCTCATTTTTTGTTCTCCTTTTCAACTTTTTGCTTCTTGATTTACTAACAGAATTAAACCATTTGTGTACAGCTTGTTAATTTTGATACTTGAATCTTGAGACCTATTAGAACTCTTCTATCATATGTTGAATCTTAATTTATAGTGTTTTATTTATATTTTAAAAGGTAATATTTTCTAGACTCTCTTGTCTTGTAACCTCCACTATTTTGAAATCCAAAAAAAAAATGGATGGAATACACATGAATTTTCTTTCTACTACGGGTAAAACAAAGGGACATTTGCTAGAGTACCCAAATACAATAAAAGAAACACAAAAGTACCCAACTTTTTAAAAGAAACACAAAAGTACCCAACTTTTTAAGTTATCTCTACAAAGTAACCAATGTTACTAAAATACCCTCAATTTTGAGTTTGCTTTTTTAGTTTAGATATAATTTCATGTATTTTTATTAGATTTTTATTCCTACAAATTATTGATTTTCGCATTTAAAACATTTATTTTGAAAAAATTACAGTGCTGATGGAGTGCCTATGGGAGCAGGGACGGAGGGAGGGGTGGGGCAGGGGTGGTAGTGGGCCCCCCTATGTTAAAATATTGCAGTGTATAGATATTACATTTATTGCATTCTGGTACAGTGGTAACCCTTCCTCATAAGGGTTTGTAGACCCAAGTTCAATTCCCTGCAATGTTATTTTCTTTTCTTCATTATTTACCTTTTTTTTCTTATTTACTTTTTAATTAAAATGCAAAATAACTAGAAAATCACTACTACAAATTAGACCTAGATATATATAATTAGTTGGACCCCCCTCAAAGAAGTTTCTGGCTTCGACCCTGTATGGGAGCGTCCCTTAGGCACTCCTCCAGCTCCCTTATGCCGATGCTTCTCTTGTGCGAAACTGCTCCGTCTCAAATGCCGAGGGAGCGTCCTCTAGGCACTCCTCCAGCTCCCTTAGGCACTAAAGCCAAAAAAAAAATCATTTATTTGGCCTCAAAAGTTAACACTGACAACAAAAGTAAGAAAAAGTAAGGATATTATTGTCAAATTGATTACTTTGTGAACTAATATATAAGAGATGAGTACTTTTGTGTTTAATTTAAGGAATTAGGCTAGAATCATATATTACCACTAAAACAAATTACAAGTATCATCTTACCAATTCTCTTTATTTCAAGAGTGTTTGTCTTTTCAAATATAAAAATATTTGTAATTTCTCTCTTTTTTCTTTTTCTCATACCAAATACAGTAAAACATCCGTAATTTAATACTCGGTAAATTAATAATCTCTCTAAGATAGTATTTTTCTCCGGTTCCGACTCTGGTCAGTGTAAAAAACCATCAAATTCGATAAGATAATAAGATAATAATTTTCAGAAAACTTCAATGTAAATGTATGGTCCCATTGAAATCATAAATTAACAATCATTTAAATTACCAGAACACTAAAACAATTTTCGGAAATATGATTCTAGTGTTGACAAGTTTTTTTTTAAAACTTAAATCTAATTATTTTCTCATAATCTATATGTAGTATATGCTATTACCATTATACATTGAATATTTTTTAACAAAATACAATGAAGTCTTTAAACAATGAACTTAATTTATTGTTCCTAAATGTAGTCAAATAATTCATTGTATTTTTTACAGTTCATTGTTTTTAGAGGTTAACTATATATTCTACTTTGTTCAGGTCGAAAACTCTCTTTAAATTAATAAATATTAATTTATAAATAAATTAATATTTCTAAGATAATAAAATCTTCGGACCACAACTATATTAATTTAGAGAAGTTTTACAGTATATAAACTATTTCTCACTATAAAATCATAAAGATAAGAAAAAGAGTAGCACAACATGCGGGAGACTTGCAATTTAAAATTAAGAAAATCTGATTACCTTACTAATCATTTATACAAATATCAGGAAATGAGATTCAAAAATATGTGTATTAATGAACAGAACCATAAGCTCCTAATATGAATCAAAAATCACGTTCACCTAACTGTATTGATATCCTTCCAAAATGCAGGAAAAAGAATGAATGCGCCACCCCAAACTTCCAAAAATATCCTTATTTCATGCAATAACTTTATTCGTGCCACTTAGTCTTGCATCTGTTGTTTTATTTTGTTTTACTGGTTTATGGCATTTGTGTAATTTCTATACAATTCTTGGCCAATGGTTGATGGCATTTGTGAAATTCCTATGAGATTTTTGACCAATTACTAATCGTACAAGCCTTTGTGCAACACGACTACACCTACAAAAAACCTAAAACGGCAGCCCAGCCACCTCCTCCTTCGCGCCGCCCGCCTTACACGCGTACAAAGCCAGCGCCCTCTTCTGAAAATTCAAGCGGCAACTCACCGCCTACACACGCTCATCCAAATCTTCCTAAACCGACCTCTGCCGCCACAATAGCTTATTTCTCCTCTGTTCTTTCAATTCTTCCTTTTTTGCTTTTATAAAGTTCGTCACCGTATAGCCCTCCTCTGTTTCGGTTGAATTCATCCGCTCCTTCGCAAGCTAATTTCGGAATTCTGCATCCCTTATTAAATTTGAGTTAGTTCTAGAGAAGGTGTTAGCACTGAGTTTTTCGGTCTCAACAACGCAATTCTCCAACGTATAGGCCTCCTCTGATCCGGACGAATTCAACCGCTCCTTCGAAAGCTAATTTGTTAAATTTGAGTTCAGTTGAGTGAGGTGTTAGCACTGAGTTTCCCGGTTTGATTAATTCTTAATTCGTCGACGTATATAGCCCTCTGTTCCGGAAGAGTTCAGTCGCTGCTTTATTTTCTCCAGGTCTCCATTCCTTCCAAATCTATTTTGTTAATCCTGCATCCTTTGGTAAATTTCCCGAGCATTAAGTTTTCCAGTTTGTTTAATTCCTACTGCGTGAATTTGTGAATTCAATTTAGCATGTTTTGGATTAATTATGGATTTGATGTCTTTGCAAGTTATGTATCTCTTTCTAATCCTTCATTCGCCTCCCACAAAATTAGTTTCCTTTATGAGAATCCAGGAATGTTTCATTGTCTTTATTTATTTAATCTGTGGGTAATTATGCTCATTATTTCATCTGTGTGGGTAACATTGATGGTGAATTTAATGTCATCAAGTCTAATTTGGTTCATATCATGTAGTTAAGCAATCGATCCAGAATTTATTGAGGTAAAATTTATCTTGTAAGTCATTATTTTGTTTAGTTGTAACTCATGTTCTCAATTTCGGTGAAGATTACTGTGTTATATATCCTTTAATCCATGTTCTGAATTTTGGTGAAGAGGGGTGTGTTACATCCTTCTCCCGTTAAGTTCATATGCTGTCTATATTTAGTTGAGTTGGTTTGTAGCTTTTCTGGGTAGAGTGGGAGGTTGTAGCAGGCTGATAGAAGTTGAGATGGCAGAAATGTGCGTTGAGCGGTACAGTTTACGATCAAAATCCGGGCATCAAATTAGGAATTTCTGTTTTTCAATGGCTTCAACACGTTTTTAGTTCAAGAAACTGCTGGCCAGATAGACCGGAATGGAAACTATAAATTGATGTCCTGAGTGTCCAGTTTGATAAGAAATCATTATGAAGTTTACTGCATATAGAAGTTGGATTCTTCCCAACCTATTTACGTGAGTACTTGGCAACAGAAAACAAGGTAACAAATTTTGTTCATGAAAGATCTGAGTACTTGGTACAAATGCTCTATTTTCTATAGACATACTTGGCTCTAGGTTCTGAACTTCAGTAGTTTTCAAGATTTGTAGACTTTTATGACGAAGTTTTCTGTATAGCTGCCTTATGAATTGTTTCCATTTCACTTAAGAGCAAAATATGTCTATCCATTAACTACTTATCCACGAACCAAGTAATTGTCTAGTGTGTGCTACTCTTTGCTCCTGCAAGAAGAATATGAGGTCAGGTCTTATCGTCTTTGATGTATTATGTCTTCCTCTTGAATTACTGTTCGCACATCAATTACTTGAATCTCGAGAAGAGTTTATTTCTGGGACTTGTATCTACTTTTGATGCTTTTGGTGTTGATTAATCGTAACAAAGTTGACTTATAGAATTTAATCTTCGATTAGAAGCATTATCTTCTTGTTTCAGATGGAGAGTTATAAAACTCCTTCTACAGACAACACTACGTCAATTGAAGAAATAGAGAAACAAGAATTTAGATGGAAATGGTTTACTACGCAGATTAAAAAATAAAGAACTAGGTGATTATTACCATACTATGATATGTGGAGAAGATATTTATTGGCAAAAGGAGTTTGATTTAATTCTATATATCCTATCCTGTAAGATACGTGTCGTGTAAAGGTTGCTTTATCATTGTTGGCTGACTCTGTACAATTATCAACTATTGCATTATGCTTTTAGATTTTACGGGTTTGCTTGAGACAGTCAGATGGATCCGACAATAGAGGTGACATGTTTTCTCCGTACAAGCCAAATAGGGAAAGTATGATATTGTCTCAGTGGTTCAGCGTTATCCTCGGTAGTAGGGTATGGGTTAACTTGCAGAGTACAATTTCAGCATTGAGATGATACAGCTTATGCAGCAGTTTCGGGAGATTGACACTTGCATAGAATATTCTGCAGCTTATATGCTCCAGGTCTGGGAAAATGGCTTCACCTTATTTATCACTCAAGTCTTCATTTTGGCTTTCCCTTGACAAATGTCAATATTTGGTTAAAGGAAGCCTTTGATTATAAGTTGTTGTTAGATCCAAGAAGCGTTTTAATTTGTCCAAATGGTTGGGCTTCATCCACCAGCTCCATTGTTTGATCAGAAACTCAAGCTTTACGACCACGATGCACGAGAGCTCTAAAAAGGATATATTATTCTTTGTCATCTCGATACAGATGGTGCAATGATGAAGAGCCAAATGAAATAATTCAGGCATTATAACACTGTCGACTGTTTTCTCTAATGCATTAACATACTTCTTTTTCCTTCATGCTCTTTTTATAGGGAAAATGGCGTATTGAGACCACGTGGATGGTTTTGATAATGTTTGGATACACTGGCGACCTAAATCACAGGGATGATTATTTGTCCACTCCAAAAAAATGACTCCTGGATCAGATTATTGATCTCCAATCAGTCCAAACTGCATGACTGTAAATTATGATACTGCTTATTTGATTGAGGTTTCAGGATATGAATAATTATTTATTCTATTATATGCGTGGCTTCATGATTTACTAAATGAAGTAATTTGTGGTACATGGCCCGAGTATGAAAGTTACTTACATGCACCATATTGTTTTTGAGCTTTAACATGATTTCATTATTGCAAGGAACATGGTTGTTACTACTTGTATATGAATATTGAGTTTGCTTAGCTTGTGTACAAAAACTGTACGAATTGCAAAACAAAATGAGCAATTTTTTCCCTTCTATATGCATCTTATTTTGTATCACATTAAATTTGTTCTAATGTAAATTATTTATAGTGAATAACATAAAATTACTACACCATTATAATATACTGAAAATTCAATATGAACCTACTATGTATTATTATCGTAAATCGTTCATTGAAATTTGTATTTTCATAATTTTATACATAGTTGTAAGTTAAAATACTAAATTAAACTCTAGAAAAATAAATCAACATAATAACATTTAGACATTAATCTACAAATACACAAGGTGTCACTATAACACCGTGTAGAGCCGTTTCTTAACTTTTACACATCTTATTATGAACAACAAATAACTCATTTATACTTCCATAAATCAGTATATGAGGGCATGATAATAACACCGTGCGAAACAAGGTGTCACTATAACACCGTGTAGAGCCGTTTCTTAACTTTTACACATCTTATTATGAACAACAAATAACTCATTTATACTTCCATAAATCAGTATATGAGGGCATGATAATAGCACCGTGCGAAACAAGGTGTCACTATAACACCGTGTAGAGCCGTTTCTTAACTTTTACACATCTTATTATGAACAATAAATAACTCATTTATACTTCCATAAATCAGTATATGAGGGCATGATAATAGCACCGTGCGAAACAATAAATAACTCAACAATAAATAACTCATTTATACTTCCATAAATCAGTATATGAGGGCATGATAGTAGCATCGTGCGAAGCCGGTTAAACGATGCACTAGTATATATATATACAAGTTGAGTGGCAGTTCAGCTCCAAGTGAGATGCGAGTCATTGGCTCCACCCACGCACCAACTCTTTAGAAGGGACTTAGTAGTTCTTGGCATCTACACAAGACTCCTCACCCTCATCAACTCCTGCAGCATCATTAGCTGTATCCGGTTCAACCTCTCCCGCCTTAGCTTCTGATTCCACGACCTCACTGCGTGGGGCCGATGAAGCATCGGGTGTAGTTGGAAGGAGTTCAACAGAATCGGAGCACTCCCTCCACTCGACCCACTCTGGCGTTTTATCTTCGGGCATGTCGGCTGATACGGAGGGGTTGGAGATGGCGGCATCTGCAAACTCCTCCTCGTCTTTCTCAGCACCATCCTCATCATTGGGGGGCGATGAGGAAGCAATTGGGAAGGTTGAATCCTCATCGTCTATACTCTCGTCCTCGAATGCAAACCAATCAGAGTTTGTGAAGAGTGATCCTCCACTGGAAACATGAAAAGTGAACGGAGAAGAATATAGTTAGCTCAGATTCATAATTATGAGGCAAAATCTTCAACTGGGTTGAAATAGCAAATTTGTCAAAAATATATACAGAAAAATTAGAGGTATACACAATTTGGAGTCTCTATACTCACCTTTCACGATTAATTCCCAAACTGAATGATGAAAGGGCGTTTTCAGTAGATTCATCACCGTCAAAGAAGACCTAAGACAGGAACACACATGTCAACTCATTCGATCTTGTTTTACGTAATTGAAGGCTACCAACATCACAAAACTACTGAAATGCTATTAATAATTCATTGATGCAGCAAATTAGTTTTTTGTATACATACCTCATCATCCTGCTCTAGTGAGGATTGCCCCTGCAAGAAAGGAAACCAGAAACAAATTCTGTTATTCATTATGCATTATAAATCCAATGACACTATTTCTCCACGTATTTGTTCTGAGCCAAGTGCGCAAAGAAATGGGTTGAAGTATGCCGTAAAAGAAGAGAAAACAAACCTCATTGTTAGCATCATTACTGTAGATTCCATATTTGAAGGCCTGGCTCAAGTTGTTTGCCAAAGACGCAACATCATAATCCTTGTATTGGTAATCATCGTCATCACTATCTCTTCCCCGATCTTGTAGCGTGGTGGGTCTCCTGTCGAAGAAATATACAAGCAAAATCTGTTATCCGAAGCTGAGAAAGAAAAGTGGACTGAACAAATGGAACGGACAAATCACGACTACTGCAGGCAACATAACTCGTATTGAAAGGTTCCGACTATCAAATTGATATAAAACGAAGGAAGCCCGCAGATCCAATGACCTAATTTGAACCCAAAAGCAATGTATCTTTCCTTATTTTCAAAATTCACAACCAATGAAGAACAAGCACCCTCAATAAACCACTGAGCTTAATGCCCTGTTATGTGGCTATGAAATTGGAAGTTACAGCAACACTTCATGTAATCTCCATCGTCGTGCAAGTGAGTTAAGGATGCAGAGACTCAGACTAAAAAGCACTGACCCGCATTGCCACTGGAAGACATTTTCCAGAGTGTTGCGCTTAAGCAGCACATTTGTCTGCCAATCGACCCAGTCACTATTTTCCTGCCAATAGGAAGACAAGCAATCTCTCAAAACAGAGCCTGGCAGTATATAGAAGGGAACGAATTTACTTGGCTAATAAAACAAACTAACGAGAAGGACGAATACGGCGTAAATCCCGCTAAGTTAAACGGGGTGGTGGATGACATGGTATAGAGTGAAGATGAAAATAGATTGAACAAACCTGCAAGAACTTTTGAATCTCACTATTACTATTCCCCAATTGAACAAGCTTGTTAGCTATACGGGTTATATGACCGATATTCCCTAGCCTCGGTGGTAACTTTCCCTCCGCATATACCGTTGGCTGCAAGCACATCCAAAAAATAGTAGCTTCAAGTAATTACTTCATCTTAGATAACACTGAAAAAATATAACGAGAGCAAGTATAGGAACCAGATAGATGCACGTGAAGAGCTGAACAATGACAAAAAATAGTACTCCCTCCATTTCACTAATTAAGTCTCATTGCTTTTGGGTACGGGAATTTAGAAAGTGGATGAAAAAGAAAATGTGTAGTGTAAAAGTATAAAGTGGTAGGGTCCATTTGTTTAGAGTGGTTGTGATCCACTCATTTCTTTCCATTTATGGAATAGGACTTGTTTAGTGAGACACCCCGAAATAGAAAATGGGACTTGATTGAAATGAAAAAGTAAACATACAACAAAATACCTTGCTCTCATCAGCAGCCAAAGTAGAGTTCTTCTCAGCTTCAACAATCTTTCCAACGAGATCACACTCACGAAGAAGGTGTTCAACAAACTGATTGTTCTTGCTCCCCAAGCAAGATATTACAATGTTTTCCACGTGATGATGTAATAAATTATTGTAGGGATATCTACGGTCAAAGAGAGGCAAAGATATTCAAATATTACAGTGTTCTCCCAGTGGTGACTTTAGGAATTACCATGCATATATTAATGATCAGTCACCTATAGTTTAAAAACAAAAAATAAAGAATTTGCCATACTCAGAAGTGACTAGTATCAGAAAATGAAGCAGAGGAGGTGCACTTACTGAAAAAATAATTCAACAATACGTTCCACAGCACCCAGGTGAATCAGTTCCTTTTCTGCAACATCACTACTCACAGCAACTAAGACTGAAATGAAGTCTATAATCTGACAGAATTACACACAATTAGATGAGGTCCCATGCGACAAAATTTGAAATGCAGAAAAAATGACAAGTTTGATACAATTTGATATGTTGGCGGATAAACAATAGAATTTTCATGTTGAAGTATTTCCAAAATAGAAATCCAACTTGATAACACAGCAGTCAATATAAAATATTCTTTAGAAACAGGAAAAAATCTGAGGGATAAGTAGATACCTTCAATCGACACTTTCCAAGAGGAGGCTGCAATTTTCCATACGTGGTTGGCAAGGTATAGTCATCAGATGAAACGTCCAAAAGCTTGAGCAAATCACCTGCCCAATAAAACAGCTTAGTGTATTCATGTCATTTCAAGTTAATAATGATTATGACTAAAATCAGGATTATTGCAGTTGTAAATATGCATATAGGAATTAGCCTATTTCTATAGATTATCTCCTTGAATAGGATATTTTTATTATCTTTCTAATTTAACTCCGGATGTATCTGTGTGTGTATATGGAATCTTTCATATCAATATAAGAGTTCATAATAACTTTGTTACAAGGATCAATCAATAATGACATTTCTACCATGAGTTTTCAAATTTTAAAAACAGTGATGATAAATCCAGATTACACATCACATGTTAAAATAATAGATTAATCACAAAACAGACACATTCAAAATTACATCAGTCATAAGCTGATCATTTTTTGGCTTTATAAGGCTAATGTATGTCAGCTTCTATCCACCCCTAATTCTCCCTTCCAGTCAGCACACATGTTTGAAAATTGGAACTTGAGAAAATGACTAAATCATGAAAAACACAACTCGTAGAAATCTCAAAGCTCCAGAACGTTGGCAGCATAATAAGGTCTTGATATTTGTTCAGTATAAACCTCTCCTAACAATTGATACAGAATTTACTTTCCGTGTCAAAGTGAACGTGGAAATAAATCCCAAGTTACCTAGGCTCTCCAGCATACTTCTAACAATGTCGGGATTAGCTGCGGCTCCAGGCTCATTTGAAGTTTGACGGTTATACATGTAATATACTCCAGTTGTCAACCTTTTAGGGTCTAACAACGATATACATACTACTAACAAGTTTACCAAAACAGATTTTGGTCTTGACTCCTCCAAAGCGTGATGAAATAATCTTCCTATAAAACTGACAGCAGCCAGATCCCAGTGAAGAAAAGAACAGAGAAAATAGAAAAAGAAGAATAAATAATTTAAAAAAGAGCAACCTTGAGCTGGATATTTTTGAAGCTAAACTTGGGGGAGCCCATCGAATCATGGTGCAAAGAGTTTCTGCAGCATTAGCATGCACTTCGGGGCAGTCCTGCAAATACATAATTTAGCTACTTACATATTTTTAGCAAAAGATAGACGAAGATGAATGTTCATTAATAGTTCAAGAAACTAAACATGAATACGTAGGTCTAAAATAACTAGGTAGAAAGGTAATGTTCTTTTAATATTCTCTTATAGGCATGTATTTCTACATACCATTTGACATTAAATCACACTGCTATAGCTTAAGTTCTTTATGGAAAGCGTAATTGAAACTTTAACACAGAATGATGGCAGCAAATGGAGTATTGTGCATAAATAGTTTGCCCGCAAACAAGGATCAATTAGCAAAATTGATAATTGCTTCATGTAAAATCATTGGCATGCAAAATCATAAGTGCCCCGTGTAACTTACTGATGAACTGAATTTATCGAGAATCATCTCCGGGATATCCATATCCTCCAGCCATTGCATTGAGTTGCCACAAGTGGCATAAATATGCTCATCAGCACCAATTAGACGAATTAACACCTGTTCAACATATAAAACTATCAGAATTCAACCAAATATACCTTCTAAAAGGAAGGCCAGGAGGGCTTGAACAACAAACCTCCATTATAGATGTAATTCCAATTAGGTCAACGAGTTTTTTAATGACATATTGATGATCCTGCACGAAAATTAAATTCAGTCCTCGAACAAAGACATATGTTACGTAAGAATATGGATTAACCTCAATAGGAAACCAAAATCCAACACTAACATTTAGAAGAAAAATCTAGCAGAATCAGATACCGCAATTGCAAAAAACATTGAGAAATAACATATACATAAATAAACACATAGCTGCTTCTTTCCACCGTAGAGCACATAATCCAGTAAATCAAGCAACTGAATCAAGCAATCCAGTCCATAACTCATAATTGGACGGATAGTCTACACTCTACAGAAAATGAGACATTTGATTACTAGTATATTGAACTCACTCGTATATAACTCATCAGAGAAGTTGTCTTCCGCATCAAGAGGCATACAACAACCTGGCACATAAAGATCGAAAAATGAAATCCCAAATTAAAAATAACAATAACATATTAAAACAGCATATATTATTTCCAAGACCTGTAGGCATATATATATTAGAAACTATACAAGCAATCAACTCCGGATCCAAAGTAATTATTCCTTTTAGGTCTAGTATACTATGTAGCCATGTAGGGCATAACATTCTGAATATACCCACTAATCAAAGATATCATTACCTTGCTAAAATAACCAGCCAACTGAGAGCTGTGAGGGTGATCGGGATCCAAAAATGAGAACAGTAAATCCATCAACTGTGAACCAAAATTCGGAGGAAATCAATAAGCTTTGAGGATTAAAAATGAGACTAAGAAGATGAGAAAGTTCCACATAATTTCATACCTCTCCATCCTCTACCAAAGCCTTCAGTATTATATCAATCTCACACGTAAAAATTTCACAAGCAACAAACGGAAACCTAGAAGCAAAATGAACGGATATACATTACTTAATATAAATGCAAAACCAAATGGATTCAAATGGACTCAGCATGCAATGTCTGTCAACATTCGCAAAAAATCTAGTCAAAAATATTATACACTGCTCAAGCATACTTCAGTATATGTTGTTTACTGGCACCCTCAGGAGCTTCTTGCACAATGTACTGAACAAGTTTTTTAACTTGATATCTTTCCCGCAAGCTGCATGTAATGTTGGCATGAAATTAGTACATGGAGGTCGAATTATCCTCAACAGTAATATAAAAGGAACTTGATAAGCAACGATCTTTTCCTATTAATGTGGAATGAAATAAGTTGCTTAACAAATCTGAAAAAGAATACGATAGCTTGAACTATAAGCTATTAAAGAAAAACCAACACATATTTTGTTTCCATGGCGAGTGGCGAGATATGGATATTCCATCAACTTGTAAAACACTACCTACTTTAGCAAAAATATGTTACTTTTTATCAAAAAGATATCTTCTCTGCTCAAAATAACAAATCAAGAGTGGGTAACTTGCCAATATCCGAGTTTCGTGTCAAAGTCATCGAAGTAATAGTGCAATTTAGTACCAAAATAATTTCAAATGAATCACAGCCAAAAGTAGACGGTTAATAAATCATTTAGAACATATAAGAATCGAAAAACAACCTAATTATCTTAAAGCAAAAAAGAACCACTTTCAGCAAAAATAACTTAATAGAATGGCAATGCTTTTAAAAAAGGTGAATAGGAGTTACAAGCTGATAAGTCGACCGTTAAGAGCTTTGCATTCTTGAATTATTTCATCCTCATCCAACAGCTCCTCCAAAGTAAAGTTATCTTTATCCAAAATGGCCTCCACCTGACATTGAAATTATCATCAGAAGAGAAAGCAATTGATTACTCATGTATATGGATAATAGCATAATACATTATAATTTAGGTATAGTTGAATTGTAATAGGAAATCTCCCTAAACAAGAATATTCGCTATGAAACTTATTCAAATTTGAGAGCAAAAGTTAACTATACATCAGTAAGTGGACTTTTAAAAAGAAGTGAGTTGAAAAAACTAAAACCTTTTTGGGGACTTTTGACAACTTAGAGGAACTATTGATAACTTCTCGTAAAAAGTCAACTAATACACAGAGGAACTGTTGATAACTTCTCCTAAAAAAGTTGTATTCTATTAGGCAGACATAAGAGAGAGGAATACCAATCCTTCTTAACAGCTCATTACTATCAGTTTTCAGGATAAAAAGAAGAGTGATATACTCCAGAGAGAGAAACACGACAAAAATATTTAAAAAGAAAAAGGATAAGGGGGAAAAACAACATATAGTTCCTATTTGGAAGCCTGTAATTTCTTAACAGCGGCAGTTTCTACTCCTGCTAATAGTTTAGCACATTCTTTGTTGTTTATCTTATTGAACAAAAAGGGCGTTCCTCCATTGATCAAGAATTTCCATTTTCGGGAAGTATCACTTTTTCTAAGTAATGGGGAAGAGGACCGAAACATGCCAAAAAGAGAAGAAAATCTATGTAAATGCAGGAGTTACAATCTCCCCCATTAACCATAAAACCAGAATTAGCCTCCTTGACAGCATCAGATAAAATCATTTTAATAGTAGATTACATCCTGAACCAGTCGGCCAAGGCCAAATATTCTCTGTTGTCAGAAATTCACTCTACTTCAGAAACAATCATAACATCGTTCTGTCTCATTTCATTCAACATGTAAGTGGGAGCAACAACTCGTCCTGGTAGTAAATTCTAACAGTAAAAGATACAACTGGGATTGAATTTAGTACTTGAACAATCAGCAGTAATACAACTGGAGCATCACACCAAAAACTGAGCCACAAAGCATCTACCACGTGCCGTGGTTAATTGGTTTTACTGTTGTATTGATACCGGAAAATTGCAGAAAAGTGTCAAATTGACTATCGTATGGTCCCAAACAAAACCCTCACACAATCATGATTTTACTACATCAAACTGGTATACAACTAATGCAAGCTCCACAGTAGTCGCAAGAAATCAAGAACCATACACCAATTCACGAATCACTCATCAAAATTCACATACTCTGGAAAATGTAAATTAGACGGTGTGATCCTACCCAACAACAAGAAACAACATGCCAGTGAATTAGAATCCAAGAAATGAGATAGCAATAACAATATTCCTTTTGAAGATTGAATCCCGCACTTACTGGCGATGCAGTTGAGAGGCCAGCCATATTCCAAAACATGGTGAATTCAGAATCTTGATTATTGAGCAGTAAACTTGAACTCAGATCCTTTAACTCGAAACCCTAGCTTGCACGCACCACCTCCTCAATAGTCAAAATCTGGCTAATCAAGAAAATCCCTGAAAACCCACAATAAAATTGATCAATTTATTAAAATTCTTTCAGGAAATTAATACCCCAGATTCCAAAATGTATTGAATTCTCATACCAAACCTCACTTGCCGATTAAAAAAAAAAAAAACAGATGTTAGTTCATTATCTGCTTCAAACAAGAAGGGTAGCTATATCTTGGATAAAAAACAAAACTTTGATATAATGCAGTAAAATATATTCCCACAAAACTTACTATCAAAAGAAACTCAACAAATTCTTTATTGGGTTGAGAGAGATTTCGACTACTCATATGCATCTCTCTCTTTGTGTGTGTAACCAGCACTCACACGCATAAACGTAAATTCCTTTACGAGAGAAGGCCGATAAGAGAGATTCGGTACGACAAACTTTTGATTGTTCTACCGTCCGTCCGATCATGAATATGCGCTTGTATAGAAGCCTTAATTGGTAATTAGGCCCCTTTATGCTATTTCAGGAATTAAAGAATCAAACAAAGCCCTCAACAAACTGGCTGTAAAATCGTTGTAATTTACGAAAAAAGGCAATATTTCGTTACCTAGTTTAGTGTACAATATATTTCACATTAATAAAAGTGGAAATAATCACTGTTGGCCAAAGCCAAAAAAAAAATACAAATTTGGTATTTTTCTAAACAAAAACATAAATCTAGTCATTTGTGCTTCTTGTAAGCGCAGGGGTGTTAGCAGGGCCGATGGGGGCTGATGGACAATTTTCAGGGCCGATGGTGGCCGATTTTTAATGTACTGAGGGCCGATCGAGATCGGCCATCTTTAGGCTGACCTATCGGCCCTTCTGAAAAAACTGAAATAATTGAAGGGCCGATGGTGATCGGCCCAGCCCCCCTTCAGTCGAGACATCGGCCCTCGGAAAATAATTAACAAATTTTTTTAATAATAAAAAAAAATAAAATTAAAAAAACGTAAATAAAATGAGGGCCGATGGACATCGGCCCTCTTTCGGCCGAGCCATCGGCCCTGATCCTTTAGAAGCCGTTACATGTAACGGCCCGAAATTTACCGAATGGCCGAAAAGAATTCAACCGTTTATTAAATGAGGGCCGATACCCATCGGCCCTGAGTCGCAATTATTGAGGGCCGAATGAAAATAACCGTTGGCCGAAAATAACTCACATTTTCTACGATTTTCGCCAAAAATTTACCCATTCTCTCCAACCCAATCGCCGGCGACCAGATTCCGCCGCTCAGCGCCGCCGTTTGCCGCCCGTTTACTCGCCGACAACTGCCGCGAAACGCCGCCGATCCCCTTTTCCTGCCATGTCTTCCGGCGAAATTGAGGTTCGTAATTCCGATTCCTTGGCCCTTCCATGTTAGAAACTATGTGAATTCATGTTAGAAACCACGTTGAGTGAATTAAATTGTCGATCTATACGAATTCATGTTCAAATGTAGAAGTTTCATTTTTTGAAATGTCGATTTATGCCATGAATTGTGATTGAATTTCATTGATAGACGAAATTTACGTTGAAATTAGGTTGGGTTTATATTGAAATGTCCAATTTTTGATGAAATTGTTGTGAATTTGGAGAGGATTCGAGTGTTAATTTGCTGAAAATTTATGAAACTGGGGCCGATGGGGGGGCCGAAGGCAGGGCCGAACTGTGTTGAATAGGCCGTCGGCCCCGGCTGGCCTTAGAGCATTCGGCCCCGGCTGGGCGTAGAGCTTTCGGCCCCGGTTGGCCTTGGAGCCTTCGGCCCCGGCTGGCCTTCGAGCCTTCGGCCCCGGCTGGCCTTAGAGAATTCGGCCCTCCCATCGGCCCTTCTTCGGCCCTTCCATCGGCCCTACTTCGGCCCTTATTTATTCGTCTTAACTAATTAATTCATTTTTTGTACATCTTGCAGCCCGCTTATATCCGACTACCGGTTAGACAAAAGACCACAAAAGTTACGATATATTGGAGAGATAGTCTACCCGAACTGATAAAAAACACTCTTGCCATACGGGGGGGGTAGTGACTTAGTCCGTCGATTTAGAGACGGTCGGTTGGCCATTCATTTGCCGAGTTGGAGGAAGGACAAAAGTTCCATCTTAGCTTTGCATCAGC
This sequence comes from Lavandula angustifolia, assembly GCA_028984105.1. Classification (NCBI taxonomy): domain Eukaryota; kingdom Viridiplantae; phylum Streptophyta; class Magnoliopsida; order Lamiales; family Lamiaceae; genus Lavandula; species Lavandula angustifolia. Next base: position 28,548,163 of record CM054808.1, read on the forward strand.
TCATGTGCTATGAGGTGCAGGCACCGCCCGGGGAGGTTTGTTTTCACATTTCCGGACGGGAGCTTAGATTTTCGCAATACGAGGATGCACTCGTAACTGGATTATTTTTCGGCGCTTCTACTTTCGATACGACGGCAGCTCGTGCCCCTATAGAGTCTGGAGTATACATGAGACTCACAGACGGGAAACCAATAACAGGAGGCGATCTGCTTAATTTATGGAAAAATGACAAGCTCGGTGACCTCTCCGAAGACGATTATTTGAAGGTGGCTAAAGTGTTGGCACTGATGTGTTTTTTCTTCGCACCTGCCGACACGAAGAAGGTCGAGACGTGGATGTGGGTTCTTGCTGACGATGTAGACGCGTGGAACGATTTTCCATGGGGATCATACACGTACAATGCCCTCCCCGCACTACATGAGCTTTGCACCGAAGTGAGTCGATGCAAGAAAATCGAAATATAATATTTATGGGCCGGTTGGGGCTCTTCAGTACGAATTTATATTTAATAATTTAATTTATTATAATTTTTATATTTTATACTTGTACCGATCTTTAATCGTATTGTAGATCTGGGCATATGAGGCGATACCAGATTTGGCCCGACTGTGTGTACGCCTTATGAATGATGGTGGTATGCACCGATGTCTAAAATGGGTATTTGTCACGCCATCAGATACGGAATGGATTAGTTTCTTTGCCTTGCCGGTAAGTAACATTTTAAATATTTATGAAAATATTTACAAGTAACTAAAACGTATTATAACCTGTTTTTTTAAATTTTCGAACAGATGGAGACACCTCCCCATGAGACTCTTACGCCTACTCCCGAGGAGCAGCTATCGGAATACTGGAGAAGGGTGATTGGAGAGAATCCGATCGGTGTATCTTTTCCCAGACCGACCCCCGTACAGCCGAGACGAGTTGATGAAGAGGGCAGTGTACGGGATCCTTCGCCGGTTGCACAGAAGAAAAAATCGAAGAAGAAACGTGCACCGGTGGAGGGTGAGTCATCTGGGCCTCGGAGGGATGAAGATTCCACTTTGCCCACGTACGAAGGAATGATCCGCTCGATAGATGAACGGTTCGAGCAGCGCGAGAATGAGTTGTTAAAAAAAGTGGATAAGCGGTGGAAGGAGAACGAGGATCGATTCTTCAAAAAAGTGGGGAAGTTGCTAAAAAGTGTCTTTGGAGCCGGCAAGGGCAAGGGCAAGGGTAAAGGCATAGGATCCAGTTCTACGTGGGACGTGGAGTACAATCTGAATGAATCGGATGATGAAACATCTCGCACTACGTGAGCCACCACGGGGAGGATTGTCACACTGCATACGAGTGGCCCAATTGGAATTAAGATGCCGAACGACACGGGAAGATGTGGAAGATAAGACGAGTGTCGATGCAGATCACTGGCTGCTCGAATGGCTAATCGGGGCTATGATCAGGGGCGGCATAGCATGTACGAGGAGAGAGATGTTTGGGTCCCCAAACGTTGGGAGTCACTCCCTTATACTGCTCTACGGTCCCCACCGCCTGTACATGTATCTTAATTTTGTTGGTTAACTATTCAAATTGATTTATGTTTTTTTTTTTCATTTGACCATGAGTTTTTGTCCAAAATGCAAAGAACATGAGTCGGTCGTCATGGACTTATTTGATACGCAGCATGTACAACGGCTGTATGATAGCCAACCGCCGGAGCAGAGAATTGTACAAAGCACTGAGGTACAAACATGATTTTAAGTTATATATTTTAGGAATTTTTTTTAATACATGTTATTTGCAGCCTATAGTGAGCCGCCGACCCAATCCTACTGGAGCTTCACACATGTTTGATCTCGCGGACGCATTGAGGAGAAATTTTGAGAATTTCATGCGAATGGAAATTTCTGCCAATGTCACGGTTTCGCAACATGAGCTGTCGCACGGCTTTTTCAAGAATCTTTTGGATACACACTACGATATGGGCCACACAATGCTTGATTTGTACATATGCTACCTCCGGCAGAGGCTTCAAGACAAAGACCGTGACGTGTTGTCTACACCCGATTCACTCTATACCGTCATAGCGGCTTCGTCAATGTTCGTAAGTATATATATATATATTTTAAAGATAGAATGTGTTTGTTTTTAATGCTCCTGCTAATGTGTATATTTTATCACAGACGTCTTTAGCCGAAGCTTGGACTTCCAAAATATTTGAACCCGATAACGAGTTCCATGAACGGTACGAGTTGAACTATAATGAATGGATCCCTGCACAGGGTTTAATGGATGCCATTTTTGGAGCGGATACGGGATTTGGCGTCGCGAGGATTCCGTGGTTCAATGCAAAATTCGTAAGTTATACTCATTTCTCATTTTTGGTAATGACTTTATAATTATTTGTTAATTACTAATTTGCATTAATTATAGGTGATTTTCCCGGTGTTGGCCGCCTCCCATTGGGTCGCAGTCAGATTGTGTATCGAGTCATGGACGTTGGAGTTGTATGACTCACTCAATGGGCGTGGAGACCGGCAGATATTTGAGTTGAGAAAATAGAATTTGCGACCACTCCGCAAACTGATCGGACGCTTGCTAGATGTACGTATTTTAATATTTTACGGGTTTTTCATTTTAAAATTCTCTTTTATAATTATTCTGAATGTTTTTGGTTAGACTACTAATTACTGGACGATGAACAAGTACAATCTAACGCATCCGGGAACGCGGACACCCGAGTTGGTCTTGATGCCGCAAAAGGAGCAGTTCAAGCAAGAGGATTCGAATAGTTGTGGTCCATATACATGTATGGCAATTGAGCGGCTCATCACTAGATTTCCTACACCGAAATGGGGTAATATGAAATCAAACATCAGAGTATATCGGGAGTGGATGGCTTGGAAATGTTTCGAGCAGTGCTACTACTGAGATTTTGGTTCTAGCTCCCAATGAGTCGAAATCAAACATTTGTAATAGTTTATTTATGGAATTCAAACACTTGTAATGTTTTATTTTATTTTAATATTTTAGTTTAATAGTTTATTTTGATATTTTATTTTAAGAAACATTGGAAATCAAACATTTAAAACCTCTCGGCCAGAGGCCGAGAGACTTTGCCTTCGGACGAGGGCCGATGGAGGGCCGATTGGCTACGGCCCCCATCGATTTCGGCCCGGAAATATACCTCTCGGCTAATAAATTAATTTAAAATAAAAGTTCGCAGACTTTAAAACTAAAAAATCGATCAGTTACAAAATTAAAAGTTCGCATACTTTAATCGTTATTTGTCGTTCCAGATACGGGGCATCTCCGCCTTGTGTGGCCTTCTTCTCCACAGTTACCACATTTTTCCGACGGCGCGTTCCAGATGTACTAGCTTCTACTCCGGAAGGACGACGACTGTTTCTTGGGCGTCCTGCTTGCCGCATAATAATTGGTGGAAGAACAACAATGTCCTCTATTTCCGGTGGGATACCCCACTCATTTCGAGGAGGCAAGGGATTAACCACACCGGCATATATCTCCTTCCACGTCGCCGTCGTATAATAATCATTAATATGATTGTACAGATTTTCCCGGCGATAATACAAAACGGCGACAACGTGACTACAGGGCAAAGGTCGATTTGCCAGACGCCGCATTCACACATTTCGTCTTAAAGATTAACCCTCCATTGTCGCTCACCTGCGTCGACCTTGTATTTGTCAGTAGTCACCTGCGTAACCGTAAACCTCCGAGCCAGATCAACTTCGTTCCGCATCCTCAACTCAGAAGCCTCTGTCAACGGATTGTTTATGGAACTTGCTTTCACTCGTCGTGTATCGAACCACGACTCTATCATATGACGGATTGCCTCGAGCATAGCTAGAATTGGTAGTCGTCTTACCTCCAACAGTCGAGAATTTATTGACTCGGCAGCATTCGATGTCAGTAGACTGTAACGACGGCCTTTACTGAAAAGTTTGGACCACTTCTCCGATCCGATTTCTATCAATTTTTGGTAAATAGCCGGTTTTCCCCGACGGATGGCGTTCATGGCGTCATGGAACTCTGTCGCCAGATAAGCATAAGATGTTCGATAGAATGACCGGATAACCCACTCACCATGCCTAGCAAGCTTATTCGATAGATGGTAGTAACAAAGTCCGTGTTGTGCGTCTGGGAAAACCACTCTTACCGCATTCGCTATGCTTTTATGTTGGTCTGAAACAATCACTAAACTGTCATCCGTTGAAAATGCGGCTCTCAGTCGCATCATAAACCAGTCCAGGAAACATCATTTTCAATGGGACCTACACCAAAAGCGAGTGGGAATATTTGCTCGTTCGCATCAAAAGTAGCTGCGACGAATAATATTCCCTTGTTTCTCCCTTTCAAATGGGTACCGTCCACCACAATAACCTTCCGGAGGTTGGCTAACCAAGGGGCTCGCGATACACCAAGCGTCATAAATAAATGTCGGAAACGACCATCCTCACCAACATCAAGATCCATATAAGTTCTCGGATTTATTTGTTCCAACAAATGCAGATATTTAGGCAGTTTGCTGAACGAATCAGCATGTCTGCCGTAAATCATCGAAATAGCTGCGTTGCACGCTCGGAGAGCCACCCTGTACGTTGCTTGTATTCCAAATTTATCCAACAGATCGGCCTGAATATCAGCCAGTTTCATTAACTTGCTTTGACGACGCATTTTACGGGCTATATAAGCAGCGATAGCCTTTGAGCTCACATTTCGTTCGCCAAGTCCGAATAAATCAGTTGTATAGTTGTGGTCCGCAACCCATTTAACAACCTCCCAATACGTCTGACCTCTACAGTATGCCCGTAGCTCGAATGGACAATCAACACTTCTTCTGCACAAATATTCCAAACGGGAAGCACTCGAACGTTGCACTCTGAAATCCGCACCATTTTCCAAATGGAATAGAGCGACAGCAGCATAAAGTTCGTCTTTCGAGCTGAACATCAATCCTGCTTGTAGACTTCCGTCTACAACAGTAATCAAGTTCTGCGCCGCTACTGAATCGGATACATCAAGGGGAACAACAGGAAGTAGCTAGTTGCTTGATGCTTCTGTGTTGTCGCATACAGTCGCGTCATTTGTTCGAGAACGATTGACTGGAACTAGTAAAGACATAAGTTGACTTACGCCACCCTCCCTCCGAATCCATGCAGCAAAATCTTGTAACGAACAATTAATCAAGGCAGAATGAATATCTTCATCCTCATCATCATTAGATGATGAGTCCAAATCCGCCTCACCATCTAAATCCGTCTCCACAAGAACATTCCTTTGGAGAGCCCGTCCGCCATCATTACTTCTACTTCCTTACCCCGTAAACTAATTAGGACCCCCGAAATTAGAATTATCTTCGGGAAATTAATTCGGGTTCGGAACACCAAATTGAGGATTTTGCACTTCAGGATACACAACAAACACAACCGGCTCTACGTCGATAGAGCACAGCCGCATAAGATCAGTATCATGACCCAAAATGGCCTTCATCATCCTGCCGGTTCGTCGGGAAGCATCATTATAGTAAATGAAGTAGTTGAACGGAAGGGAATAAGCAGTGAGCCACCGATCAATGTTTTGTCGAAGATATTCGAGAGAAATATTGTTTGAAGGAATGTAAACCATGAACTCACGGCCACCGACATAATTCGACTCTGCATCGAATTGGCCGTTTAATTTCACAATAATTGATCGAAAATCGACCATTTCTATCAAATTTATTTGAAGAATTGAGAAGAGTGGAAGTGAAATGAGTAAATTTTTCGGTGATTCAACCAAATCGGCCATTCTACGTCTTATAAGAAAAATTTCTGTAAATTTTCACGTGAAAATCGAAGTCTAGTAGCCATTTCACCATAGGCCCACCATCGGGGGGCCCATCGGCCCTCATTAACGTGCATGTGCATGTCATATCCGACTAGTCATTTCAGCAGATAAAGCTGATTTGAAACTGCACCTCCCACATGCCTTCGATCGGCCCTCCATCGGCCCCCATCGGCCCTCCATCGGCCCTACTGCACGTTTGCAGGAAAAGCCTTCCAGGTGTCTTGTCCAATCCCGTGTCGAATCCAGTCTCGAAGGAAGGGATTGAGGGCCGATGGATACCCACCTTCGGCCCTCCTTCGGCCATCACAACCGTGCTTTGTCTAGCCGATAAAACTGGGTAGGCCGATGGGGTTTTCGGCCTTCGGCCTTTTTTCTGTCGGCCGATGGCGGTTAGGGCCGACAGACACCACCCCTTCGGCCTCCTTTCGGCCCTCAAAGCCGATAATTTCGTCAAATCAAGTTAAGGGCTCGGCCGATGGGGAGGGTTCGGATTTTTTGGGCCGAAGGCCGATGGAGGGCCGATGGACTCCCCCTTCGGCCCCCCATCGGCCCTGCGTCGTATAAGGACAAAATGACTACTTTTGTGTTTTGTTTTAGTTGTGGGCTATATTTGTGTTTCGTTCGGCACTGTTCGGCTACTACTGTAAAAGCCTCTTAATAAAACAGATATAGGTTGCACGGACATAGAATATGGAGAATGTGATAGGGTATTGCTACGGATCACAATATTTTTATAATTTTAGAATACGAAATGGTGATTGGACATAATAATTAAAGTGTAAAACAAATTATTTAATATTTTTTTATTATAATTAGGTATATTGCGTACTAAAACATATTCTATCTGTTCCATTATAATTATGTATATTGCGTACTAAAACATATCTCAATCAAACAAGTAGTTAGCAAAAAGATAATAATTGTGGAATCAAAATTAACTATCAAAAAGTCAAACAAATTGAATCACAAGTATTGAACCGAGGGAGTAGTAATTATAAATTTCCCACATTTGGAAAAAAGAAAAAATAATTCTCCCTCCGTATCACTAGAAACAATACGTTTCTTTTAAGTGCGGAAATTAAGAAAGTTATATTATATAAGAGATTTTTTGAATTTTTAATAGTTCGAATATTGTTCACACAATCTTTATAATTTTAGAAAATGTGTCATTTATAATGGAACATCCAATAAAAGAAACTTTTCATTTCTAATGGATCCGAGAAAGTAATTATAACCATGGATCATTTGTTTGTTAAGATACAAGGGTTGAAATCGCTGTCTTATTATGTTGTATGCGAAACTGGAATCAGGTGCAAGTACAATTATTACCATGCTATATAACGACACGCATCCAAATAATAATTCCTCTACATTTTTCCTCAAATAAAGGGAAGCAAATGCATCCATTGATTTCCCCCTCCAAAAATTAATGATATACTATTATTCTACACTAACTTACAAAATCCAAAACTGATGATGGTGAAGAACGGATCATCTAGCAAATTACATAATTATCAGCAAAGTAGGAGGCAAGTTGGGGAATGTAGGATTTTGGAGAAGCTTTACATAACCATTAACAGTTAGTTAACCAAGTTACCAGTACAACTATAAGATGAGCATCCTCGTATCTTGGAGAAGTCCAGAGGCTTTCGTTGATATAAGTCCGGAGTACTCGAGTCGATCCCAGTCGGGATCAGAGCAATGCTGATAACTCGAGTGAAGAATGAAATGCAGTGTCATGAGAGCTCTAGAGGATGTAATGCAACTCCATTTTTAGCAGTGGCAACATGCCCCCACCTTCCTAACCGAGGTTCCAGTACAAAAACACATTGTTACTTTGATACTTCTGGATAATGGAATTCATGAGACTGCTACTAGTTATGTGTACATAAATCTCAAATTCCTAATATTAAAGATTTGAAGTCCTCAAGTTAAATGAACTTCACCTGCGCAACTCCAGCAACTAGGAATTTTCCGGACTTTGCAAATGCCAATGAACTTACGAATCCATCCTGTGGTTTAGACCATTTGAATACCATGTTAGCCACAAAGTATAAAACTAAAAACAAGTAGTATTATATGACCCACTTCTCCAGGTAACTAACTTCAGTATAATGCAAAGGCAGGAAAAATAGGATCAGGGAGCTTACAAGGGGGAGCTCAAACAAAGGACCAACGCCTTTGGATTCATGTTCAATTGCCCAAAGGCGAACTGATCCATTTCCAGCTCCTGAAGCAGCAAGATCGCTGCTTCTACATATAGCAATGGAATTTACCCAGGAAAGAGCTGTTGAACCATGTCTTCGTGAATCTTGAGCATCATTTTCTGCAAACAACTGAGAATTATGAATTACACTGAAAAGAAAGACAATGGTACGTCTATCATTATTTATCTGAAATGTGTTGAATTTGGAGATAACTAACCTTTGTGACCATTTGAAAGTCCTACATAGTTTATCTGATCGGAAGTGGATTCACTAAACGAGGCATGTGCATTCTTTACAATATGGACAGGCTTCTTGCGCAGCACATTCCAAAGCTCAACACTTCCATCATTGGAACCCGACAAGAAATCATCATTACTAATAAAGCAGCAGCATTCCAATGAAGATGCCGGAGCTCGAAATACTAATTGTGATTCTTCTGGAACCTATTCTTCCACATGTAAGTGTAACAAATAAGATTGTGAAATAATATAAAGATAAGCAAAAATCATCAACTGCAAATGCAACCATCAAACCACATGCAAGAGTAAATAATATCTTCAATGAAAACAGTAAGAGAGAGAAGCAGAAAACCATTCTACATTTCTCAAATGAACCCCACACAATTCAACCTTGAAAGAAGTTCTAGAATTATAGTAGATCACCGCATATCCATTTAAATTCTTCCATCTTAATGTTAGTCAGGCCTAGCAGAATGGTGAATTTTCTATTCGTAGTTCAGAATGTTTCGATGCATTTCAGTTAACTAGATATGACATCACATACGAAGAAATAATTTGGGGAGTTAACTTCCACAAATGCATGGTACGGTCACATCCAACAGTCAATACACGTTCTTTCCTCAAGCAGTCAATGGTTAAAACTTCACTCTGGTGACCAAACAATGTGCTTATATACGTCCTATCTTCTGCATTCCAAATCTTGACAGAGCGATCAAATGAACCAGAAAATAGTTCTGCAGTCCCTTGCCTAAATGTTAAACATGAAACCGGCCCTTTATGTCCCGGAAAAGCCTGCAGTTAATATAATAAGCAAGCTTTAGTGTAAGAAAATGAGGTAAATGCCTCTGGAAATTGCAAAGTCTGCGGATAAAGATTACATGCAAGTTTTAGCGATAGAAAATGAGGTAAAATCCTTTGCAAGATTGCAAAGCCTGCATATAACATAATATGAGTGTTCGGTGAATGAGGTTCAAGCCTATTCAAGGTTGCAACTTCCAATACTGCAGATAGAAGTGCATTGTCATGGTGCATTCAAAATTATTCAACAAAATCAGCATGATATAGAACTTCTTGTGTTGCTTAGCTTTAAGTGAAGATAATTAATCTGCGCTTCATAGGCACAAAAAGATTCTATTAACTCTTTGTTTGCAATGCAATAATACACACTTGAACATGCTTACGTGTGCGGATATCCCACAAATGAACATGGCGATCTAGACCTCGCTCCACTAGCTAAATACCGACCATCAGAGGTAACAGCCAATGCTAGAACTTGTCTACTGTGCTTAGCTGCTCGACCTTGCGGGTGCTTTAAACCATGAGACTTCAAAACTTCCTCCGAAGGAAAAACATACTTTTCAGACTTCCCACTCTCAACATCCCAGTGAACAATGGTACCATCCTTGGAAGCAGAAAATCCTCTAGAATCATCTTCAGATATAGCCACACTAGTGACGGGCTGCCTATGCTTGACTAGAAACCGAAATCCTCGACTCATTTCTGGCTTCAGAACCCTAAAAACAATATACAACCCAATACTAATTAAAACAATTGAGCAGTAAAACATCGGCAACAATCACAGAACAGTAATGTACTAAGCAATAAAGCTAAAATCTAAATCTTTGACTCGTTTCTGGCATCTGAGCCAAAAAAAAAAAAAAGACACAAACCAATACTAAGGCAAACACCACAAAATAATACATAGATAACCGATCATAGAACAGTAATGGACTAAGAATCAGCTAAACATACTACACTCGACATTAGAATCCCCAAGTCCCCAAAATTTACCATTACTACAACCTCAAGGATGAAAAATTAGTTCAACATACCAAATTGAGGTAAGAAAATTCACCAACCTAGAAGAACGCGGCCGCTATCTTCAATCTGATCCTGCTGCAAAAGCTTCGCGATAAGCGAATCCCTCTCCCCCTCTCTCTCCTCCTTTCACCCTCCTCCTCCTCCTCATCATCATCTTCCTCTCTTTCCCTCTCCTTCTCCCTGATTTTCTCCAGTGTCAGCCAGCCGTTTCCTCTTCTCCGCGGCCGTCTCTTCTATCTCCTCCTCCTCTCCCTCTCCCTCCGAGCCGAACTCTCCTCCATCTTCATCACTGCTCATAATATCTTCGTCAGTATCGAATTTACGGCGCCGCTTCTGCTCCGCAGCTTCGAAAAATGAAGCATCCCCAATGGAGGAGATTCGCATCTTATTGTTGCTCTTACCTTTCGACTGATTCAACGGTCCCTTCTTCTTAAGAATTTTGCTGCCCTTCATGAATCTCGGAGGTACCCCTGACGTTTTCGGGCCGCGAAACTCCGGCAACCTCGGCGTTGGCGTCGTCGGAGTGTTGGTGGTTTTGCGATTGAGAGAGGTTTAAGGGGTAGGGTTTTTGGGTTGCGAAATTGCAGAAAAAAATAGCTTCAGTCTCCTAACCGGGCCATAACCAATAAAACTTGGGCCCATATTTTTCAGACACAAAGGAGAGCCTATCAATTGTTAACACGTGTATTTCAAACTACGCATTACAACTCTCTCTCACACACAGCACACAATTATCCAGCTATTCCAACTCTCGCCTCAATTTCAAGGTCTGAATTTTCAACAATCGCAATTACAGAAGATTCATATTGTGTACACAATGCTTGGCGGGTTGTACGGGGACCTTCCGCCGCCGTCTTCCACCGCGGATGAGAATCCCACCACCACGTCCACCACAAATGTCTGGTCGAGCAGCGCCAAAATGGCGCCGTCAACCCTCCGCAAGCCATTCGCCCCTCCCCAAACAATACTCCGCCCCAGACCCCCGCAGTCCAAACCCGTACCGCCGTCCTCCGCCAATAAGCAAGCTGTAGTAGCGAAGCCGGCCGACGAGAACAGAAACCCTAATCCAAGCGCAGCGGTGTTTCAGCCTGCCCTGGTCGGTGTCACCAGTTCCGTCCAGGAAGAGTACGATCCCGCCCGACCGAATGACTATGAGGAGTACCGACGGGATCGGAAACGGAAGCAGGCGGAGGCGGAGGTGAGGAGAGAATTGGAGGAGAGAGAGAGGAGGGAGAGGGAGAGGGAAGAGAGAGAGCGGAGGGAGAGGGAAAAAGACCGGGATAAAGAATTGAGCATATCCGGAGAGGAGGCGTGGCGAAGGAGGGCGGCTCTCGGTGGCGGCGGAGGTGGTATGCCGAGATCGCCTTCTCCACCGCCGAATGCGAATGGAGGGGACGAAGGATTTCGAATCGGGAAGTCGGGGACTGGGGGTTTGGGGCTGGGAGCTGAAGGGAAGATGACGGCGGCACAGAGGATGATGGCAAAGATGGGGTGGAAGGCAGGGCAAGGTCTAGGGAAGCAGGAACAGGGAATTACAACGCCATTAATGGCGAAGAAGACGGATAAGAGAGCCGGTGTGATTGTGAATGCCAGTGAGTCCAGCAAGAAGGTTAAGAGTGTTAGTTTCAATGGACCGCCCACAAGAGTTGTGCTTCTCAGAAACATGGTAATGAATCATCTGTTAATTGTTATATATGCATTTCGTCGTCTCTTTTGCTTAATAATTTGTTGTTTGTGAATTGTGATTATAATGTTTTGAGCTTTGGCGATTATGAATTAGTGCACATGTGGGGATTTTGATGAGAATGATGTTATGGTTGATGCTTAGAAGAGTTGAGAGTTCACTTTTATTGATGATGTTCTTTGGAATTTGTTTTTGGAATAATTTGGTTTTGAATCTGATTAGATACTTTGTAGCATAGTTGGATGAATAACTCCACACATCTGTTAGAGCTAATCCGATGTGATGTCTATGGGATATTGTAGATCTCTAGTGTGCTCACCGTCCTATAGACTCAGACTAGTGATAGTACAATTTAGGAACTGTTTCTGCTTGGAGTTCAGTTTTAGGGGCTTGGAGGTTGAGATTATTGGTAGTCATGGTGAATCCGTAAAAAAGGAAATTCATAGTGGATCTGTATCTTTTACCAGATGCTAAAGGACCATGTATGCTCTGAATTCTTAAACCAAACGGCTATTCTGCATAGTTCTTCTGTTCGCATTGCAAGAGCAATATATATTTTATATTCTTTCCTTTTCAGTTTTCCGGTTCAGCAGATATGTTTTCCCTTATTCTAATCCTCCATTAGTGGCTGTTGATTGTTTGATCCATTAATCTTAATGATTCTCGGTTTTGCACACTTCAAAATTCAAATGCTTGCCAAGTACCAAGCATTTTAGAGTTGCCTGAAACATGCGGTTCATGTATTGTTGTCTTGTTTAAGGTTGGTCCTGGTGAGGTCGACGATGATTTAGAAGGTGAGGTTGCGGAGGAGTGCTCTAAGTTTGGTACAGTGACCCGCGTGTTGATATTTGAGATAACAGAGCCAAACTTCCCACATGAAGAAGCCGTGAGAATCTTTATTCAATTTGAGAGAGCGGAGCAGGCAACGAAAGCCCTGATAGAACTTGAAGGTCGGTTTTTTGGGGGGAGGGGTTGTCCGAGCTGGTTTCTTTGATGAGGAAAGGTTCGGCAATAACGAGTTAGCTCCAATGCCAGGAGAAATTCCTGGATTCTTTTGATACTTCCATTTGATGTCATAGTTGTATCCTTCCGATGACTGAACGCAGTGTGTTGGATTATCTTGTTGAGAAATGTTGTGTCTCCCTATTTTACGAGCACTTGAGATTATTAATTAACCTCTTTATCATTTGACCTGTATCTCCTCCGGATCTCACTGCTCAATCTTATAAACAAGTGCTGTATTTTACGAATTACGATCTGTTTGTAGTAGTCAAATGAATAGAGGATGGAGCTATTGCACAAGGGAGTTTATCTATACAGTACTCATCAGATCTACCGTTTAGGTTTTCCACTCGTAATAACAATAATAGAACATAATGATAAATTATTTTACCAACTATATAATAATCTCACTTACAGTTACAGTTGAACTGCGTAATATTTCATCTTACGAAAACGGCAAATTGTCATATGTATGATTACAAAATTAGTTCTCCAAGACACTTTCTAATAAATTTGGAATTTATCTCCACAGAGAAATATACACTAGTATTTGTTAGAGACTTTAGTTATTTAATATTCTATTTGTCTCATTAGAAATGACACATTTCTTCTGAGCACATAAATTAAGAAAGTGGTGGTGTAGACTTTTTGATTTTTAAATAAGGTCCATATAATCTTTTTTCCTTTTAAGAAATGAAAAGTGTGTCGTTTCAAACGGGATGGAGAGAGTATCTTGTAGGATACTATTGCATAAATGTCATTAAGTTGTTATGCGTGGAAGTGGAGGCTTGGGGAGCTGGGTCAGACAGTGAGATTACGCTACTTGACTCGGTGTGTGGTATGCATTTATCCGGTTCGTGTTAATATGTATGCGTATTGGATTTGGATGCAAATTTTGGGCTTATTAGGAATATATTGAGTGTTGTATAGCATTTTTCCGTTTATGAGCGGATGTAAACTCCTTTTTTCAGTTTTTTGTGCGAATGTAAACTCCTTATTGGTGAAGAATGTATGGGTCTATACTTATTTGGAAGGAGTAAGAGTAATGGTGATTTATTTGGAAGGAACATAACAATAGAGCATCTCAATCAAGCAATTAGTTAGCAAAATTTTATTTTACTTGTTGGTTATTGTTCAAGGCCAAGTTAAGCAAGAAACTAGATTCTTCGGTCAATGAATAGTTTCTCAATATAATTTTCTTCGTAAGAGTGTTGTAGCCTGATGAAGAAGATTTGTAACTTGATAGAGCTTTTTTTATATAATTTCTTTCTTATAAAAAGGGATGAGTTTGACCAATTACTAAAAAAAATTATATGATCTTATTAGCAAAATAAGGAGTGAGAAGAAATTCCACAAATCATAGCAAAAATTTGTAACTCGAATTTAAGGTTATTTTTTGAAGAATAATTATAATCCATGGGCCATTTTGTACATTTTCCAAAATTCCAACCCTAAACCCTAAAACGAGCGTCAAACGGTGTAAGGCGGAAACACCTGAGGATCTTCTGGCCCAAAAAATGGTGGTCTCTTCGGTGACCCATCAATCACGGCCCGCGCATGCATTGGTGGACTACCTTTTTTAAAATCAAATATTAATTTAATTGAGTGGGACCCACCAATGCACGCGTTGCGAGGCTTGATTGGTGGCCACCGAGTGTTTTTTCCATTTTGGGACAGAAGATCCGCACTTGACGGAAACCGTCCTGCCGCTTTTTTCTCATCAAACCCTAAAAAATTCTTCTTTAAATTCTCCACCCCTACGCTTCAAACCCCATTCATCTATCCGCCCTCTCGTCACTTCCCCCCGCCGCATCGTAGCCGTCAGGTTTGTATAGCGTTATTGTAGTAGTGATAAACAATTAATTCATTCTTCAATTGTTTTTTTCTTTCGTAATTACAAATGCCGATGAGGAAGAATTCCCAAGAATAGGAAGTGCCGTATGACACTTTAAAACGCAGCGTTTTGCGCCGTCGGCCGCTTCCATCCCCCCGCTGCCGGTTTAATGTCTATGTGATGTTAAATCGTGCATCGGTCGGTAGTGCGCCGCTGCAACCGCTGTGTGCTTGATTTTGAACGGGTCTCTGAGGTTTCAACTTCAATTTTTTTATATTTCCTGATTCCTCCGGCGACGGTCCGATGCCACGTCTCCGGTAGCAATGGCTATGACCGGAGATGTCATGATTGGACCAAAATCGAATATTTTTCGCACGTTGATAGGAACCTGTGGACTGATGTATACCGTTCATCCACGGAGCCGTTTTCTGCGATTACATTTAATTGGATTTTTTCAAAAGAAAAGTTGGTACTAAGACCTGTGATGATCTAAGTTGATTATATTATCTGGAATTACCGTCTGATTCTCATTGATGTTAGATCGACTATCTGAGGTCTTATTTTTCACAAAAACAGATTTCATATTTAGAATTGAGGTCGATGAGGAATAAAGTTTGTATATTCTGGAATTACCGTCTGAATTAATATTGATGTTAACTTGACCATCGACCATCTGAGGCCTCAACATGTTTCAATTGGTTTGGTTATTTTATTTGATAGTATTATTTTATTGCGTAAAGTATTCATGTTGACATCAAATGATATACAACAGAGGGAGAATAGAGAAATACCTGGACATTAAATGACTTATCTATAGGGCAATAATAGGTGAAATACTGTTAAAAATTAACACTAATCATTTTTTTAATAATTTTATGAGATTAATTTTTTAATTATAAACTTAAATTGGGCTATCGCTGATAATCAAATTGGAGATGTTGGAAGTTATTGAACACGTTACATATTGTTTCAAAAATGACTATTTACACTACTTATAAAGTTATGATTTTTAAGTTTTTTTTAATATTTTATATTAGTTTTTTATTACAAGGTGAATAAACAGGAAAAAAAAATCAAACATTAATTATTTATGTTTCTTAATACAATTAAAATTTCTAAAATAAATATTTAATTAAAATTTTATAATTTTCACACTGAAAAAAATCATGACAATAATAACCGGTGGCGGGACAAAGGGATATTATAAATCAAATTTATAATTTTTGTGTAGTGTATGTCCACAAAATTTACTCGTGAAAATTTCCAAAATTTATTGTTTTAATTGTGATTTGTCTCTGTTGCAAAATGGCATGTCATCAACTTATGTTTATGAAATTGGTTTTTGCTCGTTTTTTTTTTCTTTTTTTTTTTCCAGTTGGTTCATTTAAATATTTTATAATTCATGAAATTGGTTATTATTATATCTAAGGGTGTACAAGAAAATCGTTCAACCCGAATTCCAACAATTTATTCAATCGATACAAATAGTAACCTTGATTTTACAGATATTTCGATTCTAGATGACGTTATATCTTCAATCCATTTAATTCTTAATAAATTCGTATTCACAATTAGTGAGGGCCTTATTAGCTATATAAGAAATTGTTGATTGATAATAACCTACATCAGTTTTCCTTCGAAAACGAGATAGATTTGGGGAATGGGTTTATTATTTATTAAATTTTTAGGGGTGTTCACAATAGCTTATAGTACGTTTTTAAGTTCTTAAATTAAGAAGTTGTAAAATTATTTATTAGAGAATTTATGAGGTTTTTGCAAAAACAGTTTAAAAATAGAAAAAATTGAAAAAATAATATCTACAAATTTTATACTATTGTAATTTATTTTGATATTTAGAACTAGAATGTCAAATCACAACTTATTACTAAAAATTATAGGTTTGCTATTAAGGATGACCCAATTTCTCATTTTTCGACTAAATTTTAGAAAATTTATGTAATTTTAATCTAACCAAACACTCCAAAATCAACTTATTTTTATAATAAGTTATAAGTTGGATAAATTAAGCGGATGAAAAGCTCATTAACCTGCCCACTGCAATCAATAACGATCAGTTATTTTTTCATAAATTATTCGCCACCTGTTTACCCATTTTTATATAAAAAAAAATTCTTATTGTTAGATAAATAATTTTATAGAGTTTTAGGGTTCGGATTAAATTAAAAATCGTGTCTTCTCTATTTATATGTACAAATTTGATGTGTCCTTGTGATGGAATAGAAGTTATTGTTTTTTTTAGAGGAACAAAGATTTCATTAAACTGAAGTGGCAACCAAAGATTACGATGAGCGCGTCGGCGCAACATTCATAACGAGCGAACTATCTACAAGGAAATTTGGATCTCTAGCAAGTTTTGCAACACGGTGAGCATCGACATTGCGATCTCTAGGCACCCAACTAAAAGTAATCTGCTCGAACTGTAATACCTCGAATATTTCAATAAGTATTTTAAAATTTATTTTAGCATTTAGAATTAGGAATTAGAAGATTCATAACCCCAACAAGTCGTTACATTTTTAATAAGGGTATACGTTGGATACGAGCATAATTATACACTCATGCATGAATTATAAACTTGTTAGTGTTTTCATGATATATATGTATGTATATATGATAAATGGGTGTGTTATGTTTTAATATTCAAATTTATAGATTATGAATTATAGATACATGTATATATATGTGTATAGTAGAGTTGAAATTTATAACAACTCCACATTGAAATTTGTGACATGATTAAATTATCACCATAATTACCATGCATGAACTACTACATTTTGTATTTTGTCTATTAGTGAGGAAAATATTTTCTACTTAAATAACATGAAATTTGTAAGTGAGACTTCATATCAATGTTGATGGTGTAGGTTGAGTGCAAGTTTTGCTTTCGCTCCACATGTACTCCATGCAAGAATAGTTATGGGGAATTGTCTACCTATTAGATATAGACTATCATTAGCTAGGCACTTTCTAGCTCCATAAATAAGACAAGATCCTTCATCTTCCATGTCCCTATTCTACACTAAAGAAAATCTATTCTAGTTGAACACTCTCCTTCCACAATATCAAGCCACAAGGATCGATAGAGTTATCTTCAAGGTAATCCTATGTCTTTTTCCTTTTCAAGTTTATAATAGTTTGTAGATGCGGTTAGTGGTCATCCCTCAAGTTCTCCCTAGAACCATGGTTGCATGTGGAAATCTTTGCATAGGAAGTAATCCTCTTGGTTTAACTTCTCTATTATGTTTCTTACAACTTAAATGTTCTTAGAGATGCATTGCATGCTACATGCATAATGTTTCCTAGGATAATCATGTAAGGTTATGATAGATTTCACCTAAGGTCCTATAAGGATAGCAAATCTTGTTTAAAATCCGATTAGAGTGGATGAATTATATGCATAATGTATTTTCGAGTTTTACTGTTCTGATCGAGAGTTCCAAAGCCAAATAATCGATCTTTTGTTACATGAAAAGTTCCAGAAAAATTATAGAGATACAATTTAGGATGTCTATAAGATATCTGTAAATATTGGTGATTTTTGGACAAGTCCTTATATTTTTAATAAATTTCATCTTTTATGCTGCTGGAAAACCATGCATTCGGGATAGATCTTAGTAAAATATTTATATCTCACTCCACAAAAATGATATGGACTTGATTCTTTTTCCTAAATACTCTACACATGTATTAGTTTCGAAACATATTTATTTTGTATTTTTGAACCATGCATGTAAAAGCAGTTTATTATAAACTTTCGGTTGATAATCGGAGACTTGCATTAGGAGGAGTAGTTTTGAGTGAAAACTAATCTGTATACTCTGAATCCATCACTTATCCATAAGGTTTGAAAATTTGACATGACATCACTATGCATGTTTCCTAAGTTTTTGTGGAATGTTAGAATTTTTAGAGCAGTGTTGGTCCCACAAACCGTAGCTGAAGTATAGTTGGGCAGAAACGGACCCTGTTCGTACAGTGAGCACAGTTTTAGTAATAACTTCTAGAATACTGATTATTTTGTTACGAAACCAATTTCAATATAAACCAAACTCATTAAGGATGATATACATGGAATATTAGAATTTTTGGAGTGAAACCGTGGTCTCTGGAACTTTTACAAAATAGGCCTTCTGCACGAGTTTAACGGATTAAAGGTACGACATTGTTTTAACCTAATAACTATTAGGTATAACTTATAGATCATGAATTGTACACTTGCTGATAGATCAAGATGTTATAACTTAGGATATTGTTGTAGGACCTATCGTGGAAGAGCTATAGCCTCGGTGACGAGTTTTCGCATAGATCAATTCGGTGAATTTCGAGGTGGGTTTATATTTTTCTATAAAAAGTATGTTTGAGTTATTAAGCTTTGTTATTTACACAAATTATGGATGTTCATGTTTTTACTCTCTATTGGCTTAAATGCTTCTACTTGAATGATATTGGCTCCGCCAATAAGAAAGGAAACGATTGGACTCTAACTAGGCGAAAGGTTTTCTAGTTAGAGTTAGTATATACAAATGTTACGAAGTTAGTCTTAGTCGAATGTGTTTCCCTAAGACTAACGAAGAGAAAAGGACGTAGAATGCACCAATAGTTGAGAAAAAGAAAGAATGGCCAAATGAAATGTTTTGGTATTCATAGAATGCTCTTTTATTTTAAAATTTTCTATGTTATACCGTTTCACATGAACATTCCATTTTCAAAGGTTCGACTAAAGTTTTTCTCAATGGCTTAACCCACGGAGTACATTAGTGCTCAGCCCCATTGTTTTCAAAATGTTTTTCAGGTTAGATGGATGGTGCAAGGTGGATGGCTGAGTTGGTGTCGATCATGCTATTTTGCCCCTATAGCCTTATGTTATTGAAATACTTCCGCTATACCGTAATTAAGACAAATGTTATTCCCTAACTTCCTCAATCCCTTCTTTTACTCGATGAGGAAATGACTATATTATGAAGTTTTCTTTTGATGCTATTTGAGTTTTATTTACATTGTTAGAAGATCATCCTTCTCGCTTCTTTTTTTTGCGTTTTTTCCCTTCTCTTCCCCGCTTCTTTATACCCCACCCCGTCACTTGTTTACTTCCTTGAGGAGCTGGGGCGTGACACGAACCCCTCGGTGGTCTTAAGAATGTCAGCAAGAACCGTGCACACATGTGTTGTGGAAATTGATTCATGGTCTGGTTATCCATTTCCACTGTGAGGAAAAGACCTCCTTCTTCATGGGCTGCCTTGATACATTGGAGGCAGGCACGAATTTTCTTTTAATCCGCAAGCTCGATATCTAAACAAAAAGGCAGGTGGTTCGAGAGCATTTTGATTGGAGCACCAATACTACCGTGAATGATTGCGCCAAGGCCAGTAGTTCCGTCGGGGTTAAGTTTGATCTAGCCCGTTGGAGGTGGTTGCCAAGAGGAAGAGGAGTTGGGAAGGTTGGGAGGGGGCCTCTTGGTTTAGTAAAAACCATGCTTTCTGAATAGGGCTTAGTAAAATGCTCATATCTTACTCCACACAAATGATTTTAACTTGATTATTTTTCCTAAATACTTTATACACATAAGGCTTTGTAAAAATGTTTAGTTTGTATTTTTAATTGATGCACGTGAAAGCAGTTTAATACAAACTTTCGGTAGCTAAATCAGAGCATGCATTCCGTAGTGTGGATTTTGATTGAAAATGTTATGTATTTTTCAGAAGTCATCACTTATCCATTAAAAGTGAAATTTTGATATGATATCTCTATGCATGTCCCCTAAACATGTGTGAAAGTTTAGAATTTTTAGAGTATATTTGGTCCCCACAACTTATAGCTAAAGTATAGTAGGACAGAAACTGTCCCAATTGGAACAACAAGTACTAATTCGGTTATAACTTTCAGAGGAACTGTTATTTTGACTTGAAACCAATTCTAGTATGATCTAGACTCATTAATGAATCTATATGTAGAAGATTAAATTTATGGAGTGAATTCATAGTATGTGGAACTCTTTTAAGATAGGTCTTCTGCACAAGTTTAATAAAATATAGAAACATAATTATATTGAAGAGCGTATAGGTATAACATTATTTGTAACTTAAGGGCTATGGAATATTGTTGTATATACCATGTTAAATACCTATTACTATAATAAATCGTTAGAACTCGATAGTAAATAGGAAGGAGAAGTAGAATTAAATATCGATATACGTACTACGTTCCGCGTACGAAACGACTAAACTTAGGTTGTTGTTGTAGGACCGATCGTGGAAGAGCAATACCCCTCGATGTCGGAAAAACTTATAGGATAAAACGATCTACTACCAGGTGGGTAATATCTTTCGTAAAAATTATCTTTGAGTTAATAAGCTTTGTAATTACTATTTATCTATGAAAGTATTTGCGCATTTATATTGTTTAATGCTCCTGAGAGATCGATCGAGATCTTTGATTAATCAACGATTGTGTACAAGTAGCACTACAAGAAATTCACCGTACACCGACGGAAAATTCCGTCGGTAAACCGTAAAAATCCGTCGGTAAATCTATTACCGACGAAAAATATGCGTCGGGTCAGACTATGTCGGTAATATTTACCGACGGAATATTCCGTCGGTAAATATTACCGACGGATTATCGACGGATAATAACCGTCGGTAAGCTGTCATGATAATCAGTCGGGGAAATAATTTTAGGGTTTTAATTACCGACGGAATATTCCGTCGGTATATTTAAAAATATTTTTTGAATATTTTTTTTTATTTTTTACCGACGGAATATTCCGTCGGTAAATTTAAAATAATTTTAAAATAATTTTTTTTTGTATTTTATCGACGGAATATTCCGTCGGTATATTTAATAATATTTTTTGAATATATTTTTTTTTATTTTGTACCGACGGAATATTCCGTCGGTAGATTTAAAATAATTTTAAAATAATTTTTTTGTATTTTACCGACGGAATTTTCGTCGGTAAAAGCGTCGGTAGAATTTTTTTTTTTGAAATAATTTCTTCGTTTTTTCCTACCCAGCTTATCGACAACCTGCATTTTTTAACCAACCAACCAACAAACACAACACATACATATTACTATTTAATTAAGCCAAAAAACAAACCGAAATGAAAATATAAATATATAAATCATAAACTGTAAAATATTTAGTATGCATACATAAACATAAATATCACAAAGAGGTGGGAGGAGGGGAATGATCAGTGTCGTCCGGAGGCTGCCGTCGGCTAGAGGAGCCCATCATCTCCATAAGCTGGGTCATCTGCGCATTCATAAATGCGACCTGCTCCTCGAGACTCCTCCTAGCTGCCGACTCTTCCTCCAGTCGGCGCATGATCTCGGCATTACTCTGGGATGGCCCAAGTGAGGAAGTAGAAGAGCGGCTGGCGGCGTTGATGTAGCCGCTCCCTTCCTCGCCGAAACCGTAGAGCCGCTGCTTCTTGTCCCGAACCCCTTCCAAACGCAGATAAATAGCATTTTTATCCACGGTGGGGCCTTCTTCAGCAGCAATCCGCTCCACCTCCGCCTATTACAATATAAAAAAAAGAAATTAGTCAAACACAAAACTCTAGAATAATATTCTATATTGTAATTGTGTGCTTACATGAAGTCTCGCCGGCTTCATGTTGGAGAAGTCTCCACCTTTGTAATGGAGACTCTGGAAAGTGTCAAAGGCGGTGGACTCTAAGGAGCATCCCCTCTGAGTAGCCTATTCATAACATGCATAAAGAAAATTAAGTCAAAAACAAAGACATAAGAAGCTAAAAAACATATAAAATGAGACTTACCGTAGACTGGGAGTACTGCATGGCTGACCGAGACCCTCCTTTGTGCTTGCTCATCCCGGCGCCCGGCTCGGGCTCTAACCTGCGGCACTGGGAAGCGCTCTCGACTTCTCGGAGCACCTCGGCCGCATCCAAGTACTCGTTGAGGGCCGCCCACCCTCTCGTGTTGATGTAGTCCGGGTTTTTTAGGGGCGGCCCTGCTTCATTTCGTAGTGCCAATCGCTGAACCTCTTGGATGCCCTCTTCTGCCACATGTGGTGGACTGCCTGGTCCCAGTCAGCAGGCCAGCGGAAGTGCTTCTGCAATTTATATATTTATACATATTAGATATATACAAGTAAATGCTAAATTATAAGATTAAACTTGAAAGAAAAACTAACCTTAAATTCCTCAAAATACTGCTCCTTAATCTCAGGAGGAGTCAGCTTCCAAGTGAACCCAGTCGGGTTATTGATCTTTTTGAAACAGTCAACGATTATCGATGTCAATCCAGATGGCTCAAGCAATCGCCTATTATTGAAAAATGGTTAATCCAAGTTATAGTTGTGATATTTAAAATTAATAAAAGTAAATTTACATACCCCTCAGGTGAAATCTCAAAACAACGGCGGCTATCCACCGAGTAAGAGTCGGTAGAACCCTGATGGGGTCCACCCGACTCAGGGGGACTGCCCCCATAGCCAGATGACGATGGGGGTGCTCCACGCCCAGCAGGAGCGGATATAGTCCTGCCACGACCTCTGGGAGGCGCCATGTACCTGAAAATAAAGAATAATCATTAATCGCTTTTGCCCAAAAAAATAAGACAAAATTCTTTGAAAACTTGTAAGTTGTACTAGTCATCACTAAAGTCCTCATCTTCTGATGTCAGAACATGTTCTTCTTCATCATCATCTCCTTCGTCAAAATCTTCATCATTGAGTTCTATTGTTTGACGTGGATGAGATAATGTTATATCAGCTTCTACTGTCGCTTGGTTACGTACTGGTGGGTTTAGTATGTCATCCTCTTGAAATGCTTCATCTAATGAAGATTTAGTTGGCAAATCTATCTTAAATCTCGGTTTAACTTTACATACTTCCAACCATGCCTTCCTAAATTTGTTCACACTAGGATATGAGCAGTAATACACTTGATGTGCTTGTGATGCCAGGACAAATGGTTCATAGTTCTTCAGCGGTTTCGTTTGATCGATAGAAACCAACTTGTATTGTGGATGTACATAAGTCCCTCTAGGGGTCGGGTCAAACCATAAGCATTTGAACAACATGGTTCGTTTTATTGGTAAACCCGGGTACTCAACTTCACATATCTCCACCAACTGTCCATAATAATCAAGTGCATCGGAACCATAATTTTGCCCTTGTATACACACTCCGCTATTCATAGTGGACTTTCCTACCCCATGTGATAAAGTATGAAACTTATATCCGTTCACAGCATAACCATGGTATGTATAAACCGCTACTAATGGACCTTTTGCTAAATCCCGTATATACGGATTCATCTCATTGCAATAAGGGGAAGAAACCTAAGATCATAAGAAGCTAATTAGGAAAAGAAAACATAATTTACAATCACTCCCGTAGTCATTTATCTCCCTAATAATGGTTGGTTTTGATTCTCAATTTACACAAGAAATAGTTTAAATTTCATCTTTAGTTGTAGTGAAAAACTTCGTAGGAGATATTCATTACAAGCTTAATTGTAGTGCATAAAACTAAAATTGAAAAAAAAAGGTGATAAATATGCATATGTAACAAATCAGAAAGAGAATGTATAGATATGGATCTTTGAATAGCAAATAAAAAAATATCCTGCTATTTAAAGAGAATCTGAGTTTCTGTGCAGGTTCACATCATGCAGCTCAAAGTAATAAATAGACAAGTGTCTCTCTTTTAGTTTCTTAACTTCACTAGACAAAATTAAGATATCCTAATGGCTTAATGAAGAACTCTACTTTCATCAGAGAGAGAAGATGCACGGACTTTGACGTGATTTCTTCAGCTTACGAATTTAGATTCTTCTAATTATTCAAATGCATAACTACTAAAACTAACCATAGCTTAAGGCTATTACTCACCAAAGAAATTACATGTTACATGCTTGTCTAGGCTTTATGCATTTAGATATTAGAACTGTAAAGGCGATAATGACAAAAATAACAACCCCGACTCTTAGAAAAACACCCACATTTTTCCTTTTGCAACTAGAACTACTGTCTCGAGTTATTAAGCATTCATAAATTATTAAGCATCACAAAAGTAGTAGGGTAACCTGGAGAGAGAGAGGCTTCGGCGAGCTACTGGCGGCGGCGACCGACTGGCGGCGAGCGGCGAACGGCGAGCTAGCGCGGCGGCTCCACCGGGCGGCGGTGAGCTATCGCGGCGAGCGAAGCGAGCTGCGGCGGCGAGCGAGCGACGGGCGGCGGCTCCACCGGGCGGCGGCGACAAGGCCGCGGAAGAAGACTGCGTTGTGTTGTGTTACGTTCGCGCCTCGGCCCGTAAATTAATTTAGGGTTCACCGACGGTTTACCGACGGAACTTTCCGTCGGTAAATTAAAAATAAATTATAGTTTCGATTTAAATAAATCAAAATATATATTTACCGACGGAATATTCCGTCGGTAAATTTTAAAAATGATTTTCTCAAAAAATAAATTATAGTTTCGATTTAAATAAATCAAAATATATATTTACCGACGGAATATTCCGTCGGTAAATTAAAAAAATGATTTTCCCAAAAAATAAATTATAGTTTCGATTTAAATAAATCAAAATATATATTTACCAACGGAATATTCCGTCGGTAAATTAAAAAAATGATTTTCCCAAAAAATAAATTATAGTTTCGATTTAAATAAATCAAAATATATATTTACCGACGGAATATTCCGTCGGTAAATTAAAAAAATGATTTTCCCAAAAAATAAATTATAGTTTCGATTTAAATAAATTAAAATATATATTTACCGACGGAATATTCCGTCGGTAAATTAAAAAAATGATTTTCCCAAAAAATAAATTATAGTTTCGATTTAAATAAATCAAAATATATATTTACCGACGGCATATTCCGTCGGTAAATTTAAAAAATGATTTTCCCAAAAAATAAATTATAGTTTCGATTTAAATAAATCAAAATATATATTTACCGACGGAATATTCCGTCGGTACATTTAAAAAATGATTTTCCCAAAAAATAAATTATAGTTTCGATTTAAATAAATCAAAATATATATTTACCGACGGAATATTCCGTCGGTAAACATTGCGACGGCTTTTTTCTGTCGGTATTCCGTCGGTAATTTCAACGGTCATATTCCGTCGGTAAGCCGACCCGTGTTTCTTTTCTGTCGGTAAATCCGTCGGTAATGCTCATGTTGGTCCGGAGACGAAAAGTCAGAGGGGGGGGTGAATACACCTGAGCTCTATTTCTTTTTCTCAGTGAAGGTCAGCTGAAGCTGATGTTTGCAACTGATGAACAGTGCCAAGTAAGCCTTCGATCACTGGGGTCAAAGTGAGTCAGCTTCTGAGCTCTTCTACTGACTGATGTCATTATTACGAAACTCAGTCGAAGACTGTAGTGCGGATAAGTGTTAGGCCCAGAGTCGTCTCTTTTGAAAATGCGTTTTTGCAAGTTAAAACTTTTAGCTGTGCACTTTATAAAATACGTTTTATGCAAACTTATGATTTTCAAGTCAGTTGAATGCAATGCAATAAAACAGTAAATGAACACAAGCGATTTAACGTGGTTCGGATACGCAAGATCCTACGTCCACGGTCCCGAACAAGGCGAGAGAACTTGTTGATTATTTCGAGCAAGCCTCGGCAGGGATATCGTGACCTTTGGACGAGTTCCCTCTAAGTTATAGTCCTTAGCGACTTTACAATCCAAACCTAAGTTTAGAAGGGAGGGAATATTCTCCAACCGAGAAGGAGTTCTTACAACAAGAACAATTCACTAAATGTGAACTCCTTCGGATCTAAGCTATGAATCTAGCAATGAGCTTAGTCTAGAGAAGATAGGGATCAAAGTGCTCTAGAGAGATGAACTACAAGAAGTGTTCTATGAAAACTAGTTCGTCTCTCGGATAAGCTTGAAGGTTCTAGAGCGTTGTGAGTTTGAATGATTTCCCTTGATTTCGCGTATATTCCTCTTATCGAAATCTTCAAATCCTTCTCTATTTATAGTTGTGAGTTGTGACATATGTCCGTTGGAGACGACGATGCCACGTGTCACAAGCGTCCAAAGAAAACGGCCACTATTCAACTTTGTTGCGGCAAAGGGGCGCTTAATGACCGTTCATGAGAGCAAACTTTTTGTGTAGAGTAGGTAAGCGTTGTCGGCTTCTCATTGGTCGAGGTTTGTAGTTGGTGAGTGTCGAGTTGACCGTTCAAACTACCTCGTATGTCTTCTGCTGAACATTTGAAAGGACTTTTAGTCTTTGGGTCGCTTTCTATCGGATACGAGACTTGAAAGTCTGTCTTCTTCGGTGAGTCGTCGGACCGATAAAGTGAGCTTCGATAGTCGGTTGGTCGGCGCGAAGGTATACTTGCTTGACCTTGGTTCTTCTACCGATGACCATCGGCTTGTAGAGAATGCTTTACTGCGAGGTCCGGTCAGCGATGCGGGATCTTCAACCGAGTTTGATATCGGCTGGCGACGAAGAGTGCAAGCGATTACACGATGACGTGGGGTTCGAAAAGTATCTTCGGCGAGAAGATCGGTTCAACAACTACCCCGTACGGGACTTAGACAAAAATAATAAGCATTACATCAAGTCTAACCTATACATCGGCTAATCCTATCGACACACTAATCTACCGATATCGGCTCGGTTTTGGGATCTTCAATTCCATAGTACTATTATGATTTCCCCAATTTCTTTTAACCTTAGAACATTGAGTATCAATCTATCGACTCATATCCAACAATTTCCCCCTAATTGATGATGCCAAAACCTCTATACTCTAATATCTATCAAGGATACTTGTCCTACCGACAACAATTTCCCCCTTTAAACTTCGAGGAAAAAAAACTCGATAATCATAAACGAACTTCGGCAGGTGAGAGCATGGCAAGATCGGAGAAACCGATGTGAGTGTGTGTCGGATCACTTAGTGATCGGTTGTGTAAACACAAAGACAAAGGCCGAGAGACAATGAGTAATTGTCTAGCAAGCGGAGGAACCGATATATATATCAAGAATTACGAGTTCCTATGCTATTACAAAAGATGAGGAGAAAAAATCACCGCTGCTTCGCTTCTTGAACCTGCGTTTTCTTCTTGAAGTCAGTGGATTTTTCCTCGGGAGGATCCGAGGTAATAGTATTTATACACTCTAGCTCGAATCTCCTGGATCTCCAAGTTATCATCCGGCCTTTCCGGGAGCGGACTCGCATCGTAGGCGGCTTCCTCCACTTCTCTTTCTATGTCCTTAGTGCTCGGCAGTCCATTAGCAAGTCGCGGTGGAATACGTCGGAAAGTTTGGGGCACGGAAGGTTACATTCTCGTGATTCCATGACTTGCTTCGACCGTTCACCGAATTCAACATTAAATCTCGTAATCAACTCCTCAAAGAGCTGATCGGTGGGCGATCAAGTGGGTAAATGCGCCATACGTAGTAGCCTTTGATAAAAGTTTCTTTCAATCTCTCCCAATGTTCATTCATATCAGCCGGCACCCACTTATCCACATCTTGAATCGGTTGTTGCTTGATGTGGGGGCCCCCGATGAACTTAGATCCTCTCGGGATCTCGCCTTCTTGGATCGGTTCTTGGTTTATCGGATAGGCTTTTCATTCTTGCCGAGTCGCCCATCCTTTTCTTCTCACGGAGAGCGGCCGCTCTAGTGTCTCCCTCGTCTCGAGACTCGGTCCTTGCGCCGTCGCCTCCCAGTGTCGTTTGATCTTCCGCTATCCGCTTCGAGTGTAAGAGTAGATATGGGAATACTACGAGCAGTAGCTTTGATTTCGATCGGAAGAGCCTTAGCAAATTCTTCTTGGGCTTTCTTCTTTTGCTCTTCGATTGTATTAATGACCTTTCTCTTTCCTTTGCCCCCGACGGCTTTGCCCTTAGGCTTTTATTTGCCATTTGCCTCCTCTAGGCGACGCTCCCTGGTCCGGCTTGTCTTGCAGCCTCTTGGGCTATTCGAGGTCGAATGCCTCTTGCTCCGCTTTTGATTTAAACTTCTTGATCGGGGAGGAAGGAGTAGTGGATTCGGTAGCGATTTCCTTCCCCGACCTCTGCGGCACTGTTGAGACTCTTCTTCTTCAGTGGCTCTTCAAGGAATTGAGCGATTTCGTCTATGTGCACGATGAAGAGGAGATGGGGGTGGCTTGTAGTGGGAAATCAAGGAGAAGGACCTCGGTAGATGTACCTTTCGAGTAGGTGGTCCCGCCTCCGGAGCCTGTTCCCCCTTAATCTCTGCGGTGAGGGCTCTGGCTGGCCGAGGAGGGTCTCGCCTCCCGAGCCTGTCCCTCGAGGATACGGACGTCGGCTCGTATCCGTATCGGGTTCATCTTTCACAATATCTTCCCCCCTTTTTGGCATCAGCAATATTCGCCGGGGAGGTGCGGATAACTTTTACGTCCTGCTCCGGATTGTGCAGCACGAATCTTTGATCCGGGTAAGCGTGTCATCAAAATCACCGACTAAGTTCTGGTAGTTTTCCCAGTCTTTCTCCCGATCGCTCTAGATTTCTTCAATCGAGCGGCCGACTCCTGACGGAGTTTCAGCAGAGCTTGATCATTTGATTCGTCATTTCTTTCCGAATGGCTTTCAAGGCCTCACTGTTGCTTGATGGTCCGTTTGAAGAGAGGTGGTTGCTATCTTGTTTCTCTCATCTATGAAGCCTTGAACTGTTTTCATGGCTTGAGTCACCGCTCCGAGAAAGTTTTATGCTCGAGCGGCAAGCGTCGCCGACTCGTGCCGATAAATCGGCCTTTTGAGCACTTAGGGCCTGCTCAACTATCTCCTTGAAATTTGGCCGAGAAGCCTCTTTAGGAGTTGAGACGTCGGCAGCCTAACTTACTTAGAACTTCGTTCCGAGCCTTGGTGTACTTCTCCCATTTGAAATGAACATCTTTGGCTAGGAGTCGATTTTTCTCACCTTGGCGTTTGATAGCCCTGTTGACGAACGTGAGGACACGGAACCGATGGGTTGTATCGATAAGAGCTAGTTCCGAGCCTATGCTCGGAGAACGAGATCAAGCGCTCCCCTACTGTACTTCGGAGCGATTGTAGCCTCACCGATGGGATTATGGGTGGTGTTGGGCTCTTCTCTTGGGGAGTTTGTCCCTCTGCGGATGCTCCCCGATCCGCTTCCTTGGGTTTGCCATCCATCTCCTCATCTTGATCATCATTATCGCCTTTATCGGAAGGTGGAGATGGGGCGGAGCACATTTCGATCGGAGCTCTCAAGCTCGTAAATAGAGCATTGCGGCTCTCAAATCTTCGAAAGACGCCACATCGCTGGCTCTCCGAATCCAATCTTGGCTTGGAGCTCTTGCTCCTCCGTCGCAGCTCATCCGGTGACCTTGGGATTTGGCAAAGTCAATAAGAATGTCCCACTGCAGAAACCTTAAGAGCATCTCGAGCTCTTGTCCTTCTTGCTATTTCAACCGGATCTGCGTGCTCGGCAATTTTCGGTATCTCTTCTTGAATCTCAGCGCAAAGCACGCAATCGAGTGGTGTCGGTTGTTGTCCACTCGCCAGTAGGTTCGGGTGACGGTTCCCTCTTGTCGGACTCGTTTCCTCGTAGCTGATCACTTGGACTTTGTCCTTGATCGTCGCTCCCTCGATTCCAGTATTTGAATCGAGTAGTTGCTCCTCTTGAGTAGGAGGAACTGGCTCAATAAAGGTAAGTGGCTGAGCCACTGTGACCTCAGCAGGTCGATTCTTAGCCAACCTCCTCTTCTTTGGTACTTGGATAGATGGGGGCAGAGCAGACGCAGCTCTCTTAGGCTCAGGCGGTCCCTTGCCTATGGATTTCTCAGCTCCAGCTTTCGTCTGGAATTTGATAGACTTCTTGTCAAAGTACTTGGAGTCCTCAAAGGCTGAGTTCTCAACAGCTGAGTTCCTCTGAACTATGCATTCTATCAGAACAGACATCTTTGTTCCGAATAGAAGTTTACCCACACTGGCTATCCTCCTCTCGCCAGTGGGTAATGTGGTGAACTTCGAGCCTGTGCCCTTAATCTGAGTAGTATAATACTCGGCCCAGTTCACTTCAACCCCATCGTCTATTGCCATCATCACCGAATCCTAGGTTTGGACAGTTGATCATATGATCCAGCTGAACTTGTCAGAATGTGCGATACCACGTAAGCTAGACCTCTGTACTGAGGTAGCAACATATTCCTCGGTAAAGCTGTTTTGAACGCCACATCCTTGCGTCCACAGAATTTCTGCACATATGCGTTGATCTCCTTCTCCTTGTATCCAATCGGAGAAATGCCGGAGTTGGGAAGATCGAATGAGAGAGCTAGAGCATCTTGAATATCGAAGGTAAGAACAGCTGACTCCCACTCATCTTGATCGACTTCCTTCTGATAAGAGAAGGACGATTCCTCTCCTCCCGACGCTAGAGATTTCCAGTTGAAATAAACTTCAGCGACCTGTCGAGGGAGATAAGCACGGGGGTGCTTCGAAACCAGCATCTCCAACCCTGAACGCTCCAAAGCGTCAAACACGGGTTCAAGGAAAGAGATCTCCACTTGGCGGAAGGCCAAGGTAGGTTCAAACGGAATCCTCGGAGGCTACAATCTCCTCAATGTTGTCTCGGAGTTTGAACGTTCGCCATTGAAATCTGCAAAACAACATATTAGCACTTGAAAATAGAGTAAGTTAGTAGTTGCTAGCAGACATCTGATACATTTACCGTGTATAAGAGCTTTAAGAGATGCGAAAGCAAAGTTGTTTAGGAGATTTGGATAAGAAAACAAAGTTGCGAGATAAGCTCTTTGAGAAAATGAAGAATGGCAAAAAATGAGGAGTTGTTAGAAGATGAAAGATTTTGTATATTTCGTTTGATCTTCAGTTTGAATCGCACGGTTCAAATTTAATCTTTCAAAATCAAGGGGCGGCTAAGATTAAATGTTATAAAAGAATGATTACAATAGCCGCCAAAAATATAGATATACGTAATAAAGCTAATGGAGAAGACATGCATTAAATGCGCGACGAGAGAGCATTAATTACGCGAGCGAGGAGTCCTGCCGACCTTTCCTCAAACCTTAAACATAATAAATGGTAAGGAATAAATGCTCCTAGGCAACCGAATGCAAGCGGCGATGCATTAAATGCGGCATGCTTCGAACAAATTAAGTAACGATACTACGCAAACCTCTTCGCTGAACTTATCAGTTGGTTACCATCATTTATCGGGAGGATGGTTGTGCCGATGACCATGTTCTCCCTTGTTGTGTACGGTGTGCATCTCCCAACCGAGTCACTGTACTAAGTTTTCTCGACTTTGTCGTGCTGATTCCATACCGATACACATTGTTGCTAAGTATATTATTATCGGTAGTCGGCTTCTACCGACTTGTTTCGGTAGGATCTAGCGAGACCTAGCTCAACCGATAGTTCTCTCGAACCTGTTCTCGGCTAGTGGTTTGGTCGATATATCGCCCTTTGCTTGTCGGTATGGATTTTCTCCATCCCGATGTCCTTCTTTTCGACATGGTCTCCGATGAAGTGGTGTCGAATGTCCACGTGCTTGCATCTCGGTATGTAGAACCTGGGTTACGAGTTATAGCTATTGACCTTGGTGGAGTCACGGTAGATGGGCACTTCATCCCGAGTTATACCATAATCTCTCAATTGCCGTCGAAGCCAAAGGATCCGGGGCACAGCAACTTCCTGCAGCCATGTACTCGCCTCGGTAGTGGACATAGCTACCGAGTCTTCGTTTCTTTGAAAACCACGATATCGACTTTGTCGCTCTAGGAACCGACATGTTCCGGAAGTTGATTTTCGATCTATCCCGCATCCTGCATAATCGGCATCGGAATAACCTGTCAAGATTAGATTATCATCGGCAGGATACCATAACTTGACCTCGGGTGTTCCTCTTAGGTATCGCAGAATCTTCTTCGAGTCCAGATGACTTCGCTTGGGATTCGCCCTGAAATCTTGCGCATACACCTACAAAGATAAGTTATGTCGGAGTCGGCTAGTCAGTTAAATAAAGTAAAGAACCAATAATAGCTCTATAATCGGTAGAGTTAACGTAAGCTCCCTCTTTGTCTAGATCGATTTTAAAGTTCGTGTTCATGGGGATCTTGACCGGTTTCTTGGAATCACGGCCGAATCTTTTGAGAAGATCTCGAGTGTATTTGGCTTGATTGATGAAGATTCCTTCACTGATTGTTTTACTTGAAATCCAAGGAAATAATTCATCTCTCCCATCATGGACATCTCGAATTTCTCCTTCATCATCTTCTCGAAGCTGCCGACATATGACTTCGTTTCGCGGCCGAAAATGATGTCGTCCACGTAGATTTGCACCAGTAGAATGTCATCTTCGACTTTATGCTTTGAATAGGGTGCGATCTACCGTCCCCTTTTGAAAACCTTTTCGAAGTAGAAAGTCTCGATAGGGTATCATACCAAGCCACGGGTGCTTGTTTTAACCCATACTGAGCTTTCCTCGGTATGTACACTGATGTCCTAGTTGAAAGCCGGGCGGTTGTTCCACGTAGACTTCTTCCTTCAGTACGCCGTTCGTAAAAGCCGACTTCACATCTATCCGATATACCTTAAATCTCGATGTGTTGCATAAGCTAGGAAAAGACGAATGGCTTCCAATCCGGCGACCGGAGCAAATGTTTCATCAAAGTCAATTCCCTCTCGCCCGATCGTATCCTTTAGCAACTAGTCGAGCTTTATTTCGACAATGACGTTGTTTTCATCTCGCTTGTTCTTGAAGACCCACTTAGTTCCAATCACGTGCCGATGTTGCAGGTCCGTCGACAAGCTCCCAAACTTCATTTCGACGAACCGGTTCAGCTCTTCTTGCATAGCAATGACCCGGTCAAGCATCTTTAAGTGCGTCCTCTATCGACTGAGGTTCTTCTGTAGACAGAAAACAAGAGTAAAGTGAGCTTTCTCCTTGATTTAATCTTGATCTCGTCCTTATAGTTGCTGATGGATCTCCAATGATAAGATCTGAAGAATGAGCATCGAGCCACGAACGCCTGAGTCGGGCTTCTTCTTCGATACCACTTCGCACGATCAGTAGGTGTATTAGGCATTTCAGTAGTATTGTTTTGTGACTGTAGTAATTCAGTAAGAAGGTTAGGATCTACTGAGTTTCCAGGTTCAGGGGCATTTAGCTCAGGAACATTAATCGTTCCCCCTGAGTTTATATTCTCAGTAGAGGTCTCAGTTACCACAGGGGCTTCCTCATCGACCGAAGTTACCCGTTGTTGATTACGTTCGATAGAATCAACTAGGTTAGCTACATTGCTTGTTGGGTGAGTCCGAATTTCTTCATCTTCCGACTCATCATCCCAACAATGCTTGGATCTTTTCGCTTTGTCATTTAGTTCGAGATCCCGTAGCTTGCCGCCGACATCCTCGTGCTTGACTTTGTATCTTTCCTGTTCTCAGTAACAAATTCATCAAAAACAACATGAGGGCTTTCCTCCACGCAAAGAGTTCGATAGTTAAAAACTCTGAAGGCTTTACTGACTCGGGAGTATCCTAAGAATACTCCTTGATCAGATTTGCTATCAAAGACCTTCAACTGATCTTTCCCATTGTTGTGGATAAAGCAAGGACAACCGAAAACATGAAAATGAGAAATAGAAGGAATTCTCCCTTTCCACGGTTCGTATAGCGTCTTCATGTGTTCTTTGTGTCGGTAGTGATCGATTCCGAGTGTAACAGGGCGGTGTCGGAAGCATCGCCCCAAAACTTTGAGGGTAGTCCGAGAATCTGCGAGGAGCGTTCTTGCTGCTTCTTTGAGAGTTCTGTTCTTACGTTCAGCAAGTCCGTTCGCCGAGGGGTGCGCGCAGTGATGTCTCGTGCCGAATTCCCTCTTTATCGCAAGTATGTCTTGACTACCGAGTTTAGAAACTGTTCCTCTCGTCCGAGCGTATCTTCTTAATCTTGATGTTCTTTTCCACATTGAGTTTCTTCGTTAGATTAGGTAACTCGGCTCGAACATCGATTTGTTGGCGATGAAGATGACCCAAGTATATCTCGAGTAGTCGTCTATGACGACGAGGGCATACTTCTTGCCTCTTATAGTCACCTTGGAGAGACCGGCCCGAATAAGTCCATGTGAAGCGGTGAAGGATTCCATCGGTGGAAGGTGACGGAATAGGTGGATTGCTACTCTTTGTTTGCTTTCCCTTCGTGCACGCTTCACAATTTCTCGTCTTTGATAAACGATTCGTTGGGCGGTCCTCCGACTTTAGAGTTCTTGACAAGCTTGTTCATGGTTTTGAAGTTCGAGTGGCCGAGTCTCTTGTGCCATAGCCAGCCGACTTGTTACCCGATTTAGTCCGTGCGAGCAAGCAAGCCTCGGGTTCCGCGGTATTCCGGTTGCAACATAGATGTTCTTCCTCCGCGAACCCGATAACACCTTGTTTTCCCCGTAGATTTGTCAACAATATCACGTAAACTAGCGTCAAAGATTACTCGTTAAGATTATCACAGAATTGATCGATCGAAAGGAGATTATGTTGAAGTCCTTCAACATATGTTACTCTTGGAACCGTGGCAGTCCCAATGTTCGGCGTTCCGTATCCCCTTGTGTAGCCTTTGGAATTGTCACCGAATTCACTCGGGACCATCTTCTTGTACATAGTTGGTCGGCAGGCTCTTCCGGTAAGTCATGTGTCTCGAGCATGCCGATGTCCACTATCCACGGGTCCTTATGCACCCGCAAAACGGAGGCATTTTTAGGTACCCTTTGGTTCGATTGGGTCCTTACGGGTTAGTGGGTGATTTCGGAACCCGAGATCTGTCTCGGGACCTTAGAAGTTCCGGGACTTCTTCTTCGAACCTTATCGGCTTTCTTCTCCACGGGACTTGGAGATACCGACTTTTCGCTGATAATTTTGGGTTCGGGAGCTTTCTTCTTCGAGTCTTAGCGCTTCTCCCGACCACGGGCTTATAGTAGTACGAGCCGCACCGAGCCGGGTGCTCATACGGTGGCTCCTTGTACTGTTCGCCCATCCGACCTTCTTGATTCCCCCGAATTTGATCGCGGTGTCCCCGGGCCGGAACCTTTGGTCATTGCTTGTTGCTACTCGGCCGAGGTGTAATTATTTTCCGTTTGTTTTTCGCCCGAGGTGTGGTGTCGGCAGCTTGCACCTTTCCTCCGACGAACCTATCGCCCGGGGTTGCTCGAGCTTTTGGAGGTAGAAGCTTCGTGTGTATAGCCTAGACCTTCTTTCACGAAGTTGACCGTTGTGCTCTAAGCATGCTTTCAAGCTTCTCCTTCGCTCCTAGGTATTGTTCGGTCATCAATCCTCTCCGGACTTCGTCACTCCTTACGAGTAAGTCATAGTCATTCCGCACGTCTCGTGAGCTTCGATCGAGCTTGGCTATTTCGGTCTCTTTCTCGGAATTGTCCTTGGTCGAACCGAGATCTCGAGTCTCTTGAAGCCGAGACTTAGTCATGAGAGATTCAATCTCTTCCTTGAGTCTCGCAACTAGATCCACCGACTCAGTAGAGACCCGACAATCGAAGAAAGTCTCGATTCTCGGCCTTTACCTGTTCAAGTTCCTGGATGGTTCTGCTGAACTCTGCTCGCCTTGAATCTGTTCCTCTAGCGGATCATCGTAGGCTTGTACCACATCTAGAGGATCATCTCGTGACCGAGCACGTGTCTTGTGTCTTGTGTGAAGAAGAGGTAATAATGCGTTTAGAATTTACCTCGGCCTCTTCTCCGGCCATCGACAAGATTCGGCTGACTCATCGAGAACTGTCTCTGCGACCTCAACCGCGACGAACGCGGCTTCATCTTCGTAAGAATACATGAATGTATCCTCCTTAATTGAGTTGTCGGATATCTCTCCTGGCTATATAGGCTGTCGTCTCTCGGCGAATTTCTTTCTCCCTGGCTCGCCGTTCGCTCTTTGAGCATCGAGAGTTCGGGACAATCGTATCGATAGTGTCCCTCCTTCTTGCGCTTGTAGCAGTAGATGTTCTCGTTGCTCTTACCACTGAGTCTTTAGACGGATGCGGCCAGACTCCGATTTCCCGCATTCGGTAGAAGGATTAGATTCTTCTTTCTTATGATAGTCTTTCTTACCCGAGGAAGAATCTCGGTTGTATTTCCTCGGCTTTCCGACTCTCTCCTTTTCCCTCGATATTTGAGAGCCATCGGTGCTAGCTGGTCGAGCCTGAAGTCTCGGAAGACTTTGCTACCGATGTGGCCACGGCTTTGCTTGAGGAAATAGGCTTGGCTCCGGTATTGCCGATTGTTGCCTTGAAGGCGTGGTCGAACCGTGTGTCACCTGGAGCGCTTAAGCACTTTTGGGGTAGGCTATGCTCGAATTCCTCCGATTTTAATTCGAAAATATAACATCGGGAGTTAGAGCATTTAGATCGAGCGACGTAAATAAGTAGCAAATGGAAGCCACTTACGTCTGGGCAACGCTCTCAAGATCTTGGTGTTCATCTCCTTGTTGGTGAACGACCTCCCCAAACCCATTGATGACATTGACTTGATTGGTGAATTTGACACTCGGCTCGTCAATGGTTTCGATGAGCTCCATTGCAAAGGCGTCGAACTTCGAAGTTCTAGCTCGAGCTTGTTTTCTTTGATCCGAGGGGTTCCATGGCTCAAGACTGCCCAAGGCGTCCCATAGCTCTTTCACGGTTTTGCAATCTTGTACTCTTCCGAGGTGTGAGTTACCGAGCGTAGTCGTATGGCATTACGTGCAACTCGGTCAAGGTTGTGCAACTTCTTTTCTTCGGGCGTGAAGGCGATTTGTCTTTGGGAACCTTAGCACCCGTTTGTGCTCCCACGCCTCCTCCAAAGCAAATACTATGCTCGTCGATCATAGGAATGATCGGTCCCGACTCTAGGACATCCGACATGCCGTCGTGGAGTGACGTTAGGTGTGCCTCCATACGTACGCGCCATACCGTGTAGTTCTCTATTGAGAACATCGGCACCATCCTAATACCCGACATATCGGACATTGTAAGAGTAAGAGTATAAGGATGCCGAAAAGATGCTTATGCAAAGGAAAACGGTTTTCGGGATCGGGTCCGAGAGGACCAAGATTTCGGAACCGGCGATCGGTTGAACACCGTGTGCTCCGATACCAATTGTTGGTCCGGAGACGAAAAGTCGGGTGTAGAGGGGGGGGTGAATACACCCGAGCTCGTTTCTTTTTCTCGGTGAAGGTCGGTAAGCGATGTTTGCAATCGATGAACGGTGCCAAGTAAGCCTTCGATCACTGGGGTCAAAGTGAGTCGGCTCTGAGCTCTTCTACCGACCGATGTCAAGATTACGAAACTCGATCGAAGACCGTAGTGCGGATAAGTGTTAGGCCCGGAGTCGTCTCTTTTGAAAACGCGTTTTTGCAAGTTAAAACTTTTAGTCGTGCACTTTATAAAATACGTTTTATGCAAACTTATGATTTTCAAGTCGGTTGAATGCAATGCAATAAAACAAGTAAATGAACACAAGCGATTTAACGTGGTTCGGATACGCAAGATCCTACGTCCACGGCTCCCGAACAAGGCAGGAGAACTTGTTGATTATTTTGAGCAAGCCTCAGCAAGGATACTGTGCACTGGACAGTTCCCTCTAAGTTATAGTCCTTAGCGACTTTACAATCCAAACCTAAGTTTAGAAGGGAGGGAATATTCTCCAACTGAGAAGGAGTTCTTACAACAAGAACAATTCACTAAATTTGAACTCCTTCGGATCTAAGCTATGAATCTAGCAATGAGCTTAGTCTAGAGAAGATAGGGATCAAAGTGCTCTAGAGAGATGAACTACAAGAAGTGTTCTATGAAAACTAGTTCGTCTCTGGATAAGCTTGAAGGTTCTAGAGCGTTGTGAGTTTGAATGATTTCCCTTGATTTCGCGTATATTCCTCTTATCGAAATCTTCAAATCCTTCTCTATTTATAGTTGTGAGTTGTGACATATGTCCGTTGGAGACGACGATGCCACGTGTCACAAGCGTCCAAAGAAAACGGCCACTATTCAACTTTGTTGCAAAGCAGGCGCTTAATGCGACCGTTCATGAGAGCAGACTTTACCGTGTAGAGTAGGTAAGCGTTGTCGGCTTCTCATTGGTCGAGGTTTGTAGTTGGTGAGTGTCGAGTTGACCGTTCAAACTACCTCGTATGTCTTCTCGCCGAACATTTGAAAGGACTTTTAGTCTTTGGGTCGCTTTCTATCGGATACGATTTGAAAGTCTGTCTTCTTCGGACGAGTCGTCCGGACCGATAAAGTGAGCTTCGATAGTCGGTTGGTCGATCGCGAAGGTATACCGCTGCGACCGGTTCTTCTACCGATGACCATCGCCTTGTAGAGAATGCTTCTACCGAGGTCCGGGCCACCGATGCGGGATCTTCAACTGAGTTTGATATTAGCTGCTGACGAAGAGTGCAAGCGATTACACTGATAACGTGGGGTTCTGAAAAGTATCTTCAGAAGAAGATCAGTTCAACAACTACCCCGTACAGGACTTAGACAAAAATAATAAGCATTACATCAAGTCTAACCTATACATCAGCTAATCCTATCGACACACTAATCTACTGATATCAGCTCGGTTTTGGGATCTTCAATTCCATAGTACTACTATGATTTCCCCCAATTTCTTTTAACCTTAGAACAGCTGAGTATCAATCTACTGACTCATATCCAACAGCTCATATCTTACTCCACACAAATGATTTTGACTTGATTATTTTTCCTAAATACTTTATACACATAAGGCTTTGTAAAAATGTTTAGTTTGTATTTTTAATTGATGCACGTGAAAGCAGTTTAATACAAACTTTCGGTAGCTAAATCAGAGCATGCATTCCGTAGTGTGGATTTTGATTGAAAATGTTATGTATTTTTCAGAAGTCATCACTTATCCAATAAAAGTGAAATTTTGATATGATATCTCTATGCATGTCCCCTAAACATGTGTGAAAGTTTAGAATTTTTAAAGTATATTTGGTCCCCACAACTTATAGCTAAAGTATAGTAGGACAGAAACTGTCCCAATTGGAACAACAAGTACTAATTCGGTTATAACTTTCAGAGGAACTGTTATTTTGACTTGAAACCAATTCTAGTATGATCTAGACTCATTAAGGAATGTATATGTAGAAGATTAAATTTATGGAGTGAATTCATAGTATGTGGAACTCTTTTAAGATAGGTCTTCTGCACAAGTTTAATAAAATATAGAAACATAATTATATTGAAGAGCGTATAGGTATAACATTATTTTTAACTTAAGGCCTATGGAATATTGTTGTATATACCATGTTAAATACCTATTACTATAATAAATCTTTAGAACTCGATAGTAAATAGGAAGGAGAAGTAGAATTAAATATCGATATACGTACTACGTTCCGCGTACGAAACGACTAAACTTAGGTTGTTGTTGTAGGACCGATCGTGGAAGAGCAATAGCCCTCGATGTCGGAAAAACTTATAGGATAAAACGATCTACTACCAGGTGGGTAATATCTTTCGTAAAAATTATCTTTGAGTTAATAAGCTTTGTAATTACTATTTATCTATGAAAGTATTTGCGCATTTATATTGTTTAATGCTCCTGAGAGATCGATCGAGATCTTTGATTAATCAACGATTGTGTACAAGTAGTTAGTTACCAGTGGTCTGATCCCCACTAAGTGGTAACTAAGAAACGGGACCCCCTGAGTTATGACTTTAGGGGCTAGGGTTCCCAAGTAAGTAAGTGAGACCCCCTGAACTACGATTCTAGGGGATAGGGTTCTCGCCATAAGGAGTAACAGTTAAATATGACATGAATGCGCGCACATAAATGTTTTAGTATACTGGGAGTTGTTTATATTTTTAAAATCCTCCTTGTGATACATAAATGATTGGATAAACTATCTTTTGTTTTCAAAAGATATTTATCCAATGAGTACACTAGTGTTCAGCCCCAAATGTTTCAAATGTTTTCAGGTTGAGCTACAATTGGCGACGAGAAGAGCTGACGAGGGGGTTAAATCATGGATGTTTTTGCACTATTTTAGAACTTGTGAATGAATACTTTATGTTTTGGAGTTCCTAACTATTTTGGTATATGTTGAACATAAAAATACAAGTATTATCATTTTGCAAATGGTTCATATTAAATTATGTACATTAAAATAAGAAAGTATTCCAGTTTTCCAAAAATGGGTTGAAAATATGTTTTATATCCTTCTTCTGTGGCGACCCGACCTCTGTGATTCTTGTGGGGGGGGGGGGGTTACAGAACTTATTGTTAGTTTTAGGCGAATTGAATTTTTTAGTCTTAAGAATATGAGCGTTTGGTCTCCTTATCTTCTATTTTTAGTCAATAGAGCCCAAAACTAAGGAATTTGATTGAATTGATATTTTCGTTAAATTTTTACATTAGTTAACTGTTAGTT
This sequence comes from Lavandula angustifolia, assembly GCA_028984105.1. Taxonomy (NCBI): domain Eukaryota; kingdom Viridiplantae; phylum Streptophyta; class Magnoliopsida; order Lamiales; family Lamiaceae; genus Lavandula; species Lavandula angustifolia. The sequence continues at coordinate 28,589,182 of CM054808.1, forward strand.
AATAATATTTTAATAATAAAAAAATAGGAAAATGATCATTTTCCACATAAATTTATTAAGTACCAATTCATCAAACTATTTGTGAGAGATTATTTGCTTGATCTATGTTGTGTTAAATCTCCATATATTTTCCTTGTCTCTATTCAAATGTTATATGCATTGCGAGAGATTATTTTGCAGGTTTTCATGTGAATTTGCAGGTTTTCATGTGAATGATTATTGTGGTTAATTTATTGGAATGACGCTAGTAAAATCTATTTCATAGTTTTGGAAAAAGTTTAGAGTAATAAATGAATATGTAAAAAATATTAAGGATATTTGGTTCACATCTTGAAATTAGATATAGGTTTGGAATCATTCATTCAGATTCGGAATGAGCTGATCCATTCTAGTAAATCCTTTTAGTTTTATCTCCGAGTTCAAAATCATTACTTTACTTTGCATTTGGTTCTTTGGTTCTTCAGAATAAAATATCATTTTTTATTTTACTCTTAATTTATAAAATATAAAAAATATCAATTTTAATTATATATAAAATAATTAATTGTATTTTTATATGAATATAATTATATACTAATTGTAAATATAAATTATATAAATACAAAATATATAAATAATTTATATTAATATAATTTCTATAATATTAATATTAATATTAATATTAATATAATATAAACTATAAATGTAATTTTTATTTTTTTACTATATTTATAAATGTAACTTTTATTTTTTTTAAAAGGCAAATTGGATTTTTTAGTCCCCAAATTATGCTTGTTTGGTCAATTTGGTCCCGTATTTATTTTTTTAGTTAATTGGTCCCCAAACTATAGAATTTTGGATGAATTGATCATTCTGTTAATTTTTTGGTAAGTCAACTGTTAGTCAACGATTTTTAAAGGGTATTTTCGGTATAATATTATTGAGGACCAAAACGTCCAAATACTAAAAAATTGAGGACCAATTTGGCCAATTTTTTTTTACTGAAATTTTTTTAATTTTACAAAAATCGAAAAGTACTTTTGTCGTTTTGATTTTTTTAAGGACCAACTACGCCAATTTTAAATAAGTTGAAGATCAATCCCTATATTTTGGGATCATAATCGTCAAATTTTATAGCTCTGTTATCAAAATTTTCGAATATATTATTATGATAAAGAGAGATAAAAACGTAGAATATTTGATAATCAATGAATAAAACTATAGTAGATTTCCATTCAAAACATGTTTTCATTCCAATATGATTTATTCATTAATTTTTCGTATATTTTATGTTTTAATCCCTTGTTTTCATAGTAATATTCGGGGAAAAATTAGTTACAGAGTAATATATTTTATGTTTTAATCCATCGTTTTCATAGTAATATGATCCTCAAATATATTATAATTAACGAGAATGGTCCCCAACCTATTTAAAATTGGCATAATTGCTCAAAAAAAAGCAAAATTATTAAAATATTTTTCGATTTTTGAAAAACTTTAAAAAATTAAAGAAAAAAAATTGGTCAAATTGGTCCTCAATCTTTCAATATTTGGACGTTTTGGTCCTCAATAATATTATACCGAAAATACCCTTTAAAAATCGTTGACTAACAAAAAAATTAACAGAAGGACCAATTCGTCCAAAATTCTATAGTTTGGGGACCAATTAACTAAAATAAATAAATAAGGGACCAAATTGGCCAAATACGCATAGTTTTGGGACTAAAAAATTCAATTTGTCTTTTTAAAATCGTTGTAAATAAAAAGTGGGTGTGTGACGTGATATAAATGTTTCAAGCAAAAAAAAAAAAAGGTATTTGGATTTCCATTAAAATTATAGGATTTTGAGGATATTCAAATTTATTTTAAAATAATATGATTCTAAAATTGTGATTTCAATACCTTATCCGAAATACTTTATATGGGATTCATACCAATAGCCAATTCCAAATCCAAATCCCTTCCAAACGAGCAAATGTGCCTAAATGTAATAATTTTCCACTCTGAAGCAAAATAACTTATGGAGAAGATTATTGGCTGAAAAAGCATCAAATATATATATACATGTAAACAGTAAATCCATTTTTTAGATGATAAAGATAATTAGCAGATACCGGTTGAAGTATTTGAATCGGTAAAGTCATTTAATGTGGACCCGTAAACCATAAACTTTAATCTGAGTTTCGGAGTAATTTTATGTTTTTTGCTAAGATGAGATAAAATCATAAAAACAAAGATGTCTTGTCAGGGACCAAAAAGATTACATCTAAAATATTAGATGCCAATGTGGAATTTATGAAAATCTGTCAAACCCTTCCATACTTCCATATCAACGAAAATCCCTAGCATAAACATTTCTGTCAATTCGAAAGAGAGAAGAGGGCAAAAAATCGTGATCAAGATGAACAAGAAGGAGGTTTTCAAATTGGCCAAGGGTTTTAGAGGAAGGGCGAAGAACTGCATAAGAATTGCGCGTGAGAGAGTGGAGAAGGCGCTGCAGTATTCTTACAGAGATCGCCGCAACAAGAAAAGGGATATGCGTTCTCTTTGGATCCAGCGGATCAACGCCGGCACTCGACAACACGGGGTCTGTTTCTCTCTGTATCTTCTCTCCTAATTTTTGGTTCAGCTGCATTTTCACCTATTTGTTTAGAGCAGTTTTTATTCGTTTTCTGTGGAGTGTTCGTGAGTTCTTCTGTCAAGGTTAGGTTTTAGAGATTTATTTGTTAGGGGCAGTCAGTCTTGGATTTATTCTACATATGATTTTGAACGCATTTCAGGAAGAAAAAAAAAATTTATGTTCTGGAAATGATGCATACAATACAGAAGCGTGAATGCATAGATTATAAGAAAAATAAGTTTAGGTGATTATGTTATTGCATATTACTTGCTAAAGATCTTGTGATTGGAGGAGAGATGATTTGGATGGGTTCGATCTGTTGATTTATTATGATGCTCGGAGAAGATTGGATATTGCAATGTAGTTGGATCAGCATCAATATAATGATGGTTGTTATGAGTATAGAGAAACGATTGAGGATATACAAAGTTTTGAGTAAAAGGGTAAAGAGTTTAGTCCCTTTTCGCATTTGAAGATCTTTCATCGTATAACCCATCTAGTTGTAACTTGTGAGGATATACACAATACATATATGCATCATGCTCTCTTTTTAGGTGAGATGGAATTCGTAGTGTTGTGCTTGTACTTCATTATATCTGTTGTTGGTGCCTCGCTCTTCATTGTAGCATTACACTTATTAAGTGCTTCGTGATAAGTCATTCAGCATCTCTGACTTCTGATGCGCATATACGTGATGTTTCACTCCATTCGAATCATTCTAAGTGAAAGCTTGGCTCTCGTTTTGAGTTTGTATTTGATTCATTGAAGAAATTTGCTTTCCCATTTAACTGCCTCTTTTGAGTTCCTATAAGGGTGATTTATGCTTCTAAATCGCGTCTCATTGTGATGGCAGGTGAACTACGGAAACTTCATGCACGGGCTACTGAAGGAGAACATTCAGCTGAACAGGAAAGTCCTCTCTGAGATATCTATGCACGAGCCGTATAGCTTCAAAGCCCTTGTTAATGTTTCGCGCACCGCCTTCCCTGGAAACAAGGCGGCTGTGGCTCCCAAGAAGGAGGGCCTTGCAATTCTCATCTGAACCTTCTTTCTCTGCTGATTTTTCAGTGAATGTAGTTTGCTAGATAAGGCTCGTGAACCTTTCAAACTTGATATTCATGAGCTTGAAGTCTGAAACTCACTTTGATTAACTTTGTATTTTCTGAATCCAACACAAATAGTTGAGACCTAGAAAGGGACTTACGACTGCTCATTATATTAGGACACTTTGATAAGAAAAATGAGGAAGAAATTTAAATATGCTGTCAAAGTCAAAAAAAAATAAAGAGGGCAATATATGCATAACTGCAAATCTTTTTTAGTTGAATTAATAACAAAGAAAAATTTATAGTATTACCCAATCATTTGACGACAAAGAGAGAGAGAGAGAGAGAGAGGAGAGAGGGGAAACGCAATAGTGAAGACTGAGTAGAATAGACTCCATAACTGAAGAGCCAAGGATCCGTCCCTTTGCGCAGCCAAAGAGCTCTGGCCCTTAATCATCCATTAATTAATAATTTCAACTTGCGCCGCTCTCGTTGCATCAATTTTCTTCTCCGTCTTTTTCTACTTTTTTGGGACGTGATCTTTATATATCTACAAGCTTCATTTTTTCCAGATGTTTGAACCTCTCTCTGATCTGATAATGGCTCACTATGCTGCCTATCAGGTGTGTCTCCATTTCTTTTCTTTTCTTTTATGTGAGTTTTCGGTTGACCAGTATGAATTCTGGAAAATTCGTGCCCTTTTGCAGGTCCCAGTTGCGGACCTTGCGGTCTCCGTCAAAAACGACGTATATCTCCGTAAATCCGTGTTTAAGGTTCTCGTCTTCGTTAATTCTCCCTTGAAAATTGTAGTC